>VWZI01010626.1:1033394-1248435 GCA_013396835.1 Psilopogon haemacephalus
GGGGGGGATGAGGGTGGGGGGTGTGTGAGCAGGGCTGGGATGCCCTCCCTAAAGACGCTCTGCTTTGCTCTGCTTGTTGAGACGTGCTGGGCAGCTTCTCTGGCTGGGCAGCAAGGCCAGGACAGAGGTTTCCTCTACCTGGAGCAAGCAATTCCCAGCGCTGGAGGCTCGCCAAAGCGGTGGGGGAAGCCCTTAAAGAAGGCTGTTTCGTGCCTTACTTTGCACGAAGTGCGGCGGCGTTTCCGTACCAGGGCTCCGAGGCCAGCCAGTGAAAGAGGGGCCATGGCAACTAAAACTTCAGATCGCCTGTGGATGAAGGGTCAGAGAATGAAGCTGGGGAGGACCACGGTCCCTCCCTTCCCTGTGCAAGTGGAGGATGAGCATACTATTTGGCTTCTTCACTCTCTGCCCTGGGATGGTGAAGAGACCAGGATTTCTGCTGGCACATCTTCGGGAAAAAAATGATGCCACTGCAATGGGAGGGGAAATTAATTGTCCTCTCTCATCTGGGACCAAGGCTGGTGTGGGTGGAAGTGCACAAATTTGCTTCTCACCCAAATCTCTTGGCATCAGGGAGTGATCCCCAGAACCTCCATGGGGCTTTGGATTATTTCATTCATGTGTCTAGGAAGGTGGGATGGAAAACCAGCTCTTCAGTGATGCAGCAAGCTAGGACACTGATGTTCAACATAAGTCTGGTGTCAGAGGAGCTGAACTTTGTGCAGCCTGACAAAACTTTCTGAACCCTGGGCTGATCTTAAGAGGGCTTGATGGAGTAGAGCTCTTGGAGACTTCCAGCTCCTCTGTAGCTTGGCAGCACTGACAGCTAGGTAAAATTGAAGCAGCCGCCAAGGGATAGCAGATGAACTAACTGGGTGTTCCAAAATCATATCCCAAAGGCAAACCTGACATTGTGACTCTGCTCCCGAGCACTATGCCCTGTTCCTGGAAGAGGAGGAAGGCAGGACTCGCTGCTGGGTGCAGCATGTCCTGGATGTTGGAGTACCCAGGGAGCAGCCCTGCTACTGAAAAGCCATTTGGCTCCTCAGGGTGCAGGAGATGAGGGCTGTTAACACAGGCATCTGTGGCATCTTCAGTCAGCTCTTTCTCTCCTTTTCTTCTCTGCTGAGATATGGATGCCACTGCGCATCTCACTTGGCCTATAACTCCGAAGCATAGCGACAGAGCAGTGACATCGGGACTTGTGGCACTTTTGTGTGAGGCTGTTATAAGAACTCCCAGGAGAGGAATTAAAGTCCATTTCCTTGGTCCAGCACTGAGAGCTGCTCTCCCTCCAGCAGCCCCTTCCCCTGCAGTGGGTGAGCCCCTCCAAAGGCTGCAAGCCCTCCCATCTCAATTTCCCTGTAGTGGAAACAGGTGGCATGATTAAATAAAATTAAATTAACGACATTTAATTAAACCACCATGCTTTAATGGCCATGGTCGTGTTAGGTTGATGGTTGGATTTGATGATCTTAAAGGCCTTTTCTAACTGAAATGATTGTCTGATTCTCTGAAGAGGAAATCACTTTTGTAAGTCCCAGAAGAGTAAATCAAACACCTGCTTGCTGGAGTGGGGGACCAAGATTAACAGAAGCAGCTAGGAGAGACTTCTGGCCTCCAACACAGGATTTGGCATGAAATCTTATTTTATTTAAGCTGTTGGCTGGCAAAGCAACACAAGCTCCTGGGAATTAGCACTTTTTTTTCAGCTTGTTTTCTCTGAAGGGAGATCTCCCAGGTTTCACACCAGGCAGAGGTGTTGGCACTGGCCCTGCACCAGCACTGCACTGGGCTCTGTGCTCTACCGATGCAGCGCTGCAGCTTGGAGCCAAGGACATCAAGATGCCAAAGGGAGGCACTTCTGGCACCCACTTGAGACCTCCTCTGTCTTTACCAGATGGTGTCAAGATGACAGCTCCTGGCTTGAACCTCAACAAGTGCAGGTTCTCTCAGATAGGGATGTCCAGAAACCGGCATCTGACTTTATTTTGGCATTTGCCAGCAGTGTTGACTTCAAAGGGAATGATCTGACCAGGATGGGATGGAGCCAAACCCGGGGTCTGGGCACAGACAAAGCCCACAGCAACCTGGGGAGATTAAGAGCCACAAGCTTTAGTGTAAAGACACTGACAGAAAACTTTTTCTTCGGGCACCATCTGGTATCTAGCACAGCTTTAAAGCCTCGCTCCATCTTGGAAAGGGAACAGCCATCTCCCTGGCACTATTGTGGTGCCCATCAACCCGTGCCAATACTCCTCACCAGCTGTTTTCTCCTCCAGTCAATGACTTTTAGGAGCTTTTTCCCTGCTCTGAGAGTAGGAAAGGAAGTGGGTGATGCCAAAGGCTTCACACACGTGGTAACCTCTGCCCCTCCCTGTGGCTGGGTTCTGCTGCCGAACGCGTGGGCTGTGATGACTTTCCATCCAGACGGTTCCCATCAAGTCTCAGAGGTGGAGGCTGGATGGTTTAGCAAGGCAGAGCTTTGCAAGCTGTGTGGGGATGAGTGGGACGGCCCCGTTTCATTTGAGGGGGTTGTTGGTGGAAAACAAAGACTCCTGCAGATACTTTTGCAAGGTGTTGGAAGTGTGGTTTCCTCCAATAGAGCCCTGGCTTTCCTTCCCCTGGCTCCCAGGGGACCCCCAATGTGAATGGGGCACTTCCCGTTGGGGCAGGTATCAATGAATACATCTGAGGTGCCTTTTGTGCTCTTTTGGCAAGGAGTTGGGAGACCTGCTCTGCTGTATGCCACAACCCAGCCAGCATGGCTAAGCATCTTGGCCCCAGCAGCATCCAAAGATGAGGAGAAGCTGACTTGAAAACAAGCCCAAAAGAGGAAGCCTCAGCTCAGGCAACACAAATTTCTGTCCCAGGGATGTGCCATGGGGAGAAAGCTGAAGTGCCCTCAGGAAACTGGAGTGGTTTGGCAAAGGTGACGCCATTCCCAGCTCTGTGGGACACCTCAGTACTGCTGACTGGTAGGTTCAGTGGGGCAGATCTCCACCCCAAATCCCCCTGTCCCTGCCAAGCACCCTTGGGCAGGCTGATGGGATTCAGGCACTTCATGGCTGTTCATACATCATTATCTGAGCTGCCACAAATAACCATGAGGGGTGGAAGACCCAGGGGAGATTTTCAGTTTCACTCTCTCGAGTGGAGCCCGTGCCGGGGCAGTGCTGTGGTGACCCTGCCCACAGGAGGATGCTCTCTGGGTGGCCGAGAGATGGGGAGCCTCTGGCCCAGCTGGATGGCTTGCGGGCAGGTGCAGCACATCCCGCCGGTGACTGACACCCGCTTGATATAGCAAGTGAAAAACCTCAAAGCACAGAAGTGGTGGAGCTAATGGCATAACAGGATGTCACCCAAAGACAAGAATACCTTGTCCTTGTACTATCTTCTCTGTTGTGAACCAGCCCCTGGAAACTCCTTTTCTCATCAGTTTACAGAGCGTGAACCCAGAATCTGCTTTTTATTTCAGCTTTCCAAGGCAATGCTTATACTTTTGCAAACATGAAGACCACCGAAGGGTCACCCATCTTTGCTTTAGATGCACAGTTCCCCTTACCCACCAGTGCCCTCCACCATCACACTGGGACGGGACCAGCAATGCTGTGCAGTACTTCCTTCGCTCCTGCACATCTGCCAGTCTTCCCACTCATATTTTGCAGCCAACAGCAGCCAAGATTTTCTTTCTGAGTATTATTTTAATTTTCAAGCAGCTCCCTGCAGTCAGTGTCAGCCAGTTCCCCCTTCTCCTCCCAGGGGCCTGAAAAAAAGCAGGGTGGGACCTGTTCCCCACCTCACCTTGGAGGGCAAGGACTCCTCCCAGCTATTTTTCTTTCCCCTGCCTCCTCCCTTTTCTTGCCTTTTGAGTATTTTTGCTGCCCTTGTATTTCCTGCTTTGCAAACCATACCCTGCTGCTCTGCTTTCAGATGTCTGGTGCCCTATAGCAGACCCCTCACCTCCCTGTCCCATGCCTCTGCAAGCCCCAGGTAAACTTCTGCCTCACCTTTGCTATTAGAAGCTGATGCTCTATTTAAAGAATCTCGTTCAGGGCTTATTTCTGGGGTGAAACTGTGTTCTCAGCCCTGTGGGGATTACAGAGTTTTGGTTGGAAGTGACCTATAAGTCCAACCATTAAACCAGCACTGCTAGGTCACCACTAAACCATGTTCCTCAGCACCACACCTACAGGGCTTTGAAACACACACACACACACACACATACACACACACACACACACACACACCCTGCCCCCAGCCCCCTGCCCGGGATGTTGCTGTAGTGCAAGCAAAGGGCTCACATCGTGCTTCCCATCTCCCTTTTCCTGGGATAGGAGGAGCTCAGGAGTTTTTCTTCCCTAAGGGGGTGGCTTTTTCACCTCTGCCTGCAGGATGTTGTTGATGCTCTCTGCTGTCTCCTGCCCTTCTGCCAATGCCTGCAGGCTTGTGTTAATGCTCTCTGCTATCTCCTGCCTTTCTGCCAGCAATGGTGGTGGGCCTTACACTGCTTGTTTGGGGAGAGTTCCCTGGTTTTGTTATGAATTCAGGGTAAGCCCAGGGCTGTAGGGTCTAACTCCACCACTTGTGTCTTCTCCTGGGCAGGAGGGCCAGCAGCTTTCCTCATCACCACCCCATACTCACTCTGCATCTGCCCTGAGGGCCAGAACGTCACCCTGACCTGCCGGGTCAGTGGTCTCCTTGCCGACCGACACGACCTGCTCTACAAAACCTGGTACTTCAGCAGCAATGGAGACCAGAGCTGCTCTGAGAAGAAGCACATCCGCAACATCACTGAGAAGGAGCTGCACCATGACTTGGGCAGGCACCATGAGCTGCTGGGCAATGGTACCCAAACCCCCTCCTTCCCAGGGCAAGCCAGCCATCACGGGGTGGAGTTTGTTCCTGACCGCCACGGTGCCTTTCACATCATGGTGAGGAACTTGACGCTGCAGGACAGTGGGAATTACTGCTGCTATGCTGTGGAGGCCAGGAGGGAGCACGGCAAGCCCCACACTCTGCAGGTTGCTCATGGCTTCGTGGAGCTGCAGATCCAGCAAGGTGAGAGGAGGGCAAGGGGAGTCTTGGCCAATGCTGAATCCATGCCAGCGTGTGGTGGGCAAAGTGAGGGATCCTGGAGTGCAGTAGTGGGGCTGGGGTTGCTAAAAGTCCAAGCTATGTTGCAAGAGCAGCGGATGTTGAAGGTTTGAACTAGGGCCAGAGAGCACTGGAACATTTAACAAATAAATCAGGAGGCTGGAACGCAGTAAAATCCGTGCTACATAGTTTCATTGATCTTCTTCAACCTCTTTCTGGGAGAGAGGAAACCAAATATAAACTTAAAAGGAGCTGTTTGCTGGTCAAAGCCCTAGTGAAGGCTGCAGGCATTGCTTGGACGCAGGGCTTGTAGATAACCTCAAGGCAGCAGCCCAGATGGAAGATCTGCCCAGGGAGGCATGAGATGAGGAAAAGGCATCTGCTAACCTTAGTTTGCGTTGTTAGGATAGGTAGTTTTTCTTTCAGACCACAAAAATAAAAAGGAGCCTGCACAGTCAGGGATGGGACCTCATGCCATGAGGGAAAAAGGGGTCTTGCATCAGACATCTCAGTGTAAGCTTCCCAGAACTAAATTCTGTGGTACCTGAGTGAATCCCTGGAGATCTAACAGGCTTTTCTCCTTCACAGGCAGAGGAGGGCTTCAAAACTGCACATTTCACACTCCAAGCAGCAAAGGTAAAGGGAAAAAACCTCTCTTTCTGACACAGTGCTTGGCATCCTGGCCTCTGTATTTCCCTGGGGATGGCTGCATGCAACCAATGTCCAGATGAAACCTCAGGGCTGGGTGTTGGGTGGATAATTTCCAGCTCTGTCCCCATGGGGTGCATCTGACAGGCATGTCGTTGGGCTGAGTAGAGGTTTCCTTAGTCTCCTACCCAGACATGACAGTCCTGAAGGCCTTGGAGAACATTTGCCTTGTGGTTATAAAGCAGCTAAGCACCCCCCACTTGGGGGTTTAGCCAACAGAAAATGGGAAATGACAGAAAGTTGCAGGAACCTCTTGCAACACCCTGCCACCATCTTGAGTCCATGCCACCTTGGCCTGAGCAGAGGAAAGGAAATCCTAATCTGGGTTGAGCACTCAGACAATATGAAGCTCACTCAGCACCGTGTCCAGACACTGGAAGTGCCCTCACTTCAATATGCAGGTGGTTCCTTGGTGGGTCTCTCCGTCAACCCTCATTTTCTGGTTGTTATAAATGGGTAGATCTTTACAAAACTGGTTTGCAGCATGGCTAGGGCCAGCCTAGCCATGGGAAACTGGCCCCTGATCCCCATAAGTGGTGCTTTCTGTCTCAACCACTTAGTCTCATGTATCTCTGGGATGTCCTATCCTGCAGGCAAAAAAGAATGAAGGAAATAAAACCCCACCCCTCTCCCCAAGATCAATAAGCTGCTTTCCCAGAGGGATGGTTAGGAGAGGAGAGCCTGAGCTGAACCTGCTCTTGATTTAGGCAGCCCTTAACTCCACCAGAAGTCATCTCATACAGACCTTGATGGCCATGGTCTGCCAGCCTTTTCGGAGAGCCTCCATGGGTAGCGTTCTCCAGGGGCAGTTTGCTAGCAGAGGCCTCCGGTAATGAGCCCTTTGATGCTTGAGTACTTTGAGACAGCCTGCTGTGGGTCGGAGTCAGCATTCTTTGAAATCTCTGGGAGCATTTCAAAGAGTTTTATCAGGTCCTCTACTTCTCTCCTCCTATCTGGAAGACCAAAGAAAGACCTTGGCATGTCCTCCAGCCGTGAATGACTTGGGCCAAGGTCCTAAACTGATGCCTCAGAGCTTATCTCTGCAACTGGGAATGCATCCCAGCACAAATCCCATTAGGAGTGGTCCACTCCTAATGGGAGCTGCCTTGCATCAGGCACGAGGCAATACTGGTGTTGCCCCATGGTTCTGCTATAGCTTGAGGAAACCAGAGAAATCCAAGGTGAACCTCCCTGCAGCCGGCTCCATCTCTGCCCTTCTTTTATTGCAGATATCACGGCAGCTGCTCTGGCAACAGGTGCCTGCATCGTGGGCATCCTGTGCTTGCCCCTCATCTTGCTTCTGATTTACAAGCAGAGACAAGCTGTCAGCAACAGACGTATGTACCACCCACCTGTGGGGACACTCATCATGAGTGTCACTCACTGTGACATCCCAGGCTGCAACAGCACAGCCTTTGTGGGGTGGGATGTGTCCTGAGGGGAGGGTCACCTGGTTTGGCTTCCCTAAGTCCCGTGGGTACAGTGTAAGGCAGGCTAAAGACAGGTGCTTGCAAAGGTGTTCTGGGAAGGGCCAGACTGACACTGAGGAGTGTGGGGTAGGAGGGGGACATGGAATGTCTTGCCAGGAACACTGAAATTGCAAAGATCACAGAATGGCAGAATTACCAAGATTGGAAAAGACCTTTAAGATCATCAAGTCCAACCATTAGCCCAACACTGACATGTCCCTGACTAACTCACATCCCTCAGCACTACATCCATGTAACTCTTAAATACCTCCAGGGATGGGGACTCCACCACCTCCCTGGGCAGCCTGTTCCAATGCCTAACCACCCTTTCAGTAAAGAAATTTTTCCCACTGCACCAACCTAAACTTCTCTTGGTGCAATTTAAGACCATTACTTCTTGTCCTATCACTTGCTACTTGGCCAGCCTGCACTTGACTCCAGTCTCCTTTCAGGGAATTGTAAAGAGTCATAAGGTAGAGTTTCAGGGAGTTGTAGAGAACTGCAGCCTTCTCTTATCCAGACTGAACAACTCCAGTTCCCTCAGCCACTCCTCACCAGACCTATTCTCCATGCTCTTCACCAGCTTTGTGTCCTTCCCTGGACAAGGTGCTGCCAGGTCGTCCCCCCTCACTGAGCCCTTTCCTCCCTATCCATGGTGAGAGACAGTTTGCCTTACTTGAGCTTTTTCTCTCCCTTCTCTTTATGAAGCCCCACTTACATGTCTATAGCAATACGACTGCAGCTAGAAGGGTGTTTCACCCCCCACACTACGTTCCCAGCCCTAGGAAGGCAGGCAGCAGTGAGGTAGAGCCAGCTGCCAGTTGCTGCCCATGCTGGGCTGCCTGTGATTTCAGTGCTGAAGCAGGAAGAGCCATTTCATCAGGGACTGGGCAAGCTGGGGCTCTGTGGTTTCTCCCCCTGAGCTCGGGGGGTGGCTGCGTAGCTCTGAGCAAGTCCTTTGGAGAAGTGGGGTTTGCAGCAGCAGCAGGCACCATGCCAGCCACCAAAACGGAACTGAGCTTTCAACACCCGTCCTGGTGCACCTCTATTTTGCTGTGGCTGGTGTGCAGCTCCCATGCCATGCTGCAAAGCATCTCCTGGATGCTGCTGAACCTGAAAGGGAAGGCAAAATCCGGAGGGATTTGCTTCTGGGGTGTCTCAGACCAAATTTGCTACAGGTTATTTCCACCAGCTGCTTTCCATTGGCACAGCCTGGGCCAGACTCCATGTGTGTTGTCTTGTGATGATCCCCGTGCAGCCAACTAGGCTATGGCAAAAGAGGTGAAGACAATGCACCCAGTAATGGTGCTCCCCAGGCAGCAAAATGTTGGAGTGGTGTTTGCAGAGCCCCATGAGGGTGTCACAGGCAGGTGGCAGGTGCACTTGGGCAGCCTGGGTACTGCAGAGCTGGCAGAAGGGCTTCTTTCCTCCTTCAGAACCTGTGGTTTCAAGCTGGGAGGAGGCTGGACTGAGGGGTAGACAAGGCAGGACTAGGCAGAGATATGGATAAGAAGGTTTGGAAACAGTAAAAAGTTGATGTTAAAGAAAGGGAAAGGACAGAGTAATGCAGAAGAAGGACTTAGTCATGGATGGGACACCAGAGAATAGGGCTGGTGGTGGAGCTGGGTTTGACACTGGGAATTATGTTGCTGGCACTCATAACAACTGTTTTGCCTTTGGCAGGTGCCCATGAGCTTGTCAGGATGGAGAGGTGAGGAAAGCCACATGCTTCCAGGTCTTCCCAACCTTCTCACATCCCCTCTGCCTGCATCCTGGACCCTGTGACAGTCTTGTCTTGTCCTCCCCTTGAAGCTGGTGCATATCCTCAGCCTCTCAGAGAAAGGGGATGCTGGTGGCCTCCACACCCAAGGTCCTATCCGCTTCTGGCCAGCTACTGTTTCTCTTTCTTCCCTCCAAGAGGGAAGTGTCTCCTTTCTCTTTGCCTACACCAAGGGCACGTATCTCCTCAGGGCCCAGTAGACCTTGAAACCATGATGCCTTTCTGCTAAGCTTTTCCCTACTGCACCACGTTCCTCGCTTGCTCTTGGCCAAGATGCCACCACTTGAAACTGCTGCCTGCCCTGCTTGGTTGTCCCCAGTGCCGAATCAAGAAAAGGCTGATGATACAAAGCCACAAACTCCCTTACAGCCTCTTTCCTCTCCCACAGCAGTGCCCAGGGCATCGAAAACCCTGTTTTTGAGGCAGTGCCTTCGGCGAGCGCAGAGCTGCGGCCCCGGCCCCAGCTGTCCTACATGGCCAGCCGACAGCACTCCGAGTCCGGCCGCCACCTGCTCTCCGAGCCCAGCACCCCCCTGTCTCCCCCTGGCCCTGGAGAAAGCTTCTTCCCAACACTGGGTGAGTGGCTGATGATGCTGAGTCCCCACGGGGACCACTATGGAGGGTCCCTGAAGGAATGAGGTGTCCAGGGGTGAGAATGGGAAAAGGGAGAGTTAAATATCAGTTGTAAACTTTGTGTTATGTGGGACATCAAACCCTAGGGCTTTGAAGGTGGGAAGTACACAGAATTGTTTCAGTTGAAAGAGACCTCTAAGATCATTTAAAACACCTATTGGTCTAACATCACTATGGCCATTAAACCATGTCCCAAAGTGCCACGTCCCCAGGATGGGGACTCCACCACCTACCTGGGCAGCCTATTCCAATGCCTAAAAACACTTGCAGGGCAGAAATTTTTACTAACATCCAACCTGAACTTCCCCTGGCACAATTTCAGGTAATTTCCTCCTGTTCTGTCACCTGTTAATAAGGAGAAGAGACCAACTACTCATCTCAGCACAGCCTCCTTTCAGGAAGTTGTAAAGAGCAATGAGGTCTCCCCTCAGCCTCCCGTTCTCCAGGCTGAACAACCCTGGTCTGGGAAGGACTCAAAGACTCTGTTTTCCATCTGAAAGCAGAGCTTGGCTGCTTCCTGAAGCATATCCCTGCAAGCTGGTCTAATACCCTTGGTTTGCCCTTTTCCAGATCCTGTTCCTGACTCACCAAATTCCTTCAAAGCCTAAAGACTGTGGAAGAAGCTACATCCTCCATACACAGTGAGGAGAAGCCATGAGGCCATGCTCACCCAGAAAGACCCCCAAGAGGTCAGCATGGCCATGGAACAAAGCCTTAAAAACTGAAGAAGAGTGCTGGAGTACTGCCCTCGCCTCTTGTCCTGGCTCTGCCCTGAGTCTGGGACTGAACCTCTCTCACCTGGATTTTGGTTTTTAAGTACCTATTTTCTACAGAGAAGAGCCTGGCTCTGTACTGCTCACGTTTGATGGACTAGCTGGAAACTGGGCATGCAGGGAGGAAAGGATGAGCCCATGTCTGCAAACCTCCCCAAGGATTTAACTTATTGCCAGGGGTTTACGCTCTGCAATGTCAACCTTTTTTCCCCATCTCTGACTGAACATCCTCTCTGGGAGTGGATGGTGAAGTACTTTATCTACTGTAAGACAAAACAGGGTCACCAGCCAACCTTGTACTCCGTTTTTCTCTGCAAAACAGGAAGGGGAGAGGCTCCCTGATGTTGTCAGAGCCCTCCTTCTCCCCACCCAGCCTTTTAAGACAGCAGTGGACTTGCGAGGCTGTTGCCTTTTCATCTGGAACTCACTTTGGGAGGAGCTTTATTTTTGCTGCAATTTATTTCTATTTGTTTCATTATCAGATGATTGTTGATTAAAAGACAACAACAACAAAAAAGATGTATATACGTTTGGTTTGTATTTTTTTAAAGGCCTGTAAATTAGAAAGTTCATCTGGAGGGTATTGGAGGATGTTCCTGTGACGTGGCCCAAAGCCCCTGTGGAGAGGTGGGAAGCATTCCAACTGGCTTCCTCCTATCCTCTCGGGGCCCATATGGGCAGAGCAGCCATCCCCAGGGCCACTAACTCGACATTTCAGAGGATATTGTGGTGCCCCCAGGCATGTGGGTGACCTCAGAGCAACTGAACACAACACCCCAGTATGGCTCACCCAAAAGAAATCAGGCTCCGGTGTGACTCAGCCCCAGGCAAAGAGATCAAATCTTGTGGTAGACACTATTATGCCAAGTATGTGTGTGGGTTTTGTTTCTTCTGGGTTTGTTTTAAGTTGTTGAAAAGTTGCCACAAACATAAACCTCAGTCATTGCAAAACAGCATCAGACCTGAGCGATAGCCATGCCAGGCAACCTGCCAGGGCAGAGTATCCCCAGCAGCACACTGGATCTTTTACACTGTGTGGCTGGAGGAAGCAGCATTTTCCTCTGCAAGGGGCTGGGGGCACGCTGCAGGATTTGATTAATCCAGGGCTGGCTTCAGCAAGAGCAGCTTCAAGCTGGTTTGGCCACAGGCAGCAGGATAAAGGAGAAGCCAGCACCAACGCCCCCACAGCAGATGTAACTTCCTGAGCACAAGGCTCCTGCTTTATTGCCACCCACGGGCTCAGCCCCTTTCCCAAGCTTTGCTAGGGAAGCTTGCCCAGAGCCTCTAGCCCTTCCCTCTCCCTGTCCCAGCAGCTACAGCCAGAGAGGCACGTAGGGAATTTGCCTGCCCTCAGGTCCTAACCACTTTGAAACCCTTTCTGAGTCCTTCCATTTGCCAGTGAACAATGGAGTAAAGTTTTGATTGAAACAAATTTCTCTCAGTGGTTCAGGAATCCCTTTTTTGGGGATGCCCTGGGCCATGGGCAGGCGGAGGTGAGCTGAGCAGCCTTGTTCTCTGCGAGAGGCACTGCCATGGCACCTTGGAACACTGCACAGGGTCACGGATCATTTGAGGCTCTACAGGGCTCTGGGCAACCTGAGTTGAGGATGCCCCTGCTTACTGCAGAGGGGGTTGGACTGGTGACCCTCGGAGGTCCCTTCCAACCCAAACCATTCTACGATTCTATGATTTCCCACCAGGAAATCTTGCCAGAAGGAAAGCTAAAACCTTTTATGGAAAAGGGGTGATGGTCACCCAGCATTCCACATGTGCTGGAGAAGCTGCCTTGGAGTAGAATCATGGAATGGTTTAGGTTGGAAGACACCTCAAAGATCATCTAGTTCTAAACCCCCACCATAGGCTGGGACACCTCCCACTAGAATAGGTCCAACCTGGCCTTGAACACCTCCAGGGAGGGAGCATCCTCAACCTCCCTGGGCAACTCATTCCAATATCTCACCAACCTTACTGTAAAGAACTTCCTCCTAACATCTAGTTTAAATCTCCCCTCTGCCAGTTTAAACCCATTACCCATCATCCTGTCATTACAAGACCTTGTAAATAGTCCCCCTCCCCAGCTTTCCTGTAGGCCCCCTTCAGATACCGGAAGGCTACGATAAGATCTCCTTGAAACCTTCTCTTCTCCAAGCTGAAGACCTCCAACTCTCGTAGACTGTCCTCATAGCATGCTGACACCCCCCTTGACCCCACCACTGGTGGAGAAGCTGGCAAGGTGTTGCACCTTTGGGTAGGATTTTTAACAGTGAATCAGAATCATGGAATGCTTTGGGTTGGAAGACACCTTTATGGTCATCTAGTTCAAGCCCCAGGGTGAAGGTAACCTAGCACGATGCTTATGCCCTCATGGACCTTGCCAGGTCCCACCAGCTCTGGTTTGGGAATGCACATTGAGCTGGTGCCCTGCTGCTGGCTGTTTTCTGCTGCATCAGCATTCACAGCTTTGCTGGTGAGCTGAGCAAGGAGCGGAGGTGCTTCACCTGAGCTCTCGTTTTAGAGCGGGGAGGCAGGAACAGAAACTGCAGAGGCTGCAGCAGCCTTGTCTGGGGTGACTGTGAGATCAGCATTGGGGTGGTGAGGAGCAGCTTTGAGGAGCCTTGTTATGGTGCACATGGGTGCTGTAGCTTCCCTGGGCACAGATTCTTCTTCCTGCTGCAGGAAGAGTCCCAAAAATTCCAGGGCAGGGCCAGACCTTAGGGAGGTGCAGCTTCAGGCTTGCAGAAGCCCAGGTGACTCCTTTGATTCCCGTGAAAGGAGATCAAGACCTTGCAGTTGCAGCTCACCACCTTGTGAAGGTTTTCTTTCCTGTGAAGGTTTTCGGGACAAATGCTTTCCTTTTGTCATCAGCATGTTAAACCTTTTGCCTCTGCACTTTCTGTCCCAAAGAAGGCAGCCAGTCTTCCATGCACTTGTGCTCTCCTGGGTATCACAGATCACCACAGGACTTCCAAGTTGTCACCCAGTTTTGTGTCCTCTGACTCTCCCATATTCAGAGGGCCAAATCTTGAAAGGTATAGAACGCTATATGGATTACAAACAATAATCCCCTTTGGTGCTCCTTGCATCAGCATAGACTTGTGAAACCATTTCTAGTAGGTGACAAATTCCCAATAGACATAATTTCATTGCCCAGGCTTGAGGTCAGCAGTCACCAAGTGACATGCAGGACAGCCTTTCACAAGACCTAAACATCCTCAAGCTTCCAGAAGGGCTAAGACTCTTCTCTCTGCTCAGGAATTGGGTCACTGAATGCTTTGTTTTTCTTCAGCATGGTGGAGTTTTGGTCATCACTGCTGGCATAACTCGTGCTGGTGACGTGCAGAAACCCTGAGGATAAGTGAGGCTGCTGGGACACCACTTT
The DNA here is from genome assembly GCA_013396835.1 of Psilopogon haemacephalus. NCBI lineage: Eukaryota > Metazoa > Chordata > Aves > Piciformes > Megalaimidae > Psilopogon > Psilopogon haemacephalus. The sequence continues at coordinate 1,047,234 of VWZI01010626.1, forward strand.
GGCAGCACGAAGCGATAAACTGTGTCACTTGTCTCCTCCAGCACTGGGAAAAGAATGGGGCATTGCCACGGTAGTGGAATTTGCTGACTTAGCACATGGCATTCCTCGCTGATGCTCCTGGGATGATGGGGACAAGTAGGAGCTGTCGGTATTGGTTGCTGCAGTTACATGAAGCTGCCTTCTCTCATTTTGCAGGAAGGGATTTACCCAGAGTCAAGCTGCAGCAGCAGCAGCTTAAGGGAAAGGTGGTGATGCACAAGCAGGCGTGTGAACTGCCTGGGTGGGAGGAGCTGAGTGAGCAAAGCCTGAAGTGAGAGCTGCAAGACAAGGTTTGCACTGCTGGGTGCAACTCGTTTCCTCAAAATCTAGAGCAGGGCTTTGCAGCTTGAGCTCTGCCCGGAGATCAGAGAGATGGCAAGAGATAGCACATGAAGCTGGGGAAGAGGAAGGGTGGCAGGGCATTGTGCAGGGTGTCACACTTCCCTGTCACAGCATTTGGGCTGGCTTTGTGCACGCAGATGCTCATTTACCTCCCTGTAGAATAGTAGGGTCAGGAGGGACTCAGGGCTGGAAAATGCCCCCAAACGTTTTTTGCTCTTTTCACAGAATTCCAGCATGGTGAGGGTTGGAAATGATGTTTGGAGATCATCTACTCCAACCCCCCTGATAGGGCATGGGCACCACAGCAGCTTGCCCAGGATCACAATATCCATTTTGGTTTGAGATCTCTCCAGAGAAGGAGGCACTACAACCCCTCTGGGCAGCATGATCAAGCACCCTCACACCAAAGAAGTTTCTCCTCCTGTTCAGATGGAACCTCCTGGGTTCCAGTTTTTCCTTATTGCCCCTTGTCCTGTCTGTCTCCACTCTCCTGTTCCTCACCTACTAGCTATTGATAAGCATTGATCAGAGCCTCTCTCAAGCTGCTCTTCTCCAGTGTAAACAGCCTCAGGTCTCTCAGCCTTTCTTCCTCACAGAGATGCCCCAGGCTCCCCAGCATCTTCTTACCCTTCAGTGGACTCTCTCCAGTAGTTCCCTGTCTCTCTTGAACTGGGAAGAGCTGTCCAGAGCTGGACACAATACTCCAGATGTGATCTCACCAGGGCAAAATAGGTCAGGAGAAGCCCTCTTGATCTGCTGGCCACACTCTTCTTAATACACCCCAGGATTTCATTGGACTACTTGGTGACAAGAGCACATTGCTGGCTCATGGGCAACTTGTTGTCTACCCTCTCTCCCTTCTCCATGGAGCTGCTTTCCAGCAGATGAGCCCCTAACCTGGCTTTTGCAGATGGGACATGTCAGCTCTCGGAAGGACTGCAAGAAAGGGTCCCACAGGACCAGGAGGCTTTGAATCAAAGCTGGGCACAGCAGATTTGACCTTGAGTCATACAACCCAGATAGCTGGGTCACCAAACATCGTGCTCTGTGCTTGTTGCCACCATCTATGCTTGACTTCTCAGTGCTAAACTCACTCCTGCGGCAATGCCCAGCTCCATCCTCCCCACTTCAAGGCCCATTTTGGTGACTTACCGACAAGGAGGGGTTGCCCTCATCCTCGACGGTGACCACCAGGCTGTAGAAGCTCTGCCGCTCGCGGTCTGGCGGGGAGGGCCGGGTTGCGATCTCGCCAGTGACGCGGTCCATGCGGAAGATCAGGTCCTCGTTCCCACGGGTGATGTAGTAGGAGAGGACGCTGTTGAGGCCGATGTCTCTGTCGGTGGCGCGTACCTGGGCCACTGCTGTGCCACCCCCAACGTTCTGCGGGGTGGGACGGTGGGGTTGAGTGGCAGAGATACACAATAGGAATCCCATGCACCTCATACTGTGTACAATACAGTGCAGAGAGAGGGCTTTCCAGCCACTTGAGCTCCAACACCCAGCAGCCAAGGAGAAGGCTGCTCTCCTTCACCTGCCACTCCTCGGAAGACTTGTGAAGGGTCTAGAGCACAAGTGTTATGAGAAGCAGTTGAGGCAACTGGGGTTATTTAGTCTGGAGAAAAGGAGGATGAGGCGAGACCTTCTTGCCCTATACAACTACCTGAAAGGAGGTTGGACTGAGGTGGCAGTTTGTCTCTTCTCCCAGGTAACAAGGAGTAGGAAGAGAGGAAATTGCCTCAAGTTACACCAGAGGAAGTTTAAGTTGGACACAATGAAAAACTTCTTCCCATATAAGGGTTTTGAAGTCCTGGACCAGGCTGCCCAAGGCAGTGGTGAAGTCCCCATCCCTGGAGAGATTTCAAAGCCATATAGATGTGGTGCTGAGGGACATGGTTCAGAGGCAGACTTGGCGGTGTTGTGTTAAGGATTTGACTTAGTACTGCTAAAGGTCTCTTCCAACCAATATGATTCTATGAACTCACCAGTTCCTGGCTGCTGTTTCTGCAGTGCTTATTGCAACCAGTATTTTATTAATAGCTGCACCTTCATGCCAAAAATGATTGAGACCACTCACCCTCTGTCACTTCCTGGGAATCAGCTGCAGACTTGGCAGTGAAGGCTCTGCCCTTCACTTCAGCACCACAATCTTTCTTAGCTTGAGACTCTGGCATGAAATGTGTTTCCTACATTAGCTTTTAGAAAGCAACAGAGTAAAACTACCAGGTGATACTTGCTGTTAAGCCACCAGAGCTGCTACGCCTCAGAACCGCACCTTTATCCTGCCTTACAGCATCTCAATGGACTAGTTCAAGTCATAGAATCACAGAAACATTAAGATCATAAAGTCCGACTGTCAACCCAACACCACCATGCCCACCAAACCACATTCCCACGTGCCAGGTCTCCATGTGTTTTGAACACCTCCAGCGATGGTGACTCTACCACCTCCCTGGGTAGCCCGTTCCAATGTCTGACCACTACTTCAGTCAAGAAGTTTTTCTTAATGTCCAGCCTAAACCTCTCCTGGTGCAACTTGAGGCCGCTTCCTCTTGTCCTATCACTTGCCATATCCAGTCCAACTGTTAAACCCATACTGACAGGTCACCCCTAACCCTCAGCATCACATTACATGAGTTTTGAATCCCTTCACGGACAAGATCTCCACCACTGCCCTGAGCAACCTGTTGCAGGGCTTCACAAACCTTTCAGGGAAGAAATTTTCCATCATGTCAAATCTAAACCTCCCCTACAACAACTTGAGGCCCTTTCTTTTTGCCCTATTGCTTGTTACGTGGGAGAAGAGACTGACGCTCACCTCACTATAACCTCCTTTCAGGGAGTTACAGAGAGCCAAAAGGTATCCCCTCAGCCTCCTCTTCTCCAGAATAAAAAAATCCCAGCTCCCTCAGCCACTCCTCATAGGACCTGTTCTCCAGACTCTGCAAGGAAAAGCTGTGTGTGAGGTCCTATCTAGGCTGGTGGAGCTTGGAAGAGTATTAAAACCCAGTGTGTTTGCAGAGGTGAAGGCTGTGTAATGGACTCAGAGCTAATTATTTTTGGATAGTCCCATTATGGGGAAAATCAAAACAGAGATTCTGCTCTTTGACCAGCTCTGAACAGGCATTAAGTAGATAAGAAAATCCTAACAGGGCCATAACTTTAATGTAAAGCTATTAATCAGGAGCAGCACTTTCTCCCAGCTAAGAGTCACTGGCTATTACTCGTATTTAATTTTTCATCCTCAAATTGAGAAATCCCAGGTCCAGGAATTAAACTGTCAGGAAATAAGTTGTCTTTTCCCATGCCTGATTGTGTTTTATTGCTTAATTATCAGTGTTTTGCCAAGCTGCTTCCTGAAAGCAATTCTTATTCTGCATCATGCTGCCTCTTCTGTCACTTGTGGTGGTGTTCACATGGGTGTGTAGCCACATCTTTCTGCTGGTCCCCTCAGCCTCATAGACTTAAGTTGGCTGCAGAGCTCTCTCCTAGCCCAGACGCAGAAGACTGTCATAGCTAAAGGCTTGCAAGGGACAACCAACCCTGAAATAACCCAAAGTGAGGGTTTGCATGGCCTACCAACCCTGAAATGACCTAAGGCAAGGTTTGCAAGGGGCCAGCAACCCTTAAATCCTGTAAGTGAGGTTTGCAAGGGGTCAACAACTCTGAAATCACCCAAGGTCAGGTATGCAAGGGACTACCAACCCTGAAATGACCTAAAGTGAAGTTTGCAAGGAGCCAGCAACCCTGAAAAAAATCAAAATCAGGTTTACAGGGGGCCAGTAAAACTCGAATGATCTAAGGTGAGGTTTGCAAGAGTCAACCCAACTTTAATCATCTGAGGTGGGGTCAGACTTCTCCTTGAGGGGATGGAAAGAGAGGGTGCTCACCTCACTCACGCTCACGTTGTAGCCGAAGGGGCTGTCAATGATGGGAGGGTTGTCATTGACGTCGAGGATGCTGACTCGCAGAGTGTGCTCCTTCCTCCGGGGGGGCACGCCACCATCTGAGGCTTGGATCTGCAGTTGGAGTTGGGTTTTCGAGAAGATGCTGTTCTTTAAGATCACAGCCTCAAGAAAACAGCCTGAATGCTCCAAACCAGAAAAAAGCCCAAGGAGGTAAGGCAGGCGGTTCGGTGCTTACCCGTAAGGTGTAGTGATCCAGCAGCTCCCGGTCCAGCGGCCGTGCCACAAACACCTCTCCGTAGGTGTTGTTGGTGGTATGGATCTCAAAAGCTCGGCCAGTGTTCCCCGAAGCCAGTGAGAAAGTCACCTGGAAACATCGTGGGGAAAGCAAACAAGGGCAAGGCAATGTGATGCTGTGAGGAGGAAGAGGAAGGAGACCCCACAATAATAAATCCAGCGTTGCCTCAGGACATCTCTGAGTGCTTTAAAATGCTCAGCTGCAATGCTTAGGCCCCAGGGGTGTGCTGGCTCGTTGCAGTCACCCCAAAACACACACCAGTGGGCCAGCTCTGGTCTCCTCCACAGCTCTTCCATGATGCTTGCAGTTTTTGATATTGAGCAACCTCATTAAGACCTATCTGCATGGTAAAGAAAATAACAAATGGCCAAGAGTTCCTGCTCAGCCTGCCAAGGGCTTTGCTGTCCCTCCCCATGCTGGGAGAGGCCACAGCTGGTTTTCAGCTCACTTTGACACATGGCCCTCAGAGCTTTTTGGCCTGGACAACCCAAGGAAAATGATTTTGCTCTTCTCCTACATGCCTTCACTGAGGAGTGCTGGTATCCTCTGTGTACACACACCCCCACACCTGCTGACATCCATAATCAGAACTTGCTCTCAGGGATGATGAGAAGGGGAAGAGGTTGGAAAGATGCTGCTGAAGGCATTTCTGCCTTGGGTAACCTCAAACCTGTTGTGCTGGCCTCCCTACCTGCCCATTGCTGCCTGCATCTGGGTCACGAGCCAGGACCACAGCCACTCGCTTGCCAACTGGGCTGTCCTCTGCCACACTCACAGACGAGTCAGAAGTGATGTCGAACTGGGGGCTGTTGTCATTCTCATCCAGGACTGTGATGGTCACCTGCAAGCATGGCACAGGGCTTAGATAGGAGCTGGCCTACTGCCCACTCAGCATCAACAGCCAGATGGACAGCCCGGGCACACTCTTGATCTGCTTTGAGGTGCCAACAATGTAGTGTCTGTCCCACTTGGAAATGGATACAGGTATCTGATCCCAGAAGCTGAGTAGTGCCCATTCCAGATGGGAATGGGCACAGGTATTTGAGCTCAGGATACATCTCTGTCTGCAGAGGAGGAGGAGGGATGCTTAGAGGCTGGAGGAAGAGCTGAAGGATGCTGCATTTTTCAGGGGCTGAATTTTTCTATGGAGCATCCTCCTCCAAATATCTGGGCACAGAGCAGCTCACACTGCTGCAGGGTGACCCTTTCCTGCTAAGCTTCTCCAGAGCAGTGACTTCATTCCTGCTCATAGCACCAGAGGTTGGACAATGTTTGCTTTAAAACCAAGCTGGCACAAAAAAAGACACAGGTGTGTGTATGTAACTCTGTGTGTATGTACCAGGGCAAGGTGGGCACAGAGAAGAGCCGAGTTCCCTCCTGGGATAACCTCACACAGGGGTGAGTGAGAGACCAGGCAGGAGGTGCTTGGAGGGATGCATCACCAGAGGGAACGAGGCTACCTCAGCCACAATTAGCCAGAGGAAATGCTCTCATCGTGTTTGTAATTAAAGTGCTGTGACACGACAGAGAAATAAGAGAGGAAGAGCCTTTCTGTTCCCGGGGCTCTATTTATGGGTGCCCCAAGTCCCCAGGTGTGGCCAGGCTGAATGCGACAACATCCCAGAGGAAGCCAGTGAGCAGTGTGCTGTGTGCCTCGGGGTGATTTGGCTATTGTTGATGCTCAACTACAGAGATTCAGGAGCTGAGAGAGCCCATTCAGCTGCTGTGATGAATCCAGCAGCTGCAGTCCCAACCTTTGCATCAGAGTGTTGGGATTTCTGCTGGTCAGCAGCAGAGTGGACCATGAGCACCTCACCATGTTCCCAGGTGTGTCACTGAATCTGAATGCTGGTGAGACAGGGATGGAGAATTCTGACTCCTCACAGCTCAGTATGGATTTCGGGGTGGATCTTGGCCCCTAGGATGATGCCAGCATGATGGCCATGCTTACCTTCTGTTGGAGGAAAGCAAAGAGGAAAACAAAACAAAGAACCGAGAGTTAGTGGTGTATGAGGAGGTGCAGACACCTGCCAGAGCACTGGGTGGCCCTGCATCCCACCACAGCAGTGCTGGGGGCCTCAGATCCCCTACTGAGGTGATTCATAGGCTTCTCTATAGGTGCATCCCTTTATATTTGGTGGATTTCTCCTTGCCCTGGGAGAGGACTGGCAATGCATGGAGAACACAGCCACCCATGGGTGGGGGCAGGCAGCCTCACTGCCTTTGCCATCCAGCATCTTTGGAGAGGCAACTAAGACTGATGCTGCCCATCACTGCCGGCCAGTCTCTAGTTTCAAACCCCTCCCTGGGGTCTTGGTTTTCCAGTTGGGCCAAACCAGCAGGATTTAGGGAGTGCCAATCTCGTGGTATGGGGACCAGGCTTGCTCTGCACCCAGCGTGCCTCCTGCCCCCACAGAGAAATGCAAATCACTCCCCTGCCTGGCTGCCTCTGAAACTGCCAAATATAATCCTGTCAAACAGAGAATCACAGAATCAGTTTGGTTGGAGAAGACCTTTAACATCACCAAGTCTGACCATGAACACAGCACTGCCAGGTTATCACTAAACCATGACCCTCAGCACCACATCTACATAGCTCTGAAACTCCTCCTGAGATGGGGACTCAACCACTGCCCCAGACAGCCTAGATCAGGGCTCAACAACCCTTTTAGGGAATAAATCCTACCTAAACTTCCCCTGATGAAACTTCAGGCCATTTCTTTTTTGTCCTATCACTTGTGACATGGGAAAAAAGGCCAAACCCCACCTGGCTCCAACCTCCTTTCAGGGAGCTCCAGAGAGCAAGGAGGTCTTCTCCTCAAACTCCTTTTCTCCATGCTGAACCCTAATCCCTTAAGCTTCTCCTCACAAAACTTGTGCTCTAGACCCTTCACCAGTTTCATTTCCCTTCTCTAGACATGCTCCAGCCCCTTGTAGTGAGGGACCCAAAACCGAACCTCATATTTGAGGTGTGGCTTCACCACTAATGAGCATTTGGGGATAAATCCTGCCTTAGTCTTTCTGGCCATACTATTGGTGATGCAAGCCCGGATGCTGTTTGCCTTCTTGGCCAAGTGGGCACATCCTGTCTCATATTTACCTCTATCAAGAGTGTTTTACCTTGGTAAGCAAACTGCAAACTCCACAGCAGTATTTTTGGTTCTGAGAAATGCCATGCTATGCCATGCCAAAACTAAAAGGCACCAACTCACACTTCTGCAAATTTAAGGTTTCCTTCAGGTAAGGATTTCCAGACCCCGCTGGCTACAACAGAGAGGACAACTAGGACATGTTGTGCCAGGTCAGAGGAAGAGGAAGGTGACCTGAGGTCAGCTCTGCCTGCAGAGGTTTGTGTTGACCTAGGTAGAGGCTACTCACGACTGTGGAGTCAATCTTTGGTCCTCCATCATCAGCCACCACTGTCAAGGTGTAGAAGTCCCCTTTCTCTCTGTCCACCTGGCCTTTGACAGTGATCACGCCCTGCCAAGGATGAACAACAGTCATGTTGGTCACCAAGAATTTGGTGCAGCAAGCCAGGAGGGGATCACACTGTGGGTACTTACAGTGATCCCATTGATTTTGAAAAGGGAGAGCGCCTGGGCATTGGTGTTGGGGTCAAACTTGTAGGTGATCTGGTTGAGGTTGTCGATGGAGCGGGCCTGGACCCGGAGCACCTCGGAGCCCAGGGGGATATTCTCCATGATCACAGCCTCATAGCTGCTGTTGGAGAATTGCACAGCCTCATCCAGTTCGTTCAGAAGGCTGACATACACACTGCAGAAGCCCTGGTTGTTGGGAGGTGCTTGGTCCATGGCAGAGACATTCATCAGGTAGCTGGTTTTGGTCTCATAGTCCAGGTAGTCGATTGTGGTGATGAGGCCTGTGCTCTCATCAATCTCAAACTTCCCTTCTGCACCAGACAGGATTTTGTAGTTCACCAGGCCACCGTTCCCTGGGGTGGGAGCAGGAACCATGGGGCTAGGGGGACCAAAGAAGCAGGCACCACTGGTGCCAACTTCAACCTTGCAGCAGAGCCCATCAACCCAGCCAGGGCAGGATCCATGCAATGGCTGATTTTACCACTTCTTTCCCCAAGCTAGGTGTTTCCAACCTCCATATTCCTACCTGTATCTCGGTCGGTGGCCCTCACCACCACCACCGAAGTCCCTATCCCTGCTGTCTCCCGCAGCCCCAGGCGGTTATACTGGCGCTGGGTGAACACCGGCACCTCGTCGTTGACATCTTCCACGTAGACGATCACCTGCAAACCACCCCCCGGAGGAACCACAGGTGAGCTGAGCAAGCTCACAAGCCTTCAGCAGCTCCTCATTGCTTGTGAGGGAAAATACATCCTTCACAGCACTCATCTGCTGCACAGGAGAAACATCATCTCTGCTACTAACGCCACGTGATGGGGAGCGAGCACACAAAGTTTAACAGCACGGATTGAAACAAGCCCTGTGGTTGGAGTGACTCAGTCCTCCCTTGGCTGGGAGGACATACAGCCTGCTCATTAATTCCTCTGTGCTTTGGGATCTCCTGCTGGAGGACCTTGCAGTCAGAGACCCTGTAACGCGGCAACGCTGACTGCTCAGGGGGAAATTTTGCTCCCAAGTTCAGCAGGTCGAACTGTTGTTTCCCCAGGGAACAGCCTTTCTCCTCCTGGTTCTCTGCTTGCTGCTGGTGCTGTGGGCATGTCATGCTCGGCCAGAGCCCACCCTACCACTGGGTCTAAAAAGAAATGCAACCAGAGGGCTGGGTTTGTGGAAGCTGTGGGAAGCTGGCATGGCCCTGCTAAAGATTATTGCCAGTGGGTCCTGGGTTATTTAAAGAATTGCCCAGTCAGGAGACATGGCTTCCAACAGCTCAGCTCTTCCTCCTGATGGCTGAGTGACAGCTCACTCCAGGTGAGCGGGACTCTCTGCAACAGTCACTGCTGCACCACTGAGCAACCTCATCACACCAGTTTCTCACAGGGAAACAGAAAAAAGCCAACAGCCCACCTCCAAAGGGCTCTTTTCGACCCACGGGCAGCCCCTGGAGACTTCCCATCAGCGCTTCCATGCCAAGATCTCTCAAACTTCCTGCATGCCTGAAAGGGCTGGAAATGACTGCCCTCTGACAAAGCATCCAAATATTTCAGATGAACTCCTCCTCCACCCCACCCTACTGCCCTCCCCTCAGCAGCTGTGAGGTCCTTACCCTCACGGAGCTCCTCATGGGTCCCTGCTCTGTGTTGTAGGCCTCCACCTCCAGGACGTGAGATGAGTTCTGCTCCCGGTCCAGGGGCCGCACACCTCTCATCACCAGCCCGGTGCTGGGATTGATGCGGAAGTGATTGTGCTCATTCCCTGGTGGAGGGCAAAAGGGAGATGTATGGTGCCCATCAATCTGGCATCAGCCCTGGTGACACATCCTGCCCTCCCTTGGGGAATATCTTGGAAGAACGTTATTGAGCAAAACCCAAGTCCACATCTCATAGAATGCTAGGAGTTAGAAGGGACCTCTGGAGATGATTGAAACCAACCCTGCTGCTAAAGCAGGATCATCTAGGGCAGGTCATGCAGGAATGTGTTCAGGTGGGTTTTAAAAGGGTCTGGAGAAGAAGACTCCACAACCTCTGTGGGCAGCCTGCTCCACTGGCCCCATCACCCTTGCACTAAAGAAGTTTTGCCTCCTGTTGAAGCAGAACCCTCTGTGCTCCAGCTTTTGTCCACTGCCACTCATCCTATCACTGGGCATCACTGAAAAGAGACTGGCCCCTTCTTTTTAACACCCAACTATCAGATATTTGTAAACATTAATCAGATATGAATTAATAATTCAGATGTTTGTAAACACGAATCTCCTTCAGCTACACCAGGGTTTGGCTCTGGTCAAGGAAGGAGCTACAGCATCTAGGTGTCCATCCATGGCAAATCATGCTCCTGCAATTAACTCGCTGAAACTTTTCTCAGGGGTGGGGGAAATGTTTCTGTGGGCTGGAAAATGGAGAAAGAAGGAAAGCACAACCTCTGAGGCCTGTACAAGGTTGTACAAGCTTGGTACAAACCCATCAATGCAGAAAGGGACATCTGGACTTACCCTTAACGATCCTGTACCACACTCTCCCGTTAATGCCTTCATCTGCATCTGTGGCTTTCACCTTTTTGAGAAAAGAAAAGCAGTGAGGGTGTAGGGCAGCAATTTCTAGACTGTGACAAGATCCCTCACTCTGCTGAGCCTGGGCAACCTCAGCCACTCCTCATAAGACCTATTCTCCAGATCCTTCACCAGCTTTGTTGCCCTTCTTTGGACACTCTAGCACTTCAGTGTCCTTCTGAACCCAAAACTAACCCCAGTATTTGAGGCATGAGCAATGCCAAACACTGAGGGGACAAATATCCTCCTTAGTCCCGTTGGCCGCAGTGTTCCTGATACAAAAGATTTCACCGCTAAGGACGGAGCTTTCCTGCTCCTGTTCCTGATGGGCACGCAGCCTACAGCATCAGGACAACTCAGCCAAGCAGTGACACATGTAAAAGCTACCAAAAGAAACACAAATGCAACCAGCCCAGAACATGCTGATGGTCCGGACACTGGTCTGGATCCCTGCAAAACGCCCAACAGCGGATGGGAGCACCCTTCAGCTGTGATGCCACTGCACAGTCTGTACACGGAGTCGATCAGCTGCCTGCCCCCGGAAACCCGAGACACGGGTCCCCTCTGGTGTCGCTGAGCAACACTGCAACCCCCAGCCGGCAGAACACTGGCCCCCAGCAGCTGAGAAGCGGGATGTGGTAAGGGGCAATGGGGTCTGGGTTTCCTCCCCAGCTGGCATCGAACCACTTCATCCCTACTCCGCAAAAATAACTTCCCACACAGCATCTGAATCCCAGCCGCAGCGGTGGCCACTTGCAAGTCCGTGGGATGAGGATGTCTTAGCTTTTATTCTGCTTGCTGCTTCCCCCAGCAAGGGATCTTCTGCTGCAATTCTGCCTAGAAATATTACTCAGTGGTTTCCTTTCCTCAGGCAAGTGGGGGTCGGTGCCCAGACATGGACTGAAAAGAGGAGGATAAAGGACACACGTGCAACGGGAACAGTGAGGCCATTTACAGGGGCTTGGTTTTAAGCCCTGGGCTTGCAGGAGTCAGAGATGTTTTTTGGAAATGCGGTTTTGAGATGCTTTGAATTGCTCTATATCTCTTTTGCCAAACTAGCCCATGCCAGCAGAAACCTTAGCTTGCAAGGCAATCAGCATTTTCTATCTGGATTTCCCACCCCTGTGCCATGTACCTTGTCCTTACCTGTCCCAGATCCGTTCACATCTTCCTTTATGGTCAGACACAAACCCTGTGCCTGCTCCGTGTTTCACTATGGATCAATCACTTCAGAATCACAGAATCATATTTGATTGGAAGAGACCTTTAAGATCATGAGGTCCAACCACTAAACAAGCACTGCCAGGTCCACCACCAAAACATCTCCCTCAGCACCACATCTACATGGCTTTAAAACCCCTTTAGGGATGGGGAATTCCTGGGCAGCCTAGTCCAGAGCTTGACCACCCTTTTGGGGAAGATATTTTTTCTAATGTCTACACTCAGATTTCCATGGCACAACTTGAAGATGTTTTCTCTTGTTCTATTGCTTGTTACCTTCCTTTCACAGCAGAGAGCTCTCTCTCACAGAAGCTTTCCCACCCTCAGGGCTCCCTGTGGCCATCACTGGGCAGAAGCTGGGCTGTCTCCTCTTACATGTGATGGATTGGTCCTGTAGCAGCAGATGAGCAATACCCGGGCAGACTGGCTGCCTTGGCATAACATTGGGCTCAATCCTGGCAAAGGCTTTTGCACCAGCCAAAACGATGTGCCATGGTAGGGTGGAAGCCTAAGGGGTGGAAGGCAAATCTTTGCAGCTTTTTGTACTACTCCTTATCCTGCTGTGCCCAGGAATATGCGTATCAAGGTGAGCAAGGATTTCAACATGATGAGAAACTCCAAGCTGCAAGCATCCTTTTAGCTCACCCAAGGAGCTGCTTCAAGGAGATCCAGCACAGAAAGCAGGTGAGCTTGGGTCAGCCCAGGTAAACAAAAAAGTAGAATCATAGACTGATTAGGCTTGTAAGGGATCTTTATAAGTCATCTAGTCCAATTGCTGTTGCAGTAAGCATGAATATTCCCAGCCATCTCAGCCTGTCCTCACAGCAGAGAAGAGCTTTCAGCCCTTCCATCATTGCTGTGGTCTCCTCTTGGCCTCACTCCAACAGATCCATGTCTCTTCTGTGCTGAGGATTCCAGAGACAGACCCAGCACTGCAGGTGGAGTCTCTGCAGAATAAAGCTGAGGGGCAGAATCCCCTCCCTCCACCTGCTGCCCATGCTGCTGGGGATCAGCCCAAGACATGGTTGGGTCTGGGCTGGGAGTGCAAGGTGCAGGTTAGCATCTGGCTTTTCACCCACCAGCACATACAAATCCTTCTACTCAGGGCTGTTCATCCTGCCTTCATCCTGCAGTGTGTTTTTATACTGGGAGGTTGTCCCAGTCCAGATGCAGGACCTTGCTGAACCCCATGAGATTCCCAGGGATCCACTATTGAAGTAGTTTCCATGAAACCAGCACATCCTCCTGCCAGCTTGAAGCTCAGCTGCTGCTGCTTTCACCCACTGAGGTCCCAGGGGAGATGTGGTACTTGGATAGACTTCCAAACTTGATCAAATGATTGGACTTCAGTGCAAGTGGTGGCAGAAAAGCTCCTTCTGCTGCTTTATCCCCCTCCTTGTGAGAGTGGGCTGCAGGCAGAGCCAGCCTTTTGCAGGTCATCTTTCCAATACCCCCAGCTCCTGGAAAGGGGTCAAAAAAGGAGAAGGGAGGAGGGAGGAGGAAAGAGGGAGGAGGGAGGAGGGAGAAGAATGGAAGGATGGGAATAAAGCAGGCAGCTTGGCACAGCAATGCTGGGAAAAGGGGGAGCAGGCATGGGGTTCAGCCCACGACTGTACCATTCAGCATCCTGCAGGGGCAAAGCCTGGGGCAACAGATCCTGGGGGACTCAGCTGCTCATCCCAGTGGGGCACAGCCCCAGGGCACTGCTGAGCTGGCAAAGCCTGGGAGAGGGCTGAGAGATCCCCTTATCTTTGCGTGCTCAGGCTGTCCCCAGTCTGGCTGCCATCTCTCTCCCACCCTCCTATGCCCTCCGAAAGGGAGGAGGCGGCTGGCGGCTGGTGGAGTGCAGTGGGAGAGGCGGCAGGGCAGGCGTGCTGGAGGAAAGCCTGAGGTCGTCTGGCCGGTGAGAGGTAGGGAGCCCAAATTCCCCTGGCAGGTCTGTCACTGGCCACACAGGCCGACTCGGAGGGGTGTGCGAGGCAGGTCAGGGACATGTTGCCATCCTCGGCTGCAGAGCTTCTGCCCTCAGCCTGGAGAAAGGGATGCAGGTGGGGTGGAGAGAGAAGATGCAAAGTTCGGGGTGGGGTTAAAGCCAGGCATCCCTTCTGCCTTCCCTTTCCCGTTGCTTTGTGCTGGAAGATTGGGAAAGTCTGAGGGTGTAGTGCTGTGAGGGTGATGAGGAGAAGCACCCCTGAGAGCCCTTGACTTTCAGAACATGGCTTTCCAGGCTGCTGAGCTAGGTGTTTGGGATTTGCCAGCATCACCTTCTCCTGCAAGAGACTGGAAAGAGTCAGTGCGCTGGGAAAAGCTGGGGAGCTCCAGGAAAGCATTGCTAAGCAGGATGGGGAGGGGAAAGAGAGATGCTTTTCATCCAAGCTGAGTTACAGGCACAGGAGAGCCTGAAACAGCTTTTTCTTTGCTGGAATTTGAGAAAATGGAGGGAGACTATATGGAAAAGTTCTGCCAAACCAGGCAGCTGGGCTAGACCAGGCAGGCAGCACTGCTGGGCAAAATAATCTTTGCTGCTCATGCACAGGAATAATTTCTCTTTCCTTTCCACCTTGCACTTCACTTCTTTGCAGTTTCTCTTCTTTGCCTCTGATCCTCGGCTGCTGGGCTCTGGGGATGTCTCTTGTTGGAGCTGATCAGGCAGGGATGACCCTTCTTGGGGGATTTGACAGGCTGAACAAGCCTCTTATCGATTTATGTGGGCTGCACAATGTGGGGCTTGGTGGGACAGTGAGGGTGGAGAACAGGATGCAGACAGCAGCCTGGCCAGTGTGTACAAAAGGCTGTGGGTAACTGGTCTTTTGCCAGGCTTCATGGAAGGCACCATACTCCCGCTCCATGGGATGGAAGCCTTTGTCTCCACGCATGGGTAGTGCTGCATTTGCCGTATTGCTGATAGAACTGCAAATTTGGTAGCTTTTTGCTGAGATTCTGTTGAAATGGCTTTAGCTTTGTCCCAGGCAGGAGATGAAGGGAGCATTCCCTTTAGTATACGGAAAACTTACTGGCCCTGAAAAGAAGTCACCAATCTGCAAAGATTTTTTCCAGATTTTTAGTGACTTTCTCTAGAAGAGCTTAGCAATCAGGTGAGGGGCAGCCTGGAACTTCCCCAAACCTGCAGCTCCGCCAGTTGAGCTAGGTGTGAGGAGAGACTGTATGGGAAGCACGGCTGGGAGCATCTGAGAAAACAAACATCAGTGTGACCCTTCTAATGGTTTCTAAGGGACATTGTCAGGTGGATTGAAAAGAAAAGCCCCACAGCCACCATCAACAGAGCAAAAACAACCCATGTCTCCTGGCTTGCTCTTAACACTATAAGGGCACCAAGCCAAATCACGTGTGGTCAGTAAATGCCAGAATTTAGGCAACCGTGGTAACCTCGATTCAGGTTGCCTCTGGTGTGGGAATAAACAGTAGCTCTGTCTGGTGGTTCTCACGGCTGGGCAGAGCACAGGAGCCTGCCCAGGAAGCAAGAAGGGTCCTTGTGATGGCTTTGGCTGCCAAAGATTGCTTCTCCTCACAAAGCTCAAAGTGAAAAGGTTGAGCCAGAGAAGGAGAGGCTGCATGGCAAATAAATGTTTTTTGGGGTGAAGAGAGGTGGAAACACTGCTTTAGAGGAGGAACTGAGGAGGCTCTGGCCCCTGAGCCTGTTTGCAATATACACAGGATTCACCTGAGCTAAGGTGCTCTCAGGTGCTAAGCCATTTGCTTTTGCTTTTCACATCTCCTGAGTGCAGAGCTGGCTCTGACCCATGGAAGCAGCCACATCTTCCCGGAATCTCCAAGCTGTGACCAGGATGATACAGTTGTTGCCCTGAGGCCAATACCATCACAGTTCTGAATTCTCAAGCCCAGGCAAGGCCAAAGTATTCCAGAAATGAGTCACATCTCCCAGGTGCCTCAAGCCCAGCACCCAACTCTGGTAGAAATTTCTGACTTTAGTCCCTCGGTATCTCAGACTACAAGAGGAGGAGCACAGATCATATGGGAGCAATAAGTCCCTTCCAGGACTAGAAAGAGTTCTAGGAAACAAGAGCTGAGAGCTCACCTACCCAAGCATGCACCCTATACACAGAGGGTATGGTTGGAGCACAGACAGTCTGACTTCAAGGACTCCCAGCACTAAACCTTGCTTAAGGTTGTTTTCTGTGTAATTTGGACAGTGACAGATGCTTGTCTCTTCTGATGCAGTATCTTACTTTCCATTAGGCTCATCTCCACTGAGGTGTCTCAAAGTTTCCAATTACTGGTTAAAGACATGCCTCCTCTCTCTTTTTTTTTTTTTTTTGATTGCTGTGCTGCTGGATGCCTGGCTGCTGCCTATACAAAGCTGTATAGCTTTGGGACAGCAGCTGCAAGAGCAGACCCAGAGACCATGGTGGTCCCTGCAGCCCTGTCTTCACCCATACTAAGCTCTAATTAAATTGGCTCAATACAAAACCATACTTGCCAGGAGACTGCCTGGCCATGGATGATTCTAACAGCATTCCATCACTCTTCTATCTCCCACATCTTTGTAGGAAAGTCAGTGTAATAAAGCTCTATGTCCAGCGTACAGGCTAGAGCACCAAGGACAAAGCCAAGCTGTCGCATTGCAGAGGGTTGGCACAGCAAGATCTCTGACCTGGGAAGATGCTGCTCTCAAACACATCCCACCCAGAGCCAAAAATTGTTATGAGAAGGTGCACAAAAGCAACATGATGGGTGTAAACTGCCCTGGAGATCCCAGGGGTTTTTTTTGGCGGGGAACCTGACCTGGTGGGGAAAGCAGAGGGACCATGAGGTGTTTGATAAGAGCTCTTACTGGTGAGGCTTTTGGGAGACTGGTTTGCATCACAACTGACTGAGAAACTCATGACATGTCTGAACCTGAAAGTAGGTCAGGAAAATGCCTAGCCCAAGAGAATTTTTGGCACAAGTAAGGTGAGTGCATTACACTTCACCCCTGCAACCACCCAAAAAAGCACAATGCTGCAGCTCAGTGAGGACTTATCTGGGCAGAAGTTCAACCAACTATTCATTTTCTTTAGGGGAGAGGGAATAATAAAAAACGCTCCAAATGACAGGAGTTCAACAAAGCCCTGTTTCTGAGGAACAGACCTTCTCTATTTATTTTTTGCTCTCAGAACAGCTTCATGCAATGTGAATTCCTCACAGGTGTCATCGTTTGGACCATGGTGTCCTAGCGTATGTGGTTACCGCTTCTGCTAGATTTCTTTGCCAGATGGTTTTGCACTTCAGAGCGGAACTTTACAGGTATAAATCCCACCTCTGTGCTCTGCTTGCTGGCAAAGCAGACAGACTCCAGTCATCCTGTGTCACAAAGAACATGGCTAGGAGGAACTCAGACATTCAAACAAGGCAAAAATCCACCAGGCTGGACAGAGGGTGGCTGTCTATCCATCTTCTAAGTGGTAATCACCCATGTTGCTTTTCACTGCAGGGAAGATGAGCACAGAGGATGCTGACAATGGGACCTCTCCCACTCCACCTCTCCCTCGGCTTCTGGTTTCAACCACTGAGCTGTTCCCATCCAGACCTGCTCCTCCTAGGATGGTAGACCCACTATCCATCACCATTGTGCTCGTCTGCATCTTCCTCCTTCTGGCAACCTTCCTCATCTTTGTCAGTCTCTGCAAGCCTGTGGTGCTGGACCGTTCCCACTTTGGGCCTGGTGAGTGCATGCCACATCACCCAGCAGATGCTGCCGAGCCCCAGCTGAGGCTCTGGAAGCGGCTGGGCTCCCTGCGCTGCTCCATCAACACCTTCAGAAGGAGCCAGCCGGTGTCCCAGAGCTGGCTAGCCCACCCTAGGAACTCCCCCACCAGCCAGGACTGGCATGTCACGGAGTCCACCAAAATGTGATTCTTCTCTGTGGATGCTAAGTCACCCCACACTGCTTCTCTGTCCTAGACTTTGGGTTCAGGCTCGACTCCCTCCTCAAGCCTGGTATCCTGGGCACCCCAGCCGAGCTCGTTTCCACGCAGCAGCTCTGCAAGATGACAGGAAATTTTGCTATTTGAAGTTCCCCAACGCTTTCCAGGTTGCTGTTTCCTGGCAGGAAAGGTGGAGGCATCCCATCTACACCCACACAGAACTACCACTGGGCATGCCAAAGAAATATTGCTGCTTAATTTCTTCTGGAAAATGTTGTGTAACCTGTGAGGCGGCTGAACGTACAGCCTGGGCAAGAGTAGTACAACATAGCTGCCTAACAAAGAACTCCTTGCAGAGGGGCATCCCAGGGCAAATGTCTCCTCAGAAAGCAATCCTTAGCTGAGATTGCCCCCTGAGATGTGCTCCCGAGTAGGTGGAGGAAGGCTTGTTCCTCTGACCTGCACAACAAGCCGTGAGTTGCTGTGGGTCATGCTTGGAAGGATGCATGCTCCAGCTGTCTGCTGGAAGCCTGCTTCAATAAATGAGCAGCAGGAGCAAGTAAACACACCTGTAAATGCAGTAAAGAGGCCTTTTGAGGCTTGCAGCCTCTGACAGCTTGGAAAGGAACCACGCAAGGCTGAGCTGCTTATTTCTGCTGGGAAAGGGTACAACAGCCAGCAGTTAAGCTTATGTGCTTAAAAGCAAAAGGTTTAATTCTTCAAGGTCTGCAGCTCACACTGTGTTCAGCCATGGAGTTCACCTCTTTGGGTGAGGTCTCCGTGCCCAGCAAGGTGCCACTGTGAGCACCAAACATCATCCTTCTGGGTTTTGTGTGTTTTCTGACCCTTGCAAGGTGCAGCTCTGCATCAGGACTTCCCTGGCTGCCTGGAACGTTCCTTCACTCCTCCTGGTGTGGATTGCCAGGCTTTTGGAGAATGGGATGGGGAAACCTTCAAAATCTCTCCTTGCTGGCACAGAAACAATGGGATGTTGTTTGAAGGGGGAGATACTCAGTACCAAGTGTTCACTTTTAAAGGTCTGAATTAAACTAAACCTGAGTGATTCCCTATTTACTTTTCCCATCTGATTTTGTTCTGTGGAAAACAAAATTCTTCCAAAACACCACATCTCCTTTGCCACAGGCATTCCAAAGGCATCCCCCTCTTTTGGGAATTGTGCTCTAAGAAAAGGTACTTTAATGCCAGGACTGTTTTTCCTCCGTTCCCAGTCTTTCAATTTTGGGTGTCTCATGGCAGCACTATTCTTCACTCACTCAGCTTCCTGCATGCTTCCAGCCTGGGCACAGAGATTGCAGGCAGATCCTGTCCCCAGAGACAGACACAACGCTATGAGCATCACTGTGCTATGGCACAACAGGTGACCAGGAGCCACAGGAGCTCACGCTCCCAGCAACCCGCACATGGCTCCTGGCAAACCTTTATTGCAGGAAGCAAAAGGCTCCTTTCTTCTCTCCCAATGACTCACCCCGTCCCCGAGAGCCAGGGACAAAGCTACCCCTTTCCCTCTGCACCGAGAAGCATTCAAAGCAGGAGCAGCTTTTCCAGGGCTCTCTGCAAAGAACCTTTGGTGCCCGCTCCAGAAGAGCCCTGGGTTTGAGGGGATGCTGGAAGCTTTGGAGGCTGAGTAAATGGTTGCATTCATTCAGCACTCACTGAGCCATTCAGCTCTGCCCACTGCACTCTCAAAGAGGAACAAAAATGAAAGCAGAGTCCAAATGCTTTTGTCCCTCTGTTTTCCCCCCTTCTCAGAACATCTCTTTGCATGCAGTCTTCTCTCTCTCTCTTGAGACATCCACTCTCCATCCCTTCTCTTCTGATAGGAGGAAGAAAGTGGGGACACAGCCCAGCAAAGGGGTTTGTTCCTCTCACCTCCTGCAGAAATGGGGTGAATTTTGTATTTTTCCTTTGTGTATTGGTGTCTTCTCCCTGGTGCTCACAGCCTGGGCTATCAAAGGAGCAGGGGAGTGCATAAACAAGAAGACTGTTTTCCACTGGGGCTGTGGAAAGTAGACTGGAGAAAAAAAAAAAAATCTCCACCCTTGGCTTCCTGCAACTCACAGTCATGGTGCCAGGGTCTGGAGAGTGGCAGACCCACTTCACTCACCCAAGTGCCATGGTGGAAGAGAGCCACTACCTGCACTATGCTGTTGGCAGCTGGGATGTCCTCGGGGACGCTGACCTCATAGCTGCTCTGAAGAAAGATGGGTCGGTTGTCATTGACGTCTAGGACAGTCACATACACGGTGGCAGTCCCTGTGCGCCTGTTCCCCGTGGGGCCGTTGTCTGTATGGGAGAGAAAAGCCAGGGCAGGTTCAGTCACCTCCAGCTCCTCCTTGCACAGGTGGTGCTCAGCCTTCCACTGCTGAAAACAGCAGGACCCTAGTTTCTGTATCCAAATCCTCCATGTTTTCTGCTCCTTCCAAACCCCACGCTGAGCCACAAGGGTTTTTTTGTCTGATTATCCTGAAAGAAAAAGCCAAACCACCTCCAAGCTCTGCCATGGAGCCAAAGGCCAGTAGAGTCTGGAAATGCATCTGGCCATTAAAGAGGGGACTAAGAGGGTGATGTATGGTGGAAGGGACAGCTGGAGGTATTGGGAGGTGAGAATGAACAGGGGTTTGATGTGCTTTCTGTAGACTCAGCTCAGCTCACAGCCAGAGAGCACCAGGATGTGGGTAAGGACATAGCATCATGGCTCTTTAGTTTGCCATGAAGAATGAGACAATGGGGAGCATAGGTTGGGTTTGGGTTTTCCAGCATTATGCAAGAGAGCACAAGGCTGGGAAAACATCAGCAGCCTGATAGCTGTCAGAGGGGCAGAATGGTCCCTCTACCACTTGGGAGTTGATTCTGTGTGCCCAACCAGTGCAGCATTCCCACTGCAGGCTCTGTGGCACCTGCAGTGCCCTGCCCCTGAGATTTCTGACCAGGCCACTTTTTTTTCTTGTTAGAAGGGACACCTAAGTCATCTGCAAACAGGCGCATCATTATAAAGCTCTGGGGATGATGGCCAAGCTGTGTCTGGCATGCAGGCCCTCTACCCATGCCAGGTGGCTCTGAATTAATGGGCAGCCACTGAGCTAAGGGCTGGCACAGCATTTCTGGGTGGAGGTCTGTCTTGGACAGCATGAAGCCTCTCAGGAATGGGAGGCTTCCGTAGGGGAAAGGAAAACACCCATGTGAGCCAGTCTACAAAAGTGGTGGTGGAACCCACAATTTAACATAGATGGGCTATGAGATGCTAACACCAAACACAGGCTATAGTTTACAGAGCACCTCAAAGGCTGTTGTCACTCTGCTGCATTTCCAAGACAGCTGAGTATGACACCTGACATGGGAATGTCAGCCCAACGGGAATGGTGGGAAATTCTTACCGATGGCCTCCAGGATCAGAGTGTACGATGCCACGGACTCCCTGTCCAGACTCACGACTGTCCTGACCACCCCATCCCTGAAGCCAACACTGAATTTGCCATCCTGGTTCCCACCTGCAGCAAAGGACAAAGTCCAGGTCACCCACTGTCTGTATGCAGGAAGAAGTGTCCACACTTCAGAGGATGCTGCAGCCTGGGTAGGAGGTCAGTCCAGCTATGGAAATCACAACCATTCAGCCTGGCCTTCTGAGGGGCTATGTTATACATGGGTTTGAGCAGAGCAAGTGAAGAATCATCAGATCATAGAATGGGTTGGATTGGAAGTGACCTTTAAAGGTCACCTAGTTCAACTACCCTGCAGTCAGCAGAGTCATCTTCAGTGGCTCAGAGTCCCATACAACCTGGCTTGAAACGTTTCTAAGCATTGTGTATCTACAACCTCTCTATGCAACCTGGGCCAGGGTCTCACCATCCTCAGCATCAAACACTTCCTCCCTCTATATAGCCTGAATCTCTTTTTTTTTTTTTTTTTTTGTTTTGTTTTGTTTTAAACTATCATCCTTCATCCTGTCACTGCAGGTCCTGCTAAAAGGTCTGTCCTCAACTTATAGATCACCTTTAAGCACTGAAAGGCCACCAGAAGTTCTCCCTGGAGCCTTATGTTCTACAGGCTGAACAAATCCAACTCTCTGTCAGCTTGTCCTTACAGCACAGGGGTTCCAGCCCTTTGATCATCTTTGTGGCTTTCTCTGGCCCCACTCCAACAGGTCCATGCCTCTCCTGTGCTCAGGACTCCAGAACTGGAGACAGCACTGCAGTTGGGGTGTCAGCAGAGTGGAGCAGATGATCAGAATCCACACCCTGCACCTGCTCCCCACACTGCCAGAGATCAGCACAAGATACAGCTGGCTCTGGGCTGAGAGTACATGATGCTGGCTCACACCCAGCTTTGTGCCCACCTGCAGCCCAAGTTCTCAGGGCTGCTTCTCCAGCCCTTCATCCCCCAGCTTTTGTTGATGAAACATGAGGCTGCTATTGTGAGAAAAATGACTCTTTGTTGTCACATCTATTTTTACCTTCTTCCTGAGGGTTAAATGCCACATGTGCCATTTGCAAGTCAAAGTGTGGCCAGGGGGTTCCCCAGCCTCCAGCTGCAGGTGCTGCAGTTGTGGCACAAGCCAGGCACTGCCCATGCAGCATCACTTCCCACCTGCTCTTTGCCCATCTAACCTCACCATCAAGTTGGGTGTTGAGGTTTCCTAAAACTCTAGAGAGGCTTCCAGCCCTAAATACCGTTAGGTGAAGGCCACCCCTGTGGTGTGAAGCCTGCCTTTGTGCTTCTCCTGGCCACGTCCGAATGGTGTGAAGGCAGGAGATGCTTGAGGACAAGACTTCACCCCGAGCAGGACAAGAAGCCATGGAGTGGTCAGCAAGGCAAAGAGCCAAGCGGGGCTATTCAGCAGAGGGCGATACTGCACAAGCTTTGGAGGGACTGGAAAAGTCAACGCTGATGAGCAGAGCAACCCTGGCCACGGGCTGGGGCAGTCTGCTCCTTTCCACAGCTCCTTTGCAGCTGTTGGCAAGGACTTCCCACCTGTGATGAAGTAGCTGAGCTCAGCATTCAGGCCAATGTCAGCATCTGTGCAGTTGAGCCGGACCACTTTGAAATCCCGGGCCACGTTTTCAGGCAGTGACACATTGTAGACAGCTGGGAAGAAGGTGGGGTTCTCGTCATTCACATCCAGAACTGAAAGAGGGAGCAGAGATGAGTAAACTCTGAGGGATGATTCTCCTGCAGATGTCAGGCTGGTGCCCACTTGGCTCCCCAAACCACCTGCCCACTGCTTTGAGCATCCCAGGGATGCGGGGTAGGGTTGTCTGTGGACTTTCTGTAAGGGCCAATGCCCCTGGCATCAGGCTGTATTTGGTTGTCTCTGACACATTCAGATCAGAGTGGAACCCTAACGGGTGCAAACACCAACTTTCATCACAGCCTCATTTCCATCCTCATTCAGAGGAACATGTGGGGCTTCAACAATATGAGCTCAGCATTTCCTGGTGTGTATGCTGCAGAGCTTAGGGGTTAAAGAACCAGGAACTTCATCTTCCAAACCCAGTCCTGAAAGGAATTCAGGATCATTTTATTTCCAGATGATTGTTATCTGCTACACTTGTATGAAGCCAACAACTAGGAACACATTGGATCAAAACTAGACTGCATAATAATGGTCTTTGTGTCTCCTGTATGAACCATAGCTCCTCCCAGGGTGAGGTCTTCTTGTCACCCAGCTTTCTGGGACCAAGGTGGGGCCCTGTAGCTGGACAAGGGCTGTAATGTCTTCTGGGGCACCCACCTTTGACAGTGAGTGTGCTGGTGGAGCTCTTGGAGGGTGTGCCAGCATCACTGGCCACTACCCTCAGGTAATACTCGGCAATCCTCTCCCTGTCCAGCATGGTGGTGGAGGTGACAAGTCCACTGCTGCTGTTGATGAGGAAGTCCATGCGAGGCATCCCCACCTGCATGCGGTACGTCACCTGTCCATTGGGACCCTCGTCCAGGTCAATGGCCACTACCTGGTGTGGAGAGCAAAGAGAAGGGGCAAGCCCCATCATCTCCTGGTGATGAAAATCACACTACAGAAACCCTGAGCATTTCCTTGCCCCCAGGGATATTGGGCTGAAACAAATAGGCTTCAGTGCATAAGGAGCAAGCACATGGGGTGGAATGTCCCAGTCCCATCTTTACCCTCCACATTTGCATTTTTAGGGGATGGGGAGAATGGAAGGGATGGGGAGGACATAGGGCATGGTGGGGTTAGAGAGGCTGGAGAGAATGCATTGCTAGCCTCCTTTGCAGAGGTGACGGCATCCACAGCAGCAGTCGTCAGCATGGTGGTGATGTGACACACTAACCTGGAAGACAGAGGAGCCTGCAGGAAGGCCCTCAGCAATCTCAGCCACGAAGGGCAGATTTTGGAAAGTGGGATCATTGTCATTCAGGTCCAGCAGGTTGACAAAAACTGTGGCGCTGCTGGTAGCTCGCAGGGGTGGCCGCCCACCTGCAGAAGCCAGGAACAGGGGTCTCAAGGTTAATGCCTTTTTCTGTTTCCACCCTTTTTACCTAAAAAGAAGCCCACCCTTTGTGTGCAGACAGTGGTGTAGGATGGGGCTGCCCCTGGAGACATTGTGTCATGCAGCTGAAAAACAAGAGCAACACCAATCCACGCTTATCTCTGTCTTTCTGGCAGGACAGTGGCCGTAGCACTGTGCAAAGGGGTCAAAGAGAAGGCTATATAGAAGTAGGATCATTTCAGTTGGAAAAGAATTAAGATCATTGAGTCCTACTGTTAAGCCAAACAGGTCACCACTGAACGATGTTGCAGAATCACAGGACATTAGGGGTTGGAAGTGACCTTGAAAAATCATCTAGTCCAACCCCACTTGCAGAGCAGGATCAACTGGAGTAGGTCACACTGAAATGTGTCCAGGCAAGGATTGAACGTCTCCAGAGAAGGATACTCCACAGCCTCTCTGGGTAGCCTGTTCCAGTGTTTTGTCACCATCACAGTAAAAAAGCTTTTCCTTGTGTTCATGCGGAACCTCCTATGCTCCAGCTTGCACCCATTGCCCCTTGTCCTATCGCTGGGCATCTCTGAGAAGAGTCTGGCTCCAGCCTTCTGACTCTCGCCCCTCACATGTTTCTAAGTATGAAAGAGGCCACATCTCAGTCTCCTCTTCTCCAAGCTAAAGAGCCCCAGATCCCTCAGTCTGTCCTGATATGGGAGGCACTCCACTCCCTTCAGCATCTTTGTGGCTCTGTGTTGGACTCTTTCAAGTAGTTCCCTAAGGTCCTTCTTGAACTGAGGGTCTCAGAACTGGACAAAACATTTCAGATGTGGCCTCACCAGGGCAGAGCAGAGAGAGAGGAGAACCTTTCTCAACCTGCTGACCACTCCCCTTCTAATACACTCCAGGATACCTGTGTTTCTTCTGGCCGCTAGGATACATTGCTGGCTCATGGAGCCAGACTGAGAAGAGGGGGAAATTTGTGCCTCCCAGAAATGACCACGCTCACATTTCGAAGGCTTCTGATTTGTTGTAGCAGTGAGTTTAAACTTACTCTTAGTTTTTAACCTCAAAAGCATCTTTGCAACTTATGCTCAAGAGAAGAAAAAGAAAGAAATTATCATAAAGGAAAAAAAATCAGGTGGAGAAAACTTCATAGAATCATTGTCATTGTTCCCAAGCTGGCCTCTAACTGTTACACCCCCCCCACAAGTCCTTAAACAACTGAAAGAGGAAAGTTGAGCTCCAATTCAACATGTGAAAATCACCATGGAGGGAATGCTGGTGAGGATGTTGATGCACACAAAATCTGAACCCCAGCAGCTCCTAGCTGTGGTGGAGCAAGACAAACCATCATGGCAAATAGGCACAGAACAGATGTGAGGCTTACAGTCGGTGACTGACACCACGATCCTCCGCATGAGCTGGGCCTCCTGGGAGTTGGGGTTCTCGCGGTCCAGGAGGACGCCAGTGGTGCGGATCTTGCCCGTGGTGCTGTTGATGCTGTAGAACTTGTTGGGAGGTCGGATGCTGTACACCACTGTGCCATTCTCCCCTAGGTCTGGGTCGATGGCCACCACCTGCCATGGTGAAACAGCAAGAATTAAATCATGGTGACAGGACCTCACGTGGAGAGTCCCTGTGTAGATTCATCAGTGGCTAATGAGGCTGAGTTCACTTAGCAGTGTGACCAGCGGGATGAGGGAGGTGATTTTCCCCCTCCGCTCTGTTCTCGTAAGATTTGGAGTACTGCATCCAGTTCTGCTTCCCCCAGCATAAGAAGGGCATCAAACTGCTAAAGCAGGTCCAGAGGAGGGCCACACAGATGATCAGAGATCTGGGGAACCTCCCCTGTGGGGACAGGTGGAGGCAGCTTATTCAGCCTGGAGAAGTTAAAGCTCCAGAAAGACCTTAGAGCAGCCTTCCAGTACCTGAAGGGGGCTACAGGAAAGCTGGGGAGAGATGGGACTTTTGAAAAGGACTTGTAGTGATAGGATGAGGGGCAATGGATTGAAGCTTGAGGAGGGCAGATATAGACTGGAGATTAGGAGGAAATTCTTCACTCTGAGGGTTGTAAGACACTGGAAATAGTTGCCGAGCAATGCTGTGAATGCCCTCTCCCTGGAGGCATTCAAGGCCAGGTTGGATTAAACCTTGAGCAACCCATTTTAGTGGAAGATGTTTCAGCCCATTGCAGGAGAGATGGAACTAGATAATCTTCAATGTCCTTGCCTATCTGAACCATTCTATGAACCTATGAAGCGTCCATGACAGGCTTTCTCACAGCAGCAGCAGCATCAAGCAGGTCTCCTTCCTCCACACAGTTGTGTATTTTCACGATACTTGCAGGGATTTTGTACACTGGAGACCTCTACTGGGATGTTAAATCTCACCAAAATTTGCCTGCAAGCCTGGGAGGTAATGGCACGACAAGAGAATGACAAGAGAAAGATGAGCATGCAAGAGTCAGATGGGTTTTCTCCTTTTAAATAAATGCAGCTAGGAAAACAAGCACCCTCCAGAAAGAGCAAACAAATGGGACAAAGAGGCACACGGAGGAACTTCTGCTGCACATCGGAAATGTTCTCCTCACCAGAAACTTTGTGCTTTGTTGCTCTCCCTGTAACATTTTTAATTACAGGGGACATTTACATTTAAAAAAAAAAAAATCAAACTAAACTTCATTACTCTCATAACTTCTCCAGCCCCTGCTGCTTGTGCTGTAGCTGAATTTACATTGTATGGGTGACATGGTAATTATTCCCCCAGCAACTAATTGGGATGTCAATGGCAAGATGATTTCAAGCACACACCAAGCAGTGGGGCTGGTGCCACACAGAAGAGAAAAAAACCAGCTCTGGTTATGCTGCCAGTCCTTTCTTCCCCACTCCTCAACTCCTTTTCCCCCCCACTTTTCTCTTTATGTGATTTTGTGGATTCTCTTCACTTTTCCCTCATTTATTTTCCGTTTCATGCTGGCCGTTTTTCTCCGGGTGTGATGGAGTACAAGCCTCTCTCCTTCTCTTTTATTTCACCAGCAGAATTTGAAAGACTGTAAATCAATGTCTTTCAGAGAGGTCCTTGAAGGAGGTCGCAGGCAAAGCTAGGAAACGGAGAATTTGGCCAAAGCCCACATAATTTTGGGAGAAGAAAACATATTTCATCAGATAGGAGAAACACACAGGGATGGGCAGCAGTGAGGAGATTCAGGAGTGACCTTTAAAACCTTTTGAGAGGTAGTGCTTGACTGAAGGTGAACTGGAGGAAGACACTGTTTAGGAGGTGACACTGTTTCAGAGGTGACTCCCTGGCTCCAGCCAAGTGGATGATGACATCATTGGTGAAAGCCAGAGGCATTCAGCACAACAGCTGCCTTCCCCTGCACGTACCGTGGTGACATCTGAGTTGGGGGGAGTCATTTCCACCAGGTTAATGAAGTATGGCTCATCCTTCCAGGTGGGATAGTTGTCATTGATGTCCAGCAGTGTGATGTTCACCTAAGGGAGAGCAAGTAAGCATTGCTGCATTGGTCCCTAGGGCAGGATGGCATGTCCTCCTGAATCTACAGTAGCACTAGGTACCCAATGCATGTCCAAATCTCATCAAAGAGGGTAGATATGAGGAAGAAATTCTTTACTGTGAGGGTGGTGAGACACTGGAACAGGTTCCCTGGAGAGATTGTGGATGCCACATTCCTGGAATTGTTCAAGGCCAGGTTGGATGGGATTTTGGGCAACTTGGTCTAGTGGAAAGATCAGATGACCTTTAAGGACTTTCTAACCCAAACCATTCTATGACTCTATGATCTTCACAGCCAAGACTCCCTGGGTGGTAAAACACTGAAACAGGTTGCCTGAGGAGGCTGTGGATGCCCCCTCCCCTGGAGGTGTTCAAGGACAGGTTGGATGAAGCATTGAGCAACCTGGTCTAGTGGGAAGTGTCATGGCAAGTGGCTTGGAACTAGATGATCTTTAAGGTGCCTTCCAACCCAAACTATTCTATGATTCTGTGATGTCTGGTTTGGCTCAGGTGTAGTTATTACCTTGTGGTTAAAATGAGCACAGGGATATGAGGTGTGTTTTAACCTCCAGTCAATGCATCCTCACTGGAATGGAGGATGCAAATTGGTGCCCTGGGCAAGAGCTGAAGTTCAAGGGACAGGGAGTGGAAGAGCAAGGAGGAGACCTGGGACTTGCTACCTGGCAATATAAGGTGTCTCAGTGGAGCGTTTCCTGAGGTCTATTCTGCTCCCAAGTAAGCATGCTGAGCTGCTGGTGCCACCCTGTGGTAGAAGAGGCAAACCTGGCCACCACGGTCCCCAAAGGATGTGTCCCCAGGCACAGGCCAAGGCATCGTGTTGGTGGAAGATTGGTGACCCACCTCTATCCTGAGCACCCTAGGTGTTTGTCCATCACCCAAGGACCCTGAGTCTGCTTGCTAGTGAAAGTAAACAAAATTGATCAGCTACCCACTCCTCTCCAGCTTTTAATATGTTTTGACATTTTAGGAACCATGATGTATATATTTTTATTTCCTAATCCCAATTTCTGTTTGCTTTCCAAAAAAGTTATGAGGAGAATGTCAGCTCCTCTGGATACCCAAAGGAGAACACAGCATCCACGCTGTTGCCTGGCCAGGGCCATCATGAGGCTCTGGGAAGCTACATAGGGAAGTTCTACCTGGATTATACATCTCCTGATGGTCCACAGCAGTGGTGACAATTAATTTTAGGTATCTCCTCAGCACAACCACAATATTTCTCCACATTGTCCTCTGTTGTGTGGAACATCTCTCCTGCATCTTAACTGAGGACCCCAGGAGAAAAGCACCCAAATGTTAAGAAATGCTCACACCAATATGGTGCCATGAGGAATGAGAGATGGATCCTTGGTATTTCCAAAGACTTTTACAAACCCTTTGCAAACAAAAAATCTCCCTGAGGTTTACAAAGGGCAAGACAAAGCAGGAGAGTGATACCTGTAGAACAATGACCTGCATCTCCACCACAAACTTCTGAGGAGCCCAAGCCTCACAAACCAGTTGGAAACCCTTGATCCAGGCAAAATGTGAATAGCAGTCATCAGGAACAATGAAGCATGCCTCTGCAGGCTCTCCAACTAAGCATTTTCTCAAGAGGCATGAACACAGGGAGCCGTGACGGGGGCGGAATAGGAACCCATTACTGCTTTGTATGGAGGGCTGGACACATGATGCTCTGGAAGGTCAAGTGGCTACTGGCTGAATGGTCTGCCAGGAAAAGGAGCCTGGCTTAGAGGCCTACACAGCCTGGATAGTCATTCCGCAAGGGCTATGAGCTGCGGTGGGGACAGACACCGCCATGAGCTCTTTAGCTCTTCACACAGCTAAAGTGCAATGCTGCTAGAACAGGGGAACTCAAGCATAAGGGCCTGGGCAGGCACTGGTGGCTTGAGCAGATGGGACCTCCTCCTTCACACACTCACCATAGCAATGCCTGTCTTCTGGTGGTGGCCCACACCTCCATCCACTGCCCGGACAATGAGGATGTATTCCGATTTGGCCTCCCTGTCCAGCAAAGATGTTGTCGTGATTTCTCCTGCAGCCAGAGGAGATGAGAAGGACTAGAGTTGTTATTTGGTGAATAGGGGCACAGGTTTAAAAAAGGGACACTCAAAACCAGAGACAGCATCCTTCACCAACGGGCCCTTTCTTCTGATTCAGTTTCAAAGACATGGGCTCTAGATCATCCTTTCAGCAAACTCCTGCAAACTTTGTGTTGTGTCTTCCCATGGAAACTCAAGTAACAATGGCTCATGACCTTCATGATAATTCCTGCCCATAGTGAACCAAAAAGAATGCCAAGATGGGAAAAGCAGGCAGCAGCTCCCTGGCTGATGTAAGCCCTTGCAGCCAAAGTGTTTTCTCAAGTGTCGGTCCCACCAGGACCTGAGTTTCCGCTGATGTCTCTGCCCAAGCTCTCATAGTGACCAAGAGAGTGGTTGGTGACTAAAATCCAGTGACTCTTACACCATGTTTCATCTGAGTAGTCTGCTTGGGACAGAGCAGGGCTGTATAGGTGAAGGAGTGATGGCGAAAGAGGGAAAATGATGGAGAAGAAAACCTGGGGATATTCAGGAGAGGAAATTGAAAAAAGAACAGGGTGAGTGTGTACAGAGGCTCACCTGAGCGAGCGTTGATCCGGAAATGCGAGGAGCCCTCCAGGGAGTAGATGATTGACTCCTGCCCATACTCCCTGGACCGGTCTAAGTCTGTGGCATTGAGAAATAGCACCGTGGCTCCTTGGGGGAAGCAGAAACGAGGGCTGTGATGAAGTATTTGCATTCTGGAGCAGCTTTACCCAACTGCTGAGTCCCCCCGCACCACTTCTGCAGGTCACTTGGTCAAGGGGTCCTCACACCTGCATGCACAGTGGGGCCAAACCCTCAAACCCCATGGCTACGAAACTCTGCCAGGTCTCTGGCTTTTGTCTTCCCAATAAGCCGTCTCCTATTCTGGCTGTAAGATCCCCACATATTCTTCTGCTAGCCTGGGGAAGGTGTAGAGCCATGCTCCATACCTGCCATGATGTCTTCCATGACGGTTATGACATAGGAGGGCTTGCTGAATGTGGGGGGGTTGTCATTTTCATCCTGAAGCAAAAAGAAGGTCAAGAGGTTGGTTGGGGAAAAGGCAAAACAGTCAAAGAGACGGAAAAATCTGGTATGGAGATGCTCCTGGCCAGCTGCACCTCAGGACTTGATCAGCTCAAGCTATCAGCATGGGTAAGATGGCCCTTGAAGTAAGGCATAGGTGGTCTGAATATATGGCTTCACTACAGAGGCAGCAGTGGTTGAGGCAAGTTAGTAGTCAGGAACTTACTGAGCCATAGAATAGGAAAAATACTGAATATCTCCCCACTGAAGTGAGACAATGCTGACTATCTCATCATTCAGCATCCTGGGCAGATGCAATAGGTGAGGAACAACTATGACCCTCTGAGCTGCTCCTGCTTCCACCACAAGCCCTGGAAAGACTCAAGAATCCACATAAGGCACATCAGCATCATGCACAGACCTACTTCTCATCTTGCTGAAGCCTCACACATGGCTAGGTGCTCTGGGTCATCATGACCACAAGGTGACCATGCAGATTGGACAGGCCAGGGAAGCTGTTAAGCTTTGTGTGCCTTTGTTAAAGTGGAGGAATGCTGGGGCAGAGTGGGGGAAGTGGATGCAACTAGAGCAATTACAGCATTTTCAGGGAGGCAGCTGGTTTGTATAGCAACAGGCTCCCTCCCAGTCTGTCCCTGCCAGTGACTACAGCCGGTGTGACGAAACCAGGCAGAAGCCACTGTTTGAAAAATCCCTCAGAAGAGATTTTGGACCAGTCTAAAGCTCCCCCAGGGTGGCTTTAAATGCTGTTTAAACAATGTTAAGAATCTGCCTTAAACGAAGCAAGCCTGATCACCTACAGAGGGAAGGATGGAGCTTCCAAGGCATTAAAACGCAGAGTTTGCTGCTTCCCTGGGCTTGCTCTGGAGATGTTTTCTACCTGGAGACCACTGATGGACCTGCAGGCTCAGATGCTCCTGCTGCCTCCGACTTGATATTTGAGGCAATTTCACGTGCCAACGATGCCCATCGTACTGCAATTAAACTGCCATCCTCTGGTCTTGTTGCTGGAAGCAGGTGGTCTTTAATCAGCCTTTGCATCACTCAGTTTTCACTGCTTCTCCTCCGAGGGTGATGAAGAAATTGCCGGCTGATAGAGGTGCTGCCCTCATCATCCCTTCTTCTTCTCAGAGTGGAGTTGGGGTCAACACCCCAGGACAAACCCAGGGGGTCTGGGCAAGGCAATGGAGAGACTGAGTGTGCATCCACATGCCACCGGCAGCCAGACCCAGGTGAGCTGTGCTGTGGTCCAGGCTGGGTGGACACAAGCCAGAGCAGATGCCACAGTTTTGTTGGAGGTCCTGGGTTCATTGGGCCATGCTTAGCACCACCACAGCCCTGCAAGCTGGCTCCTGGGGAGGCTGGGGCTTGCTTCTGGCTGGCTTTCCATCTGGCCAGAGCTGGCATGCACCAGGCTGCAGCACAACATGTGGCTTTTCTACTTGAGAAGAATATTGCCCACTTCAGCAATAGGAACTCTGAACCTTCCCAAATGAATCTGTGCCAAGCCAGAAACCGTGCCAGGACATGTTTAGGTAAGGGTATTAGGAAAAATTTCTTTATAGGAAGAGTGGTCAGGCATTGGAACAGGCTCCCTAGGGAGGTGGGGGAGTCATCACCTCTGGAAATGTTAAGAAAGGTGTGGACATGGCACCTGGAGACATAGTTTAATGGCCACGGTGGTGTTAGGTTGAGACTTGATGATCTGAGAGGGCTTTTCTAACTGAAACAAGTTTAATATGTCTTCTGCTCCCACTGGAGAGGGCATACAGCTAATCAGCTAAAACTAGCATCCCATGTTCCCCTGAATCCCAAATCTTCATCCCTAGAATCTCACCCTCATATCATCAGCAGGGACATTGAGAATCACAAGTAGAATCATTTTGGTTGGAAAAGACCCTTAAGATCACCAAGCCCAGCCATTAACCCAGCACTGCCAGGTCACCACTAAACCATGCCCCTCAGCGCCACATCTACACAGCTTTTAAATCCATCCAGGGATGGGGACTCCACCAAATGCTCACACAGAGACACTGACACTGGATGCATAACCTCTTTTCCTCCAGACACAAGCAGCTGCAAGTTGCTGGCTCATGGCCCTGAATGGGGTGGCAGCGGCAGGGCACAAGTCAGAAGCTTATTAGCAGTGATATTTCCCCGGATCCCAGCGTGCAGTGTGCTATTAGTTCTGATTCAGCAGCTCCCTCTACAAAAGCGTATTGTCCCCTAATGGGAAATCTACAAGGCGAGTTTGACTTCTTTATTAAAACCCAACAACCAAAGGATGAAAAAAATCACCTCCCTCTACACTCACTTATCTTGCTGCCTTTGCACAGCTCTTGTTCCTCAAGTGCCATTCTGAAATGTTTCCTCTTCATTTTCCTCCTATTTCCTGCCTTCTCCCCACCCCTCTTTTTTTTTTCCAGTTGACGGAAAAGCCCTTTGGTTGAGAGAGGGAAAAGTGACAGCTACTTAAAACCCACCAGTGTGCAGACTCAATCCGGAGGAGATGATCCACTGAAGCATAGCCTTTTGAAAGAGATGTTAAAGCACAGCATGGGAAGGATGTATTTAGCCACCACAAACTCCCCCAGCACTGCCTTGCCCCTCATCTCTCAAGCATGGTGAAGAAACTAGAGGAGAAGCATGCTCATGGAACTCCATTCCCATCCTACAGCACCAGGAATTTAATCTTCTTCACCTTCCCAGATTGACACTGCCACCAGCCCAGCTTAGATCCCGTCACTGTGAGACTGATGGATTATCAAGCAAACTGTCTCCATCATTGATACCTCCCTGCAGACATCCTCGAACCACAATGTGCCTCAAAGTGACAATCCGATCTAATCTTCCCAAGCTTTACCTCTCCCAGCAGCCACCCCTCTGCGAGGGGATTTGCATCTATACTGATGCACGAGATGTACAGCGAAGCCAAGGGTCCATCTGGGACAGCTGGTGTTGGGAAGATAAACAAGCAACTGCCCGTGACTGATTCAGGGGCTGATAATCTCCAATGCTACAAGTGCTAGCGTGCAGCCAAAACTCTCTCCTCTGCATCTGAGCTGCAGTGAGCACCTTTGACTGTGCACATGGGGAGTACTCTCATCAGATGTTCCTTGAGAGGTGAGAGAAGGGCTCACTGGATACTTCCTCAGCCAAAAACCAGGGCAGAGGGTAGATCTCCACCTCATCCCCAGCTCCGATTCTCACCCCATGGTTAGCTGGGACTCCTACTACGTTACCTCCAATGTTTTTCTTGTGCATTGTGCACAGCTGAGAAGAGGGAGGAGGTGTATGGGGTCAGGAGAGTCTGTTTGTTCTTGTCTGTAGTGACACCCTTTCAGAGGTAGTCTCACCTTTGTTCACTCAGACCTTATCAAATGCCAGAGACAATGCATCTTTAACCAATGTGCATGGGACATAGGTACACGAGACATACATAGAATCACAGAATGGTCCAGGCTAGAAGGGACCTCCAAAGGTCATCTAGTCCAACTCTCCCCTGTAGTCAGCAGGGACATCCTCAACTAGACCTGGTTGCCCAGAGCCCTGTTGAGCCTCATCTTTAATATCTCCAGGGATGGGGCTCCAACCACATCCCTGGGCAACCTGTTCCACCATTCCACCTCCCTCACAGTAGAGAACATACTGTTCATACATCCATATATGAGACACATCTGACTGCAATCCATGCATACACATCCACGGGGCAGGATGGTCTTGATGGGTTATTGATAAATTAATGACACTGCTGTGGCATAATTGCAGGGAAACCATGACAGGGCCCCCAGGTACTTACAAACACCTCGATGGTGACAGGGACGGTGCTGTTGAGTGGCGGATTGCCTGCATCCTTGGCCATCACCAACAGGTAAATAACCCCATTGGCCACCTGCTCGTAGTCAAGGGGGTGGTTCACGCTGATCACTGAAAGGAGGCAAAGCAGGGCAGTCAGAGGGGCTTTCTTGCACTGAGCAGGGTGGCAGGCAGGCTCCAGTGGTGGTCCTTCTACACATTGAGTCCTCAGGGCCAGCAGTGCCTGCTCGAGATGGCAGCACCTTGAAAAAATGGATGCTGAGCCTTATTGATCTCCTTGCATGGTGTAACCTGGAGTGAGCTATGCACCCAAGGAATCATGGCTCTGCAGCAGCATAGAGTGGTTTTGGTTGGAAAAAACCGTTGGTATCATCAGGTTCAACTGTTAACCCAGCACTGCCAGATCATCACTAAACCATGTCTCTCAGCACCACATCTACAACGGCTTTTGAATCCCTTCAGAGATTGGGACTCCATCATTGCCCTGGGCAGCCTGGTCCAGGCCTTGACAACCCTTTCAGAGAATAAATTTTTTATAATTTCCAACCTAAACCTTTCCTGGTGCAACTTGAGACCATTTGTTCTTGCCCTATAATTTGCTCCTTGGGAGAAGAGACCAACCCCGTCGCACTACAACCTCCATTCAGGAAGTCGTAGAGAGCAAGAAGGTATCTCTTTAGCTCCCTCAGCTGCCCCTCACCAGACCTGTTCTCCAGATCCCTCACCAGCTCCAGCTGGACCTGCTCCAGCACCTCAATGTTCTTCTTGTAGTGAGGGGCACAAAACTGAACCCAATATTTGAGGTACAGCCTTGCCAATGCTGAGTACAGGAGGACAAATCCTGCCCTATTCCTGTTGGCTACGCTATTGCTGATACAGGTCAGGATGCTGCTACTCTCCAACCTGCTCTAAGTTGCCTCATTGCCAGCAGCAGGACTTAGGATCTCTGCCAACATAACTGCTTGCAGGAGGGTGAGTGCAGCCTGAGCCGCTACAGCTCTTCAGGGGCATGGTGTTCCTGGGACCAGTGCTTACCTCCATACCCTTCTGACACCGTGATGTCAAAGTAGTCAAAGAAGGCAGATGCATGCACGATGCTGTATGTGATCTGGTTGTTTGGTGGGGAGTCTTCATCAGATGCCTAAGGCATGAGAAGAAGGGATTAATGAGCATGGGAGCTGTGCTGGTGAGTGCAGTGGGAGGGAGATGAGGGAACAGGAGGTGCAATCTGGGCTCAAGGGGAGTGGAAACACCATGGAGTGTCCTTAAGGGGTCTGCAAATCAGCCCTCCCACCCTCCCTTCCAGGGAGGACCTGCTGGATCCCTCTGTCCTCTCTCACTGAAACACTCATCCAGCCTGGTCCCACAGAGGGAAAGTAATTGAGTGGCACCATAGCAAAGTTTATTCTTGTGCCGAAGGAGCAAACGATCTTCTCTCCACATGACGAGGCTACAGCTTTACCAACGACAAACATCCCTTTCCCTCAATGCCTGATGACATTGCTGAGCAGGGCAAGGTGATGTAGAGACAGCTCCTGTACCCTGGGATAAGCCTCAGGTCCTGGGGACTCACAGGAGAAGAGGATGAGGAGGGAAGCAGTGCACAGTTGTAGCGCCACACCCAGTTAAAGCACAAAGTATTGTTAAGAGACACAGGAGTGATGGCAGCAGCAGTGCACGGGAACCTAACGTGCTCCCATTTCCCCACCACGCTTCCCTGAGAGGAGTCATTCCAGTTGCTCACCCGGAGCCGCACCACCTGGGTGACGGAGGGCTCATTCTCCCTCAAGGCCCCCAAATATGCCTCCTTCTGGAAGGTGGGGACATTGTCATTGACATCGAGGACATTGATCCGGGCACGGCCTGTTGTCTCCTCCCCACCACCATCCCGTGCAATGACAGTCAGGGTGTAGCGCTGCATGGTCTCAAAGTCCAGACGAGCTGTCAGGAGGATCACACCCGTGTCCTTGTCCAAAGAGAAACTGAGGAGACAGGAAAGGAGGGGGAAAACTACAGTGACCACATGCAGGAGACAGAGAGATGGGGTGGCAGCAGCCACCATGGCTAGCACTGTGGTGGACGAAGTTCCTGGCTATCTTCTGAAGGATACCAGGTTCCAGAGCATCTTCAAGAGCTAGGCACAGGTGGTAGCACAGAAACACGCAGTGCTGCTCTACAGGCAGAGAAAAGGGGCTCAGAGGCACCCAGATCCCTCCTGCTGGGCAGCCTACATGGATCCCAACCAGCATCCCACCATGAGCTGGTCACACAAAAATGCTCCAGGGTCAACAGCTCGCTGGCAAATGCATTTATGGATCCCAAGCAATGCTGGTGCCTTTAAGTCTTGATTTAGTAAAGTGATTTAACCTGCTGATCATTGGATGAGCTGAAGATAACTCACCCCTTTGAGAGGCAACATAGTGAGGTTTCTATAGGGTGTCTCACAGATAGCACATAACAATGTCCTTAATTGCCATGTGACTTCTTAGGGAGGTTGGAAGAGGATTTTGAAGATTCAAAGTGATGCCAGTGTTTCTGTCACACTTACTGGTCAGGGTCATCGCTGAAGAAGTAATTGACTTTCCCATATATGCCCACATCATTGTCAGTTGCCTGGAAAAATAAAAGTTAGTTAGTAAACAAAGATATTTATGGCTAATGTTGCATTACACACAAGAGTTAATCCCTCCTTCTGCCCAGCTGTCTGTGGGCTGGCACTAGCAGCAGCACCAAGCTGGCACCAGTACAAGACTGATGCCCTATGAAAGGCTACAGGGCTGGTGAGAGAGCTCAGGCATCTCTTCAGGTGCTGGAAGGTACATCCTTCAGGTACTGGAAGGCTGCTGTAAGATCTCCCTGCAGCCTTCTCTTCTCCAGGCTGAACAGCTCCAACTCTCTAAGCGTGTTTTCATGGGAGAGGTGTTTCAGCCCTTTGATCATCTTTGTGGTCCTCCTCTGGATGCAGCCCATGAGGTCCATGTCCTTCTTGCATTGAGGGTCCTAGAACTGGACACAGTACTCCAGGGGATGTCTCACCAGAGCAGAGCAGCAGAATAACCACTCGACCTGCTAGCCATGCTGGTTTTGACCTGCTAGCCATGCTGTTTTTGATGCCATTGGCCTTCTGAGCTGCAAGAGCACATTGCTGTCTCTTGCACTTGGCCTTACTAAAGATCAAGAAGTTCACCTAGGCCCACTTCTCCAGGTCCCCCTGGCACATCCACGTCATTTGGTTTGGCGTCATCTGCATGCTTGCTGCATGCTTGCTGCAGGTGCACTCAATGCCACTGTCTATATCATTGCACCTTCTGGGGATATCACACACTGCAAGTCCACCCCTGGACTGAAGCCTCTGGAGACGTTATGGCATGAACATGAAGACCTGACTCTCAGCCAACATGCTGCCAGCAGCAGGACTGCCAGCTGCTGAAGCTGGAGTAGGCTGGTCACAGCTATGCAATCAGCGCCTTCAGGGGAAGGTGTGGGAAACTCAGTGTGTCAGCTCTGGATGAGCAAGGCAAGATTGATGTATGTTTTAAAGTTTTTCTTCTAATGAATATATTAAATATGCATGAGAGGCAGCAAGAAAAAGAGAGCAGAAAATTTCATTTTTAGGTGAGGAAAGTGGAGCGCAAGCTCCCAAACATCCCTTATTTTTTTTTTCTCCTCCAGTATATTTTCTAAATGGAATCTTGTCTGGATTACTTAGACACCAACAGGTCCGTGAAAAAGCAGGGTCAAAGACACATTTTATGTCCACATCCCAGCAAAAGGCTGTATTTTAGGACTGGTATGGAACACAACCTGTTCCTGAAACCTTCCTGATTTATTGATGGCCTTGATTACCCTTGAGAGCAGAGTGGGAGCTTTAGGACATTAAATGCCTTTACCCCCATGTGCTGCTTACCTGCCACACCACAGGGTGGCAGAGGGGCAAAGGTATGAAAATTAGCCTCAGTTAATTAATTTCCCCCCGCAAAAAAGGATTCCCTAGCTCAGGTGGTAAATTTCTGCTGATCACCAGCTGAAGGGTGTGCTGATGGAGCCAACATTTCAGACCTGCCGCTTCTCCCCATTTTCCTCTCCACTGCTAAGATGCAATTTGCTTTTCCTGTGCACGGCAACTGCATTTAGCAAAATGGAACAAACCTGCCAAAAATTCCTGGAGAGGTGCCCAGAAAGCAAGCAGCACCTGCTCCTGGAGGGCCAAGCCCTCTCTGGGGTGCATGTTGCTCCTTAGAGGACACTAAGGAGAGCACCTAAGAAGAAGCTCCATCCCTCTGCCACTCCAACTTCTCTCAATAAATTATGCTGGTATTAGTTCACCATCCTAACAATTGCCATCAGCCCAGGTGGCTGCAAATCATGGTGGCAAACCTCCAAAGACCGTTTGGGATTGACCAACATGGGCCTTGGATCCTCTTTCCCTAAAATCTTTGAGTATTCTCAGCATCACCTGGTATGAGCCAGCCCTGGAGATCCCAGTCAGAATTTTCGCCCGTCATTACTTCTGTGCCCAGAACCTCTGTGAACCCCTAGGTGCCATTAATCCCTAAGTGGCTGGTGACAGAGCAGACCCTGGAAAGGCATTTCCCGTGCACCTGGATGGGCTGGTGATGAGATAATGATTTAGAGAGGGTCTGACAGTGCCACAAAGCATGGGCAAGACTAATTCCCTTCATTTGGCCCTATACAATTGCACTTGTAAGTGCTTATTGTGGTGACAGACAATGCTGGGAAAGTGTAATTTTCTTCTGCCAGGGAAAAAAAAATATGGGGAAGGAGGAAGGTTAAAAGGAAGTTAGCACAGAGCTGCTTAGTGTGGGAGGTGGTGGAGCCCTGGGAGAGTTGAGCCCAGAGGGTGGGTTGGACGCCATGCTGCAGTGATACCAGAGATACCAGACCAGCTAAAACTGCCAGGAGGGCAAAGGCAGGATGCTGGTGAGCTTAACTCTGCCCTGTACACTACCTCGCCAAATGGGCTAATTAATTACTCTGATTTACACCACAGGGAGGTGGTAGGGGATGCCTTCTTGATGGCTTTCCTGGCAAGTGAACATCATGGACATAATGCAGGGCAACAGAGCAGGTTACTTCAGCGTGACAGGGAATATGCAAAAAAAGCAAAATTATGCATGCTCAGCATACCAAATTTTGGAGATGTCCCTTCCAACCCCTGCCGTTCTGTGATTCTGTGTTCTATGCTCATTTCTGCAATACCAAATGCTTTCTTCCTAAGCTTAAAAAGGGAGCTTAGGTGCTCAAACCCAGACGGACGCAACACGAGTCCCCTTTGCACAGCAACCCCCAGGGCTCTCAAATCCCCTTTGCCATCCCTGGGTGCCAGCTGCTTCCCCACGGGCTCACCCTCCTCACTGACTCTTTTCCCCAGCCCAGCACACACGCATCCATCCCTACAGCCGGTGGGAGGGAAGGCATCTGGCTGGAAGTTTCCCGGGGTTCCACCTGGAGAAGCAATCAAATGGCTTTTATGGCTGCTCCTCTCCTGCCCAGAATATTAAAGCAGGATTTGCCCACTGGAGCCTGCAAAAGGGCAAGATGAAAACGCAGGTCCACATCTGTACTTTTATGAGCTGTCACCAGCACAGCCCACATCCAGAAAAAAATCACATTTGCACAGCTAAACTCTGGGAGATCACTGGGAGGAGGAGTCCTGGATAACCCAAAGGATTAATTTACTAACCTGTGGCGTGGCACAGGCAGCCAAAATGTGAATCTCAGGCACACAAAACTCCCCCTGACCCAGCTCTCCATCCACCTGCGTTCCTCAAGCACTAATACTTAGGATGTCTCCATTTTGCCTCACCAAGGGCCATCATGTCCATACTTCCCCACTGCCTGTTGGGTCAGTAGAGCTGGAGACAAGAGTGAGGAGCTGGCAAGTGGTTGCTCCTGCTCTCGTGGGCAAATCTGCAGGAAAGGGCATGTTGCCCAATTTGTTCAGGAAACAATAGCCATGTTTGACATGTCATCAGGATTGATGGAGCAGAAATTTACATGAGAGACTTCAGATTTAAACAGCTCCACGGAGCTCAGCTGGTAATGGTTTCGACATTCATCATCTGCCAAACCCCACTCAGTGACTCCTTAAACTGCCCGAGCTTAACTCTACTCACAGCGGCTTCAGGCAGCGTGGCAGAAGGAGTGAGAAAGAAGAGCTCAAAGACACAGGAAAAAACCTTTCAGCACAGCACAGATTCCCCACGGAGCCCCTAGGATGGCAGTCTCTCCCCCAAACCCACTGGGCAGACACATGCAGCTCAAGGTTGGTTGCAGGGATGAGCCAAGCACACTGGAAGGTCAATTGATTGTTGTCTGGATGGGCTGGGCTGCCATGTCCTGTCTTCTTGAGGATGGTTCTGCTGGCACCAAAGGAGTCAAATCCCTCCTGCCTTTCCATCCACGTGGGACTGCCATTGTGAGTCTCAGCTCCATTTGCTCTCATTTGCCCTCTTTGTTTTCCTTCCCCTACCCTGCACACAGAAACCAGGAAATAAAAATTGATGGGCAGCAAATTGCTTTGGCCAGGAGCTCTCTGCTTAAAAGAGTTGCAGCAGGAAAGCAATTACTGAATGTCAAAAAGTTGTCAGGGCAACACTGTGACCAGGTGTGGGTCTTGTCCTCTTGCTGCCTGTCTGCTTCCTTGGCCATGCCAGGTAGGCATCGAGGAGACTAAGACATCACCGTGCCAGCAAGATACCTGCGGCTTGGGACAGAGAAAGCACATGAAAGGAAGATTCCCATCTACTTCCTGATTTTTCCCAAGTTTCTAGGAAAATGTGGCAGATGAGGTTGCTCCTTGGGGCAGACCAGGCTGCCATAGACTGCTCACACCATGGTACAAGCAACCTGGGGTGGAGGAGCCCTGTCATACTGATATTTGGAGCCACATAAAACTTCATGTGTTAAACAGCAAGCAGATCTTCCTAAATACAACCTACTGCAATCTTCATG
This sequence comes from Psilopogon haemacephalus, assembly GCA_013396835.1. Lineage (NCBI taxonomy): Eukaryota > Metazoa > Chordata > Aves > Piciformes > Megalaimidae > Psilopogon > Psilopogon haemacephalus. The sequence goes on from VWZI01010626.1 coordinate 1,088,964, forward strand.
TCCCAAGGGAATAACAGGTATCCACTTGGATTGGGATCTGATTTATGATCTGGGGAAGGAGAAGCACGAGGGGCCAAGAGCTTCCTTGAGAAACAGTCAATGGGCTGCAAAACCTGATCAAGGAAACCAATGGCAAACCTCCTTAAAGCCATTATGTCCTTCACCAGTAGAAAATGACTCTTTCTGCAGCACCATCTGCCCTCCCCATGCTCTTTCCCAGGCCTTCAAACAGTAGCTGCATGGTGGGGGGTGGCAATCAGGCACAGAGTCATCCAGCACTGCTGTGCTGGAGCCCAGTAGTTTGATTAACTGGGAAAGGAAAGTGGGAGTGAGGAAGTGGGGTGATGCCGGGGTACTGCCACCACCACCTTCCCCAGCAGCTCCACACCACGTGCTGAGCCCGAAGCTCAATCGTCACTAACAGCCCTCAAGAGCTGCGCTGAACCTGGCTGGGGAGGGGGGAGGAAAAATATCCAATCAACCCCCCTGGGAACTGCAGAGCTTTTGCCCACCTCTTCTGGCAGCCACTGGGGACTAAAACAGCCTCCTTGATTGTGTTTTGTAACAGCAGGCCCTGCAACATCAGCGAGGTTAACACTTGCCTGGGCAGCCTTGATTCAGCAGCAAGTAATTTACTGTAGCTGGGCTGTTGCCATGGCTGGAGATTGGGGTTTAAAATGTGAGCTGACAGAAGCCTTGAGCAAGAGAAGAAGGCATCTTGAGCGTGGGTTTCCACTGCACAAGGTGACACCAAGACACCATTTAGACGCCTGCCTCGGTGGGTTTTGCTGGCGCTGCGCACTGGAGCTGGGCACAAGTGGTCCGCTAATGAACCGTATTGATTTCATATTCTCCTGTTGTCCACCTAAATGGCAAACGGCACATCTGATAGATTAAATAACCACACAATTGCCTGCTCTGACATCTCAATCGCTTTGCTGCTGGGTCTCTAATGACTTTTACAGCCCAGCAAAACGGAAGAAATTAAGGTCAAAGTCCGATGGAGAAAATATAAATCCCAAATGATCCTCTGAAGTATTCACTCCTGGAGCTCCTGGAAGACAGTCACACCTCCCATCATCTGGAATTCCATTTTAGCCAGGTGGTGAACATCATCTGGGGCACAGCAGGGAGAGCGGGACAAAAGGTAAGGAGGGAAGAACCAAACCGATCCTTTCCTGAAGATGGACAAAAACATGTTGAAACCCAGCCTGGAGAAAGTGAGCGGCAAAGCCCAACATTTGTTCGATATTGGATGCAGACTGTGGTTGCTCCAAGCAACTCATCCAGAGAATTGTCTTTCTGGTTTGTCGGCAAGGGGTAGCAAGCCCAAAGCACATCCCTGCCAGGCTGAGGCATTCCCAGAGTAAGTGATGAGGGTGCTCCTTGTTCAGACCAAAGAAAACCATGGGCCGGAAGCCATAGTCTGAGCTCTAGGAAGACAACATCCTCATTCCCCAGGGGCCGGAAACTATGCCCAGGTCTCAGTCAGACAACTCCTTCTCCAAGGAGTTTTAGAGGATGGAGAGCTTTATCTTTACTCCTGTGACTAGAGCTGGGTTACAGGACACAGCTGCCAACCCTGGTTAGATCAAACAGAGCCTATGGCCTTTGAATGGTGCAACAGGACTCAGGAGGTTGTTCTGCACATCTCATGGTTCCCAAATGCCTACTGTAGGTCAATTAGCCTCCTCCTAACACCGTGTCAACAGCATGAGGGGCTGCACAATGTTGTCTGTTAACGTGGTGACATTGCCTCTGTCATAGCATTGCTTCCAGCTAATGGCACCCACTGGGTGCCAGTTTGCATGGGAGCTCCTAGCTGGAGGTAACAGAGCCCAGGCTGCTTTGGGGAAGATGTGGGTCCTAGAGGCACGGGGAAAGGCAGCTTGGAAACCAGATAAAAATTGCAGGAGCAGAACCTCTGTTGGAGCTTTGTGGATGGGAAAACACAAGAGTGTTGCCCTTGGTCAGAGGTGCCAAGCCTGGGAAAGGACACATGGAGGTGAAGGTCTCTGCAAGGACTGTTCAGAAGGATGTGTGAAACTGGGGTGTTTGCACAGCAGAAAGTGGCACCTTTGGAAAAATTCTCCCTCCACCTCCCAGATCACCAGCCAAAGCCAGCAACAAAGGAAAACCACCCAACCCCATGTCCTGTTGGGAAGGGCAGAGGGAATCATGGAATCATAGGGTTGGAAGGGACTATAAGGATCATCTAGTTCCAACTCCCCTGCCATGGGCAGGGACACCCTACCCTAGATTAGGCTGGACAGAGCCTCATCCAGCCTTGCCTTAAATACCTCCAGGGAGGAGGCCCCAACCACCCACCCTGGGCAAAGGGGAGTGCCCAGCTTTTGCTGCCCAGCTGCCCTGCTTGTGCTCTGCAGGATGCAATCTGAGCAAGAGGTCTGCATTTGCTCCATGTTCTTCTTTACCCTCTCATGGGGCTGGACTGGCTTTTGGGTGGGTGGGGGGAAGGCTTCGATTTTGCTTTTTTTTTTCCCTCCCCCTACCCTGCACTTTAGCTGTGCATTTCTCCTGACAGGTCCATCAGGACAGGGAGCTGCTGGAGAAGCTGCAATAAGCGGCTCTCTGCTCAGCCGCTCGAGCTGTCACGATTCCTATTCCAGCCCATTTCCGTCTTACGGATTGATATTTAGATTAAAGAGATAAACACAGCCAAAGAGCAGTGGGCCCTGACAGAAATGCAAGGACTTCAGCTCCGTCAATCACCCTGCTACCTGGTAACTCCCTCCTCCCCTTCCCTTTATTTACAGCTGTGTTGATGAGAATATTTAACAGGGACATGGAGTGCAAGTGCGTATATATATATATATTTTTTTTTTTTCTGTAAAAAAGAAGCAAGCAGAACCAGAGAAATAGGATAAGCCATTCACGTTCAGCTTTCCAGGCAATTTGGAATCATCTGCTTCGATTATTTAACTATTTACAGCTTCATGTGTTTGCAGTTTTCCTCTCCTCTTGCAGATAAAGGATTCAATTTTCTTTTAAGCGGTGGGGAAATTGGAAGAGACTTTGTTCTGTTTAAGCACAGCTGGAGTCCCAGGGCTCAGGGGATGCTGAGAACAAGAAGATCAATTAAGATGCTAACAGGGAGGACAAGCTGTGTGGGCCGGGAGAGGGGAGAAGGGCTGGAAGGAGGGACAAAGTCCAGCCTTGGAGAACATCATAAATTAGCCCTTCCTCTGCCACCTGCCTTCCAAGGGTGAGCTCTCACCGAGATCCAGTAAAATCCCTTTATTACCATGACCAGGGCAAAACCTTTCCAGCAAGGATGCACATGGTGATGCTGCTGCTCCAAATCAGGTTCACATCCTTCCTCTCTCCAGCCTGTAACTGGGAGTTTTCCTCAGCTCATCCTCTGCAACACTCAGATATTTGGCTGGCAGTTCTCTTTTACCACCTCCCTGGCACTTACCCTCCCCACAAAGGCATTCCAATATATTTTTCATTCATTTCAAATGGAAAGAGAGGGTGGAGGCTGACCTGGGGGTCCTCTTCTCCCAATGCTTGACCATTCTGTGCTCCCCAAAACCACGTGGGAAGGCAGAGGACATGCAAACTACTTCTAATGTTCATGTAGCAGGTCCTGTGGGGGAGGACACAGATTCACCCACCTAGTCCTGATGCTGGGCACAGGCACCACAACTGGGGTATGGGATGATTAACTCCCACCTTACTCCCTGCAGAAGCTGAGAATATGCTTATCCCTGAAAGCTTTTTTATCCATTCATTGACTTGTGAGGTTTTCCCCACATCACACTCTGCTCTCTCACTGGCTGTGTTCCTTGATCCATAAAACCTTCCCAAAATCAAGACCAGTGTAGGCTTTCCCTAAAGGCTGGTCCACATAGTCACCGTGAGAAGAGAAATGCAAGGTGCTTGATGTAGCACCTTTCCCATCAGCAGCTCAAAGCTACAGCAAGCTCCTCTGCTCAGCCTCTGCAACTGCTATTTCTATCCTGCGTATTCACTTTTCCTCTAAGAAAATGGAGAAGGAAACATTTTGGAGACCATCACGAAGGAAAAGGCAATGGCAGCTATGCAGATGTTAGTGCACAGCTGGTGTCTTTGGCCAAAGAGATGAAAGGACACAGAGTGGCATGAGGTCTGAAGGCTTCATAGGCAACTGGAGGAAACCTCCAAGCTTTGCAAGCAAAGCCACATCCCACTAATGTTGGCCATGTGCACTAAGAGTTCATAGAATCATAGAATGGTTTAGGTTGGAAGGGACCTCAAAGACCATCCAGTTCAAAACCCCCACATAGGCAGGGACACCTCCCACTAGAACAGGTCACTCAAGGCCCCATCTGACCTGGCCTTGAACATGTCCAGAGAGGAAGCATACAGCCTCCATGGGTAACCTGTGCCAGTGTCTCACCATCCTCATGGTGAAGAACTTCTTCCTAATACCCAGTATTAATCTCCCCTCCTCCAGTTTAAACCCATTCCCCCTTGTCATGTCATTACAAAACCTTGTCAATAGTCCCTCCACAGCCTTCCTGTAGGCCCCTTTCAGACACTGGAAGGCTACTATAAGATCTCCTCGGAGCCTTCTCTCCTCCAGGCTGAAAAGCCCCAACTCTCTCAGCCTGTCCTCATAGCAGAGGTGCTCCAGCCCTCTGAGCATCTTTGTGGCCCTCCTCTGGACTCTCTCCAACAGTTCCATGTCCTTCTTGTGCTGGGGGCTCCAGAACTGCACACAGTACTCCAGGTGGGGTCTGACAAGAGCAGAGTAAAGGGGGAGAATCACCTCCCTTGCCCTGCTGGCCACAGCTGCTCTTAATGCAGCCCAGCACACAGTTGCTGTCTGAGCCGCGTGTGCACACTGCAGGCTCATGTTGAGTTTCTCATCCACCCACACCCCCAGGTCCTTTTCCTCAGGGCTGCTCTCCAGCCATTCCCCACCCAGCCTGGAGTTGTGCTTGGGATTGCACCGACCCAGGTGCAGGACCTTACACTTGGCCTTGTTGAATGTCATGAGGTTGGCCTGGGCCCACCTCTCCAGCCAGTCCAGGTCCCTCTGGATGGATCCCTGCCCTCTAGCAAGTCAACTGTGCCACACAGCTTGGTGTCATCTGCAAACTTGCTGAGGGTGCACTCGATTCCTCTGTCCATATTCCTGACAACGATGTTAAACAGCACTGGTCCCAGCACTGACCCCTGAGGGATACCACTTGTCACTGGTCTCCAGGTGGACATTGTGCCTTGATCACCACTCTCTGTGTGCAACCATGCAGCCAATTCCTTATCCAGCAGTGCTCCACCCATCATGTCTGTGTTTTTCCAGTTTGGTGACCAGGATGTCATCTGGGACAGAGTGAAATGCCTTACTTAGTTGGACAAACCCAGAGGGATGCAACCCTCCTGGACACTTCAAAGCCATTATAGAATCACATACTGTAGAATTGTTTCAGCTGGAAAAAATCTCCAGGATCATCAAGTCCAGCTATCAAAACAACACCACCACAACCATTAAACTATGTCCCAAAGTGACATGTTTTCTGAACTTCTCCAGGGATGGGGACTCCTCCACCTCCCTGGGGAGCCTGTTCCAGTGCCTGGCCACTCTTTCCATAAAGAAATTGTTCCTAATAGCCAACTTAAACCTCCCCATTTTCAGGCCAATTCATCTTGTTCTACCACTTGAAACTAGGGAGAAGAGACTGACTCCCACATCACTACCACCATCCTGGTACCACTGCAGAGCTCCAGGCCAGGATCCAGGAGCCCACAGACCACAGCATCACCAAACTGATGCCAGTGGCATGCAGAGGGCTGATTGAGAAAGAGATTTGCATTTTAAATAGGTGCTTATTGATGTCTGCACCTCTCCTTCCCAGCTTGGGAAAACCACATTATTACTTTCTCTTTGATTGGCGCTTACAGCTGGCTGCAAAGAAGGGGAAAGAAAATCAGTCTGGGATCGATTTTCCCATCTCTGATGTGAGGCCAAAGAGAGATCGAAGCAGCAGAAAAAAAACCTGACAGCTGGGTAGTAAAGGAGAGAAACTTTGCCAACCAAATTAAAGGTTCCCTTAATGAGGAGAGTAATGGAAGGTTAATTAGTGCATTTACTTCATTAGGCTCCTACTAACAAGGCTTCTCCTGAGGAAGTGCAGTGGCAGGGAGCTGGGAAGACAAGAATCCAGGTGAATGGATGTGTCTGGGACAAGGATTAGGGATGGACAACCCATGGAGAGGAGCAGAAAGGGAGCATTCAGAGATGTGTAAAATAATACACACACACATGCATACATAAACAAGAATACTGCATCCAGTTCTGGTGTTCCCATCATAAGAAGGACATAGAACTTTTGAAGTAAGTCCAGAGGAAAGCCACAAGTATGATCCAAGGGCTGGATCACCTCAGTAATAATGATAGGCTGAGGAGCTGGCATTGTTCAGCCTGGAGAAGAGAAGACACTGGGGAGGACCTGAGAGCTGCCTTCCAATACCTGAAGGGCTCCTGCATGAAAGCTGGAAAGAGACTTTTCAAAAGGGTGTCTAGAGACAGGACGAGGGAGAATGGTTTGAAGCATGAGAGGAGTAGGTTCAGACTGAATCTTAGGAAGAAGTTCTTTAGCGCAAGAGTGGTGAGACTCTGGAATAGGATGCTCCCTCCCTGGAGGTGTTCAAGTCCAGGTTGGATGATGCCTTGGGCAACCAAGTCTAGTTAAGAGACGTCCCTGCCCGTGGCAGGGAGATATCTCTGAGGTCCATTCCAACCTATCTGTGGTTCTATGCTAATACACAGCCTGATCACTTTGAGAAAATGAAGAGGGACCTTCTCTTCCCCACCCACCCCATAAAATAATTTAAAATTTGCAATCTAGAAGCCAACAAAGGAAAGGAAAAATGTGGTGGTTTGTTTTTTTTTTTTTTTTTAAAGAGCATAACATTTTCTTACAGACTCAGGTTATCAAGCCCCTAGGAAACACTACTTATTTTACCTTCCTTACTGCATACTACAAGCTATGGAAAATCATTCCCACATTGAAATCTATGCCTGATGGTTGAATTGGGCACCACACTTTATAGTCAGAGATCTGTGGACTGATAGAGATGCTCAAGCTACTCCTGAGGGTACACAGGAGGGTACACAAGCCTGAGGCACACCAGCAGGCTTGTCTGAAATTATTGTGTGTGAGAAAAATGTTTTGTATCCCATACAGGTTTCTGGAGGGTGGTTGTCATGAGGAGAAACCCAGCTCCAGACCAGGCCAGATGTATTTCTGGTTATAGAGGACACTAAGGCAAAACAAACAAAAAAAAAAAACTTCACAAGGATGTGGTGGGGAGAAGGTCTCAAGGTGAAGGCAGTCAGTAACTCATGGATGTGGTACTCAGAGATGTGACTTAGTGGTGGACTTGCCAGTTCTGGCTTTTTTCAGTGGTACCCAGTGACAGGACAAAAGGCAGTGGGTACGAACTTGAACACAGGGTGAAAACTTCTTTACTGTGAGGATGACAGAGCACAGGAACAGGTTTCCCAGAGAAGTGGTGGAGCCTCCATCCCTGAAGTAATTTCAAACTCACCTGTCCTGTGATGCCTGCTCTACATGAACCTGCCCTGGCAGTGGGGTTTGGACAAGAGGATCTCCACAGAGGTCCCTTCCAACTCCCACCATTCTGTGACTCTGTGAGTTAATGCTTGCACTCGATGATCTTAAAGGTCTCTTCCAAGGCAAATGATTCCACGACTGCATGATTTGCGGGGTGGAAGTGGGCAATTGGGAAATGCAAACCCCTCCACATCATGTTGTTTTCATCCCAGATATTTTCCAGAGAGGGTGGGCTGGGAGAGGACCATGCAGCAGTCTCCTTAACTCCCTCCTGCTTGCCATCTGGTTGACAGATCCCAGCCTGCGCAGCCAAGCCAGACCAGGACAAATAAAGCAGAGAGGAGGGATCACAGAGCTAGGATTATTTTCCACACTTCCCCGGAGAACCACTTTTCTGCAGACCCTTCAAGGCAAATCAAATGCATTGTTGTGTTAAAACCGAGCTGCTCATGGTTTGTTTGGGCTTTAATGATTTTGGTTATCAGAGCTTTTCAGGGGGACTTCGCTGTGCGGCTCTGTAGTGTACGAGGAGCTTAAAGAAACCTCCTGCTCTTTAATTCTTACCTCCTGCTGAGTTGTCTTAGGCCTCTTCCCCATTCCTCTAGCTCTGACAAATACATCAGTAACAGAGAGAAAGGTACGTGCCTGTGCCACCATGCAAGTCTTTGTCCTTTGGGAAGTCAGCAGTGTGCCAACCCCAGCTTCTGGCAGTTGCTGTCTGAGCAGCAGTGTCCAAAGGCAGGGTTTTGAAGGGTCTTCTGAGGTCCACTCCACCCATCACAGCACTGAGACCCTGCAGCCTTGCAAGATAGCAGACAACACTGAATTGAGCAGGAGTGCTGATCTGCTTGAGGGTAGGAAGGCTCTACAGAGGGATCTGAGCAGGCTGGCTCGATGGTTTGATGTCAGCTGTACTAGGTTCAACAACCTCAAGTGCTGGATCCTGCACCTGGGTCACAATAAACACATGAACACTCCAGAATGGCTGGAATGTTAACCAGCAGAAAAGGACCTGTGGATGCTGTTTGACAGCTGGTTGGACGTTAGCCAGCAGTGTGTCCAGATGTCAAGAAGGCCAACAGCATCCTGGTCTGGATCAGCAATAGTGTGGCCGGCAGAAGAAGGGAAGTGATCATGCCCCTGTAATGGGCACTGGTGAGGCCATACCTCAAGTACTGGGCTCAGTTTTGGGCACCAGAGTATAAGAGACATTGAGGTGCTGAAGTATGTTCAGAGGAGAGGCTGACGGAATTTGGATTGTTTAATCTGGAGAAGAGGAGGCTGAGGGGAGATCTTGTTGCTCTGTACAACTTGCTCTGGGGAATATGCCCAGGGAACATCATTCTTCATTTGAGACCTTACTTCCTGCAAAGCTTGCACTACTTTCGTTAGCATTGTGGATGTTGGACCTGCCATCTGTCCCTCCAACATCTGCCTACTCTTTTGTCAATCTCTGCTATGGATTTATGGTTCATGTGGTCTGAGATCTGCAGATACGTCTCTACTGTAGCAAATCATTCTCTCCTCCAGCTACTGAGCTTCTCAGCTGGGTAAGGCACGGCTGAAGATACTCTCTCCTGCTCATCTCATTCTAGGAGAGAACCAGTTCTTGAGACCTGCTTTGAAAGATGTCTGTGAAACCTCACGCAGTCACCAACCACAGCTGCAGCTGCACAAGGACATCTATCCATCTTTCTTCCTTCCTCAGGGATTCCAATCACACAGTCTCATGCTGGAGCTGGTGTCCTTGCTGCTCACACTTTTCCAGGAAACAACCCTGCAGCCGACTCTTCTTTATTAGGAAAAAAGCCAGCACCCATCCAAAGCCACCAACTGCCTAGGTAGCAGTTGGCCAGGGGTGTTAGAGTCTCAGTTCATTTAGGGTGCAGTATATGTTCTTGCTGCTTCTTGTTCCTGGAAGGCGTGAAGTTATACTGGCTGCCTGCTTGCTCAAGAAGTGTGAAATTCTTTCTCTGACCTTTTCTGTTATGTTATTAAAAGGTTTCACGGCCAGTTGTTTCAGAAAAAAAAATAATATTTCAATATCTGTTGGTAACTGGGGCAGAACTTGCCCATATTTTCAGGCTAAGCTCTTATCACCTCCTTGATTCACCCCAGCCTTGTAGAAGGGCTGTGTGGAACCTCTGGGCTGTTCCAGCCTGGCTTGTCCCTCTATAGCAGGGCTTGGGGCAAGGCAAAAGAGAATTTTCCATGGGAAGAGGACACTAACAAGCATAGAGCCTCAGACAGTCTGCTCAGCTTTCCTCCTGGCCTTTGGTTGCAAAGCATATGTACCTCCAAATTGCAGTGATTTATGTTGCAGGGCAACCTGGCAGCTCTGACTGCAGTAAGGATCCCTTCATGATGGTGTCTGCAGAAGCAGGCACACAAGCACTCTGCCGGCTAAGGGGCTTGTCACGCGGGAAAGAGTGCAAGGGCAGGAGAGAAGGCTGCTCTAGTGAGGTCACATCTGGACTATTGGGTCAAGTGCTGGGTTCCCCAGTTCAAGAGAGGCAAGGAACTACTAGAGAGGGTCCAGCAGAGGCTACAAAGATGATGAGTGGACCGAAGTAATTCTCTGAGGAGAAAAGGCTGAGAGATCTTGGGCTGTTTAGCCTGGAGAAGAGCAGCTTGAGAGGGCATCTGATTGATGCTGATCATTGGCAGGGATCAGAAGAACGGGGCCAGACAATTTTCAGTGATGCCCAGAGACAGAACAAGGGCAAATGGGCACAAACTGAAACCCAGGAGATTCCATCCAAACATGAGGAGAAAATTCTTTGTTGTGAGGGTGTTGGAGCCCTGGAGCAGGCTGCCCAAAGAGGTTGTGGATTCTCCTTCTCTGGAGAGATTCCAAACTCACCTGGATATTTTGATTCTGGGCAACCTGCTGTGACTGACCCTGATTTAGGAATGGGATTGGACTGGATCATCTCTAGAAGTCCCTTTAGAACCTCTACCTTGCTGGGATTCTGCATTGTAGGCTCACTTCACACGGCAGGACCTGTTCCTGTGAAGCCTGGCCTCTCCAGATGTTCTTGTGCAAGCAAATGACTACCTGAATCTCTGTGACAAATACCTTTTGTGGACAGAATTAAACAGATGGATGGACGGACATATGGATGGACGGACAGGGATGTGGAGAGAATACAAAATAAAGAACAATGAGCAGACAAACAAAATCATATAGGCTGGAACAGGCTGTGCCATGCCAGGTAAGTAATCAAGATTTTCCTGGGAAGCTTTAGGGGAGTGGATGCCTGCCCACACATCCTTGGGCAAGGGGGGAAAAGGCAGGCAGCAGAAAGCAGGCAGTGGCTCCACATGTAGGCTACTGGCACTTGGGGTTGTTTTGCAGCTGATTTATAGGTGTAGCAGGCAATGCTTCTCTGCTGTCACTGACATTAGGAGTTGAAATGCTGTGGAGATGAATGGCCATTTGTCACCACAAATGAAGTCTGCTTGCTCTTGGCTTTTTTTGCCTTTCTATTTCCTCTAGGCTGCTTAGCCTATGGAAGAGAAGACTGAGGGAGGATCTGATCAGTGTTTATCAATACTTAAAGAGTGGCTGTCAGGAGGATGGGGCCAGACTTTTTTCAGTGGTGCCCAGTAGCACTTGAACATAAGAAGTTATATCCAAACATAAGTAGGAACTTCTTTCCTGTGAGAGTGGTAGAGCACTGAAACAGGCTGCCCAGAGAGGTGGTGGAGTCTCCATCTCTGGAATCATTCAAAACTCACCTGGACACTGTCTTGTGCAACCTGCTCTAGGTCCATCTGCTCTGGCAGGGAAGGTTGGACTAGATGATCTCCAGAGGTCCCTTTCAACCCCTGCCATGCTGGGATTCTGTGATTTTCAGCTGGTGGAGCAGACGGCAGTGGGGAAAGAATCAGACAATCACAGAATTGTTTTGGTTGGAAAACACCTCTAAGATCACCGAGTCCAACTGTTGACCTAACACCACCAAGACCATTAAACTATGTCCCAAATTGCCATCTCTACACAGCTTTTAAACACCTCTAGGGATGGTTGTAGTGGGTAGCTCAAACCAACACAATGGTGATTCCACCACCTCCCTGGTCAGCCTGCTCCAATGCCAGGAATTTACTTTCCAGGGTAGCGGAGCATGCTTGGATAGGGCAGTCTTGCTGCTCTTCCCTGGTCACAAAACAAACCCCTTTCCCAGCTAAGGGAGGAGAGCTGGAAGACAGGCAATGTGCCCCGGGTCTTCCGGCCTGTTGGGAGTAACTTCTCCTTCCTCACGATGTCAGGCTGGGCAGAAAATCAGCAAATCACTCATTGCCTCAGCTCCTGTGGTTTTCCTTGCCAAGAAGGAACTGCAGGCACTGCTCTGCCCTGCCAGCAGTGCTTGGCTATCTCTGACAGTAGCTGGTGGGAAGCCACCTGTCATCCTTCAGTGCCCACTCATCTGGCCTATGCACTCCCCTGTTAATGCTGATCTCATGAGCCTCCTAATTTCATTGAATCATAGAATGCTTTAGGTTGGAATGTACCTTTAAAGCATATCTAGTCCAACCTTGCTGTGGTCAGCAGGGACATCTGCAACTAGAGCAAGTTGCTTGGGGCTGACCTGGAATGTTTCCAGGGATGGGCTTCTACCAGGTGACCGAGCAAACTCAGCCAGGTTCTCACCACCCTCAGTGTAAAACATTTCTTCTTTCTCTCTAGACTAAATATCCTTTTTTAAGTCTAAACCAATCACCTCTCGTCCTGTCACAACAGGCCCTGCTAAAAAGTATGTCTCCAGCCTTTGCATAGTATCCTTTAAGCACTGAGAGGCTGCAAGAAAGCCTCTCTGGAGCCTTCTCTTGTCCAGGCTGAACAACTTCAACTCTCTCAGCCTGGCCTTACAGCAGAGGGGATCCAGCCCTTGGATCATTTCTCTGACTCTTAGCACTGGGCACTACCATGTGGCAGGTGAGGGTGTCTTAAAAAAAACATCTCAGCCTTCTGGGAGAATAATGATAAAGAGCTCTCAGGCAAGTGGAAAAGAGGAACTTAAAAGGGAGGAAAGCAGACTTGTAGCCTGTGGCACATGGGACAGTTGGAGAGGCATGGTGCAGACCGGCAGTGCCATGGAAGCAAGCAGAGGGCTACATCTCAACAGCAAACAGCAGCAGCAGGAGGAGCTGGCACTTTATGAGGGTTGTTAAAAGTTTGGGATCAGCTGGGAGGGCAATCTGGATTTCATCTCTAATTGCATCCATTCTGATTTATCATAGAAGACTCAACTCCTGGCATTTCTGCCTTCCCTCTGAAACGCTGGCATAGGTGGAAGTTGGGGAAAGAGGAGAGGCAGTAACAATCTCATTGTTCGGTGTCTGATGGGCTGACTAGCTAAACATCTGCTTGAAATATTAATAACTGTCAGATGGGAGCCGCTCAGGGGCTCTCTGCAGCTCCATACCATCTGCTTGTAGAGTAAACACACTTACGCACAGGCGCGTACGCCTGCTCCTCTTGTCAGGGCTTTCATCCACTGGATTGGCACATGCCTGCCTGGGTGGGCACCGGGGACCATGTCCTGGGACAGCAGGGATGAAGGGAGGGCTGGGACTGCACCAAGTTCAGCTATGGCTAGCGACAGCACTAGTAACACATGAAGCCTGCAAGGGGTTTTAATGCTTCCTGCTTCGATGTCTCCCATCCCAAAGGAGCTTTGCTTCCCATTTGGAGTGTTTTTCAGCACAGGGGTTTGTTCTGGTTCTTGGTGTGCCCCACACTAGCATTGGCATCAATTGACATCACCCTTCTGTTCCAGGAGAGATATCTTCTCCGTAGGGATTTTGGGTGATCCCACCAACCCAGGCAGGAGGGAGGAGCACTATGGAAATGCCCTGCTCTCTATTGCACCACTGTTCTGCAGGCAGTCATTTAACACCATGCTCTGCTAAATGTAGTCATCCTCCTCTTTTTCCATGCCCCGTGCTTTCATTGGCTTGACTGACCTCGATTTGCTTAAGGAAAATGCTGCTTCTAAATGGGGCAGTGAGAAAACACACAGAAAGATTTTAGATGTTGACTCCCATCAGCAAAGCGACCAAGATCATTAGGTACCAAAGCATCTTTCTCCATAAGAATTAAAGTAAGGGAGGGAGCAAATATGTGACAGGACACACACCATGTACACAACTGAAACACTTGCTGGATCCCAAGCAGGGAGGAAGAGGAAGATACAAGCTCACAACTGTTGGGCCAGTATCTGCAAGAGAAGCTGCCGTTTGCAGATGAGACCTCTCGGTGCAGGGCTCTTGTTAAGCTCTCAGTGTGGTGGAAATTTCATATGCCTCTTCCAGAGACCAGGAGAGGTCAAACAATCTCCTCCAAAAGCCCATTGAAGGGCTATGCTCCACTCCCCTGCCAGCTTCTCCCACTCCCTTAGCAGGCTGCCCTGCTGAAAGGCACTGCAAGGCCACATGTGTGTCACAGGCATAGCAAAAAGAGCCGAGATGCTCCTACTCACATGGACCTGGAGGACAGTGGTGCCCACAGTGGTGTTCTCGAAGAGACTGACATTGTAGAGGGCCTTGCTGAAAACAGGGCGGTTGTCATTCTCGTTGATGAGGTTAATCTTCACGCGTGCAAAGCCAACATGGTCAGGGATGCTTTCATTTGCAAAGAGCTGGGCAGAGAAAGGAAGCAAAGGGGAGGGTTGGAGCCACTGTTTGTGAGGTTTGGGATGCTTATATGTTCTCCTTCAAAGGAGAGGCAGCTCAGTGCTAACCATCAAAGCACAACTGGTCAAGAAATAAGAGTTCCCTCACTCTCCCCTGGGAGCATCTCATCTCATCTCATCTCTGAGTAACCTCAGATCTTGGGCTAGCTGAACACCTTGCATCACCTGCCCTGAACAGCCACAGCCTCTGCGTGGCAAACTGGAGAATCAGGACCTGCCATCCCACCACAGCCTGGAGCACAGGTAGGAAGGCTTTTGCTCATTTCTCTCCATCAATGCATGAAAGCCTCTCTGCCTTGACTACTGCCACCGGTGTGGTATGAGACTGCTTTGCCTTCTTTCAGAATTTACAGCTTGGGCAGGGAGTGACACAAGGTTGGAGCAGGAGGCTGGTGAGAGCTTTGGTGCCTTATATGTGCGCTGAAAACATAGTTTTTATGCTCTAAAAAGCATCAACAACCCTGTGACACAGCAAGAGGCAGCATGCTCTGCTTAAGCTCTTGCAGCTCAGCCTTTGGATGATGAGAAAAGAGAGAGAAGGTGCAGAGCAAAACTGTTCCCCGCCTCCTCTTTGTCCTTTATTATTATTGTTATTTCCATTTTTTGGACCATTTTGTAATGTTCCAGAGTTTCATAGTGTGGATCAGAGAGAGGAAGAGAGAAGCCTGGTTAATGGTCATACTTAGGTCACTTAGGACAGAGCAGAGGGGTGTAGCCTTACTGAAAATTCATAGCGAGGAATGGTCTCAAAGTCCAGCGGCACTGCCACACGGACACGGATGTCTGCCTTCCCCTGGATGGAGGTTGGGGAGATGATGAAGTGGTTGGAGTTGTTGCCCACCAAGTAAACCTCGAAAATGCTGTTGGGTCCCTGGGATGGGAGAGAGAAGAGTTGACAGTTACAAAAAAGAGAGGACCTACAGGCACTCCAGCCTAGCCTGCGTATGGGCATGGAATGGAAGCGCTGACCCACAGAATGGTAGGGGTTGGATGTGACCTCTGGAAATTATCTAGTCCATCCCCACTGCCAAAGCAGGTTCACCTAGGGGTGGCCACAAAGGAGCATATCCCGGTGTTTTTTTCCTTCAAATTGAGGTGCACCTTCCTGTGTTCCAGTGTGGTTCAACTGCCCCTCATCAGTGGTTACCAGTGAAAACAGACTGCCCTCAAAGGCTGTGCTTTGGGTGCAAACCTGCCAGTGCTAGCAGTTTGGGCTCAGCCCTTCACCTTCAGACACATCAAAATATGTGTCTCGGAGATGCAGGGGAATGTTTCTCTGCTTGGGTTTGGTTAACTGAGCACCAAACTTCAGCACTTCGTAGCATTTTATTGTGCTTGCCAGGCCTCCAGTGCCTGTGATTTAGAGAACTCTCTTCTTCACATGCACCCATTTTGTACAAACCCCATGTGCTCATGAAAGGAATGCATCACTTGGAGAAACCCGCACAGCACACGGCTGCAGGGAAAATCCCTTTTGCTGTTTGGAGATCCACGCACCGCATAGGGTACCACACATTGGCATTTCATTGCCTCACATGGGAGAGGATGGTGTGTGTGCATCTCTCATGTAGAGGACTCTTTCCACTAAAGCAGATAAAACTGGGAAGTGGAAATGTCCTCCTTTCCCAAGGCTTGGCCAGCAAAGCAAGATCACCACCACAGCACTTTGGGACCCTTGCTGCAGGTATGGCACCCCATTCCAAAGCACAGCCCAGCAGAGCACATGAAAAGCAAGTTCAGAAGCTGAATTTCCAATTTTCCTCGAGTGACCTCCCTCCTTTCAGAAAAAAAAAGGGCAAATCAAATGCACGAAGGGGCACTAATAGCAAAATTTGGCTGAGCGTGACCACTGAAAGCCAGCAACATGAGCAGAATCCCTGCTGGCCCTTCTCCCCAGACCCACTGGTGGCAGGTGGAGCATGGGGTAAGCTGGACATCTTGAGCAGAGCTGCACATCAGGATTGGGCCCCAGCGGCACCCTTGGGGCGACAGAAGATAGCCCTGAGGATACCCACATTCTCAGAAACCCAGCAACACTAGGTGGATAATGGACAGAGGAAAACAAAGGGGACCAAAAGGACCCCTCTCACGGCAGACTTAGCTCTGTCCAAAAGCTGTTATGCTGGCAAACTGAGAAGTGCCAACCCTGGCATAAGTGAGGGATGATCCCCAACACCAGTGCACATCCTGGCAGGGAGGGAGCAGAGGATCCAGAGAATGGCAGGAGGAGGCACCACTCCCCAAGCCATTATTTCTGCCCCTATCCTGAAGATGCCAGTTTATAACAACCAACCATTTTCTACCAGCAACAAAAAGCCATTTCACTGAGGAATTTCTGCCCAGCTTTGCTGATGAGCCCTTGTATCTGTCCCAGGACTCAGTGCCCTCCCTGCACTCAAAAGCACCTTTCATGGTGGTGAGAAGGAAGGGATTTTCTTGGAAGCTGGAGAGAAGTGTCTTTGTTGAAGGCATGAGATAAAAGTTGAAACATCAAAAGAGATCCAAGTATTTGAGGGAAGAGAGTCAGGTGGATTAATTCCTTTCCAGCTGAGGAAGGAGATCAGCCTTCCAGATACCCACCATCCCTATAATTAGGAGCCCCTCAAGTGCCTCAGTCTCCCCATGTGAAGTCTGGAGTGGGGGGCTACATCTGCCTGTCAGGAGAGCTGCTGTGCTTTACCATTTGTATATTTATTCGGCTATTTATTTTTTTTTGTTTCTGCCCCCATGCTGCTTTCCTTGCTCCTGGTTCCTGGAGCCTGCAAACCCCCTGTGGATGCCTGAAAGCAAATCTGAATATTCACATTGTTATCAGCTGCCCAGCAGAAGGGGCTGGCTCAGCCCGGCTCACAGTTAGGACCCCCCCCCGGCCCCACTCTGGAGGAAGCCATGGGGAGCTGCTTACATTTTCCTCACCACTTCCCACCTGGCTCCTGCCACACAGAGGGGTTAAAANCAGGCTTGTGAAGATCCTGGTGTGCAATGGTGGGCTCATGGCTGAGCACCATCTCTTTGTGGTGCTCAGGGATGGGAAGGAGTGGCGTGCTATTGGTGTTGCTTTACCTGGCTATTCCCCCCCCGCCAACCCCTTCCCCACCAGCTCCTGCACCGCTTGAGCTTTTTCTCGTTGCTGAATACAAACTGGCTCCTTTGCCTTCCTTTAGAGGCATAAATTAGCGAGCAGCCTGCCAAGGCTTAGCAACCCTGTGACGATAAACCCGCCCGCACGCGCCCAACATCCCAAACAAATGGGGCCATAAAGAAAGGGACCCTGGAGGGGAGTTTGCTGCCACACAGAGCCGGGATGGAGCCCCCTTGGTTCCCAGCTCAGCTCATCCCATGCCAGCGAGCGGGGCCAGCCCTCACCAGGGCCTGAGGCTTGCTGCTGCCCGCTGCCTCCTTCCCAGCAATCAAACCTCCTCCCAGCCGTGGCCAGTACCGCAACTGATGGAAATTTCATGTCAATTCAGCTAAAAGACAACGGGAGCTGCAGTTGGGCATAATGATGACTTTGTTCTTCACGTGCGGATCCCTCAGAGCGTGTAATAGGAGCCGCCCGTGCCCCCGCTGCCACAATGCCAGCATCAACCTCATGCTGCTACCTGACTTCCAAATAAGCCACCACAGACTGATCTACCACAAATACTTAATGTTTGAATGATTTCTGATGCCCAGCCTCACGTGCTCAATATCTGTCCTAAATTCCAGGGGGGAGGGTGTAGAGGGCAGATGGTCCCTGGACACAGCTCACACAGACTGGCAGACTGTGAGAGGCCAAGAGGTGAGTATGTGTGTCCCTTGAGAAGTTCCAGGAACCACGTGGGACCTGCTCATGCACCCCTTATGAATTGTGGCTGAAATTCTGTACTCCCAACCTGGCAGAGGTTGGAAGGAATCTCCAGAGATCATCAAGCTCAAGCCCCTGGCCAAATCAGGATCACCGGGGGCAGGCCACACAGGAACACATCCAGGTGAGTTTTGAAAGCCTCCAGAGACAGAGACTTCACAGCCTCACAGGACACAGTTTGTCCAAAATCAGGGAATCCTTTCTCACATCAGGCTGGGAGCAGCCACATCAGCTGTTCAG
Source organism: Psilopogon haemacephalus (assembly GCA_013396835.1). Classification (NCBI taxonomy): domain Eukaryota; kingdom Metazoa; phylum Chordata; class Aves; order Piciformes; family Megalaimidae; genus Psilopogon; species Psilopogon haemacephalus. Next base: position 1,107,335 of record VWZI01010626.1, read on the forward strand.
ACTTTGACTGAGGATGAATCATAAGCTTTATTCCTGCTTTTTTGACTAACATTGCCCACTGGCTTTGTCCACCACTCCTGCTCCCACTCATCCACTACCTCATGGGGGTGCTCATGGAAATGCTTCAGAAATTACTCAACCTTCCACCAGCAGAAGCAAATATTTAGTATCACTTAGCAGTGTCTACTACAAAGACTCAAAGTTAAAAAATATAACTCAAACCCCTAACCAAACAAATAACCATTCCTCAGCCATACCACTCCCTGAACTCACTGAGCTGCACAGGCAGGTTGCTGGCCTGCGAGTATTTTTGGCAAAAAAATGGGCTAGATTTGGGAAAAGCAGTCTGGAATCACCTGTCTTCTTCTCTTCATAGAATAATTTAGATTGGAAAAGGTCTTTAGGATCATCCAGTTCAACCTTTAACACAGCACTGCCAAGTCCACCACTAAACCTTGTCCCTCAGCACAACATCTACAAGGCTTATGAATCCCTCCAGGGATGGAGATTACACCACTGCCTTGGGCAGCCTGGTCCAGGCCTTATCAACCCCTTTGGGAATGGTGTTTTTCCTAATGTTCGGCCTAAATCTTTCCTGGCACAACCTGAGCCCTTTTTCCTCTTGGCAGAGGAGACCAACCCCCATCTCTCTACAGCCTCCTTTCTGGTGGTTGTAAAGAGTGAGGTCTCCCCTCAAACTCCTGTATGTACAAAGCCGCCTTTGGCTACCACTACTCTAGCTCAGCTGCAGCTCTCCATTCCAAAACGAAGAGCCCTGATTTCCAGAAGCACAAAATCCAGCCTAAAGTCCCTTTCAGCCACTTGTTAGGCACAGGTTATCACCTACAAAAAGCTGAGGGGTGATTAATACCCCTCATTCTAGGCAAGTTTGCAAAGAATAGAAAGTGCTGAGAGTTCAGGAGCGGTGGAGGAAGAAGGGGAGCTAAAACCCAAGTTTTTGATTTTTAATAGCAATTAGCACCTCTTTGTCAGTCTTGGATACCTTATGCCTTGTTCTAGCTAGTCAGAGATAAACAATGCTTAATCTTTCCTTTGAGACACAAGGCATAAAGAGGGTTATTCTCTCCACCCACTTCAAGGCATTTAACTGGAGTGCTTTGAATAGCCTGTGCAAGGGTTGTTCACTCCTCTCCTGCTGCCCAGCCAGCCAGCTCAGCCTCCCAGCACCCACTGCCCACCCCACACCTGAGCACCACAGCATGTGTAACCCTTGTGAGGGCTCACTGGGCATGGGAGCGTCTCCCCTGCATCCCTAAAGACCTCACCGGGGTCACAGGTGATGCAAGAGGGAAAGGTGACCTTATAGAGGTCTTCCAGTACCTGAAGGGAGCCTACAAGAAAGCTGGGAAGAGACTTTTTGCAAGGGCATGTACTGATAGGATGATGAAGAATGACCTTAAGCTGGAAAAGGAGAGATTTAGAACGGATATTAGAAAGAAATTCTTTACAGTGAGGGTGGTGAGACACTGGAACAGGTTGCCTGTGGTGGTTGTGGATGGCCCCCCACTAAAGATGTTCAAGGCCAGGTTGGATGGTGCTTTAAGCAACCTATTCTACTGGAAGATGTGCCTGTCCATGGCAGGTAAGGCTGGAACTAGGTGATCTTTAGGATCACTTCCAACACAAAGGCATCTATGATTCATGCCCGGGCAAAATCCTCCCCAGCATTTCTGATTCTCCTCTCCTCACTGGCAGCCCTTTTCTCCTGTCTTCCTGTCCATCCTAAGTGGCAGTCCTTGCCCACTCTCCCCCTCCCGAAGGAGTTTTCTCCTTCCTTGCTCTCCCCAGGTTATCTGCTGAATTCCACACACGCCTGCACAGACGGGATCAATCCGAGGCTGCCTCGCCTTCAGCTTATCTCTGCTCCAAATGATTGATTTTCCCTCTTTAAGGGTAATTTGCTGGTGAATTCCATGTATTGCAAAAAACCCTGTGAAATCTAATTCAGCCCGACTGGCAGCTGGCACTTTTGGGAGAGAATACTTGAGCGCCGTCAATTCCCCTTTCCAGTTCCTCGTTGTGTAGATCATATTTATAGTGCACGTGCCTGTCCTATGCGTATAGATGCTATGGGGTGAGTCATGTACTGCACCTGCACACGCATGGGCACACAGGACATCCTTCTGGGAGTCTCTGAGCTTGCTTTTTGCAACAAACACCGCACAGTCCCACAGCCTGGACTTTATTTTTTTGCCCTGGTTGTCTCTGCCTTGGTATTTTTTTGTTTTGTCTTGTTTTGGTTTGGGGTTTTTTTGGGCTTCTTCTTTTTTTTTTTTTTTTTTTTTGGTCTTTCCCCCCCTCTTTTGAATTCTCCATTTATCTTGCTCAATATGCTTATTCTGGAGAATGATTTCTGAATGATCTTAAAATGTCAGCCCATCATACTTGTGCTTTTTATACAGCCTCTGCCCTTTTCTTCCTCTTCAGTCAACCGCGTCAAGGAAATTCAAGTGAAAGCCATGGTAGAAGGGCTGCTTTCTCTGGCATGCCCTGGGAAAGTACATGGTTGCTGCTTCTAGTATACCTCTGTGGATCCTGCAGCAATATAAAACTCAAACAGGGGGTGCCCTGAAGGATGGCCTGCTTCTCCTACATTGCCAAACCCTTGTCTTCTCCCTAAAACACTGCACCAAGTCACCAGGTTGTAAGATACAGCACACCCAGGCAGCACACCCAGTCATCCCCCTTCACTCCAGCTCATCTGCTGGAGCTGCCCAGCCCTTTGAATATAGCACAAACTTATCCCACAGCTCAAGGTTGTCCTCAACCTGAAAATGAACCCTGCTGCAAAAGCAGAGAATTCAGGGCTTACATCATGATTTGTCTCTGCTGATCTGTTGTAGCATGACTGAAAGGAGAACCCAACTCCAGCCTGGGAATGTATATATGTACTGTTGAGTGTAGGCTCAGTTTAAGTGCTGGCAAAATTTCACAGGCTGTCAGACAGTTCTCAGACAGCTTTGAAAAGATATTCCGGTGCTTTGCTGTCTATCTGGCAGATAGAGAAACTCAGCTGAACAGAGGTTAATGCTTTTTTTCTTGGTTTATAGAGGGCCAGGTCCAAAACCCCATGCAGACCCCACATACTGATTCCTCCTGCATCCAAGAAGCCATAAAGAATGCAAAAGAAAACACGAGACACCCAGCTGAACATCTCTTGGCTGCACCTTAAGTTCATGTCTGGAGTCATCTCAGCTCAAGACATCCTCTTGAGCTGCTTCCCATTGAACCTTGCAGCTACTTCCTCTAGGAAAAAAAGACCATGACCGTGTTTGAGGAATGCTATCTGGGAGTTTGCAAGGGACAGACCCAGATGAAAGGTTTTCTCCTTGGAGACCCCCTGCTTAGGTACCTTGTCTGAGTCTTTAATGCCAGCCCAGCCCCAGAAAGGCACTTAAAACACAGAGGTAAATTTAAGCTTTCAATGTGACCTTGTGTGCAACTTAAAGACGTTCTGAAGTGCTTTGCTGAATTGTTTAATCTAACTCCTTCCAAAAGCAATCATTTAAGTTGGTGTAAAACACACCAGAAGAAAGAAAGACCTGAAGCCCACCCCTTAAAAAAGGCTGTGTGGGCCTAGTTACAAAGCACCTTCTTGTTTAGTGGCTTCGGCAGCCCACGCAGTGTTTCAAGAGCCAGAGCCACATTACGCCCCTTTCCCCAGTTCTACAAAGGCACAACTAAGATGTGATGGCAAGCAGGTTCCTCAAAGCCACCCAACATCATGAGACCCCCTCATGGAGCAAGGCTCGGGTGTGTGCTGCTCCATCCAAACAGGACCTCAATGAGCACGAGGGTTAAAGGAACCACTTGTCAAAATTTGTCTGGAGGGGTTAGAAGAAGGCTGGAGGGTTTGGCTCAGGAAAGGAACCAAGCTGCCAAGGAGCTCTCCCAGGACTTAACAACATGGGTTGAGCCAAGAGACAAAACTCCAGCAAAATGATCTTCCTGAAGACTCTAACTTTGATCTCATATGTCTTTATCCATCTGCTTTCATTTATTTATTTAGCTGCTCTCCCTGGAGACATTTATAACTCTCTTCTTGTTTTCCTTTACCCCTTACACAAATGAATCATGTCATCTCCAGCATGAAGGCCGAGTTGGTAAAATAGCTTCTGTCAGCCGTATCCTCAGTCACATCCCTGCCTGCAGACTTAGGTCTCCACTGGCCCATTCCTCTACCACTGCACCCACAGAAAGCTGAAAGAACCTGTCACTGCAGAATTATAGAATTGTCAGGGTTGGAAGGGACTTCAAAGGTCATACAGTTCCAACCCCCCTGCCGTGGGCACAGACACCTCACACTAGATCAAGTTGCTCAGAGCCCCATCCGGCCTGGTCTTAAAAACTTCCAGGAATGGGGCTTCTACCACCTCCCTGGGCAACCTGCTTCAGTATCTCATCAGCAGTATCTCATGGTGAAGAACTTCTTCCTAACATCCAATCCGAATCTAACCACTTCTAGATTTGCTCTGTTCCCCCTAGTCCTATCACTGCCTGATATCCTAAACCCCCCCCGAAACAGCTTTCTTGCAGGTCCCTTTAAGGTTCTGGAAGGCCACAAGATGATCTCAGAGCCTTCTCCTCTCCAGACTATCTTTGCTGCCTCAAATCCACATGGTTTGCAAAAGTCTCTCAGATGTCATGAAGCACTTGAACATCCAAAATGTCACCATCTGGCAAAACCCTTCCCTTTCTGTAAGGTCTGGAGGGAAAGTTTGAGGGTCTTGGGACTCCTATAAATACACTGGCCAGGAAGGAGTGTTATAACAAGCCTGGCTGCAGATGCACTTTTACATCTATCTCATATACATCTTTGTCAAGACCTGGCTATCTTCTCCCCAATTCCCCTCCCCTCACCCCCTCCCCCTCCTCGCCCCGAGTGCTACCTTGTTGGTTAAGTCAGTTGCAAGCACCCAGGAGGTGAAATAAGAAAGATCCACTGCAGGATAATGCTGAAAACCCCCTGCAATAATTGCTTATAATTCTCCTCCCTCCAGATATTCCAAGACATCATCTCTTCTGTGCTTCTTATCAGTGAAAATAATGCTATGGTCAAAGCAATCTGTGCTAATACGATGGTCTCCAAAGATACGTACAGTAAAACTCCCTCAGGCTCCCTGAGAGTGAGAGGTCCTCTCTCAGCAGTTTTAAACATCTCAGCCAATTCTTTTGGGGAAATCTGGGGAAGTTAAAGAAATAGATCAAAAGAATGAGTCTTTTTTTTTTTTTTCTCTTCTTTTGTGCTGGCATGATGGGGAAGGCAAGGCTGTTTTTTTCCCCTTTTTTTTCTTTCTCCAGTTTTAAAATTAGCAAGGCTGAAAAGTGAATTCATGAATGGGAGTCACTCTAGTTAAAATGAGCTTTTAGCCAGAAATAATGGCAGATCCTTCATCCTTCTAGCACCAACAGAATTGCTACAATGCCCTTCAAGAAGGGATCTGCTGACATCTCTCAGAGAGCATGACGGTGGCTCTGTTCAGCAACTATCCTAAGCATCTGTCATATCCATATCTTCTTTATTAGCAATTGACATTTTCAAGAAAAAAACAGTCTCTTTATCTACTTAATAGCTCATCTGCACCTCTTCAGGCTGAACTCATAACTCCTGGATGGTGACATCATGTCACAAGTAGGTTATTAGTTCTGCGTCATAATCACTTCATCAAAAAAAAAAAAAAAAGAAAGATTTCTGTGTGGCTTTTTATGAGGTGCAGTGAACTCCATCCAGGGCTGGGGAAAAGCAAATCCAACATTTCACATCCAGCAAAGGCATCTGACAAGATGCACATTTTAATTGACCCACCAAGATTCTGTGTGGTGAGGAGAGATGCTCAATTTCATATGGCTCAGTGCTACCACAATGTTTACTTAAAACACCAAGAAAACATCCTGACGATGCCATTTATCCTGGCAATATCTCTCCCCTCGTCTCTTGCTTGGGCTGAAGAAGAATATGGACAGCAGGAACCTGTTCCCAGAGCCTTTCCTAGGAATTTGGGAAAGCTCACCATGAGGTGTCAGCACTGGTTTGAAGCAGACATCATGCAGCGTGGCAGGACTGGAGGATACCGGCACATGGAAGCAGCCAGACGTGAACTGCACAAGTCAAATAATCGGAGTAATTGAAGGCTGCAAGCCCAAGGCTGGAAAACATGCTGCAATCCCTCCATGGGGCATGGACCAGTGCATAACAAAAAGGAGCTTCAGCAACAGAAGCGAGGAACAAGCCTACACTACTCCTGGTTTGTTTGCAGTGATAAAACTGGTCTCCCAGCCCCTGCTGTGCTTCCTCCAGCCCCACGCTAGCAGTTACCTCTTGCCTCCTCCCTGACATCAGCAGTACCCACACTTGCTAGCACAGAGTCCAGTGGTCCTTTCCATCCCCTTCCTGGGAGCCCAACAGAAAGGCTCCTCCCTTTCTAAAGCAAACTGGCAAAGAACTGCCCAACAAGAGCCCTCAAAAGCAGAGGAGAATCAGCATCCCACACAATCCTATTTTCTGGCTCTCAGCAGCTGTGCAATCCTGATGGCATTAAAGCAGTGCCTGAGCTCTGGGGAGAGCATCTGCACTTAAGAGTACCAAGCAGGCAGGGCCACAGCAGGGGTAAGAGCTGTAAAAGTGGATACCAGGACAACCATGTGCTTCATCACAGGTTCGTCAGTGACTTACTCTTCCCTGCACCCCTCAAAACCACACCAGTGCCACCCTTCAATGGATGGACCGAAGAACTTGCAGACAGGGATAACTCACCTCATCTTTGTCTTGCACCTGGATGAAGAGGGGCAGGGCAAAGCCCACCTGGGCCAGCTCTGTGATGGACACGCTGTACTCTGAGCTGTTGAACTCAGGTGCGTTGTCATTGATGTCGATGACAAGGATGTTGAAGGTGGTGGTGACTGTGGCATTGGAGGGCGTGCGGTCATCATTCAGCTCTGTTGCCTACAAGGAGAGAAGATGGCAGGGGATAATCTTCATTTTTGCTACCTCCAGTTTTCCAAGGAAGGATGCTTAGTTGGTTCTGCCATTGCCCCTACACCTTGAGGACCTTTCCACTTGGCTGACACAAAACTGACAATGCTCAGAGGGCTGGAGCACCTCCACTATGAAGACAGGCTGAGAGAGTTGAGGTTATTCAGCCTGGAGAAGAGAAGGCTCTAGGGAGAGTTTATTGTAGCCTTTTAGTACTGAAAGGGACAGAGAAGAAAGGTGGAGAAGGACATTTTATAAGGGTATGTAGTGACAGAGCAAGGGGGAATGGTTTTAAGCTAAAAGATGGGAGATTTAGATTGGATATAATTAAGAAGTTCTCCACTGTGAGGGTGGCAAAGACACTGGAATGCATTGCCCCGAGAGTTGTATTTGCCCCTTCCCTGGCATTGTTCAAGGCTAGGTTGCATGAGGATTCAATCAGCCTGGTCTAGTGGAAGGTGTCCCAGCCCATGGCAGGGGAGGTTAGAACTAAATGACCTTTAAGGTCCAATCCAAATCCTTCTACGAATCTATGATTAACCCCACTCTTCCATCACCCATCTCTTGCAGACTGTCCTGGATATTTAACACTTCCCTTGAAATGGCTGTGGCTAAGTTCTCACTAACCCCTGTCATGAAATAGGTTGCCAAGATTCTGAGTCATGCTGGGGAGTTGCTATGTCATTTCCCTGCCATGAGCATTGAAACAAAAATATTCCTTTGTGAGACATGGGGGGCAGTCCTCAAAATAAATGAAGCCACAATGGAGCAAAGAGCATTCCTTTTTTCTCTTCTGCCACCTCCTGAGGTGTGACAGGAACCTAATCACCGTACTACTACTGAAGGGACAAAAAACTAGGGCAAGAGAGGAAAACAAGATTTAGACCTTAAAATAGGTTTGGTAACAGGTGTCTAAATACAGAGCTGAGTGATGACTCTGTATCACACCTCAGTCTCAAGAAGGACCTTAATTTTGCTTTCCCAAAAGGAGAGAGTGCAGATTTTACTGACAGAGAAGCAAGCCTCATAAAGCAGCTTTTTGAAGCAGAGTCCCTCCTCCTGTCCTTTGGCTAATCTTGCTTTGCTGTGGGCACGGCAAAGCAACGCTAACATGACCCACACGGCTCATTGCTATTCACTGCTTCTGCACGCAACAGCAGAACAGGCTGATCCAAACAAGGAGCAATCCAGCTGTATTTTCACTCTGTGCTCCAGGATGAGAGCAGCAGAGAACATTTTGGGTCCTGGGGATGTAGGGCGCAGAGAGTTGGCATTTGGGGTGGTGGGGGGAGGGAGAGGAAAAAACTGTCTGTAGAGGAGAGGAAATAAAAATCTTACGGCTCAACAGACTATAGTTAGAAGTCCATTATCATGCAGGCAGGAAAATGGGCAAGTTTTCAGGTTCCCAAACCTTTCCAAGATTAAATAGTTACTTTTGTTCCTATTAAAAAATAGACAATCCTCTCTCGCTTGATTTCTTCTGGACTGAAACTAGAAAAGACCAAACCAAGACACACCAGGGATGGACATGGATCTCTTCCCCATGCATGAAGCCCTGCAGTACGACCTGTGCCTGGGATCATGAGGGGCTATTTCTTGTCCCTTTGACCCCTCCCAACAGGGTATTGTACCTACCAAAATGAGATGGTGATGTGCTGGCTCCTGCCTTCCCAATCAATGACCCTTCCTACAATGCTGATTTTTCTTCACCCAGGCCAAGCAGAATCTATACTTCTAAATGTGTTTCCAACCAGCTGCCCAGCTTGGTATTGATTTTAATTACAGGGCTGTGAGCAGAGCTGGGGAGCTGCTCTCAGGTGGGGCTGGTGGGGTTGGATGACCACGCTCCAGTGATTTTTGTTGACAAGGCAACTTTCAGCATCACTCCCTCCCCATCTCCCAAGCAGGTACAGATGATGCCCTGCTACACCAGTCCCTGCTGACATGACAGAAACGTGCCTGTTTTTTTGGGAAGTGAATGGTGGGAAGTAGGCTAAATTGGGGAAAACCTGGAAGAGGCACCAGGACCTGCTGGACATTAGCAGAACCCCCATCAGGCTCTGGGAAGGGGCTGGTTGGGGGCTTTGCTGTTTTCCAGTGGGCTTTAGGGGTTCTTCTGGGCTTTCCCAATGTTCATGTGGCACCCTGCTACATTCCAGAAAGCCAGGAGGGTAAAGGTGGATTCCCAAATAGTTTGGAATGACAGAAAGGGATTGGAAACTAGAGAAAAAATGGATGCCCAAAAGGATTGGGGGGCCAAAAGACATCTTGCCGTCACCTTTGACCTGCTCAACCTCTTCCAGCCTAACACCATATTTGTCATTCCACCCGCTTTGAGCCTACCACCAGGTTTACATCTCCAACCCTTTTTGGACCTACCACTTCCTTTAAGTCTCCCTCCTCCTTTCATCCTCTCACCCTCTTTGGGCAACCCACTGTCTTTAGGTCTGCTAACACCTTGGGATTCCCATCTCCTTTGGACCTACTATTCCCTTCAGCCTCCTACCACCTTTTTGGTCTATCACTCCCTTTTGGCCTCAAAACATCTTCTGGCCACTAGTTGTCTTTTGGGCCTCCCAACACTTTGGACCTCCTACCTCCTTTGGACCTGCCATCCATTTTCAGCTTGCCATCTTCTTTTCACCTTTCATCACCATTGAGCCTCCCACCCCCTTTCAACAGAATCACAGATCAAGAGGGATGAGAAGGGACATCTGTGCATCTTCTATCTACCACATTACAAAACATTCCTGTTTGGGGGGAAGAAAGGTGGGAAATCAGTGCAATTCTGTTGCCTGAATGTAGATGTTGTCTTGTTTACAATCCCAGGACAGATGCATGCAAGCACAGGAAGATCTAGTTGGAGATACAGGGCACCAGGGACCTTATATATCCATGTAGACGCAGCGCCAGAGTTGGGGCCATCATATGAGGGGGCTGTGTTAAACACCCTGCTTGGCTGGGAACAGCCCATCGTGGTTTTGAGTGCCCACCAGAGCAACGTGTCCCAGGTTTGCTCCTCAACCTCGAAGAAGTTGTCCACAAGCAAAATATCTTCCCTATCCTTGTTATCCATAATACACACCCAGATGAAGGAGGTCTCACCTTCACTGTGAGGATGAACCCAGCACTGTAGAAGGGGTTTTCCCGGTCCAGTGGCCCATTCAGGGTTAAGGCTCCACTGATGTAGTCCAATGCAAAGATGCTGTTTGTGTTACCTGAGAAAAAAATAACAGGCAGCTTGAGCACAAGCAGCTGGTACAGCTGATTCCAAACAGTTCTGGGAATGACCCAGAGAGTGAAGTATGAGGGTATGAACCTCTTCCCTCACTGGTCTCCATGCATGGCCTGAACTGGGGCTTCAAAGACAAGTTTTACAGAGCTAGGCACAGGCTGCAGTGGGCTGCGTGAACCCTGCACATTATCTCAGTGCGTGTTAAAATGTGGTCCTCTCCTCCAACCCAACTCAGAGCTCAACAGGGTGCTTTTCTTCCAACAGCTGATAATATGATGAATGCTGCAGGCAGCTGAAGAGCTTCCAGTAATTTTGGTTATAGAAATATGCAAAGGCATAGCCAAAACTATGTTCTCTCCTCTGCCCAACTGCCTGCTTTTGCAGGGCACTGCGTCCCTGGGGTGGGCATGGCCTCGCTCTTAAACTTGAGGGACATCAATCCAGGTTAAGCAGAGGAAGGTGCAGACAAACCAAGCTCACAATTAATTCTCCGTGTAACAAGTGGAGCTTGTGTGGAGGATGATGAAAGTCCACACGTCTTCAAGGGGAGACTGTGGATTTTAAATAAAAAAACAATAAAATCTACCCAATAACAAAGAAGCCACATGTGGCTCAGGAGTGTTCCTAGCTGGAAGTAGTCGGAGGCAGGGAGCTATTAGGGTAAGTATTACAGGCACTTCACAGAATGTCAGAATGCGAAGGGTTGGAAGGTATCTCTGAAGATCACCTAGTCTAATGCCTTACTAAAAACAGGTATACATGGATCAGGTTGCATAGGAACAAGTTCAAGTGGGCTTTGAAGCTCTCCAGAGAACGAGACTCCACAACCTCTCTAGGCAGACTGTTATGGCACTTATCACAGAATTACAGAATGTTAAGGGTTCGACGAGACCTCGAAAGATCATTTAGCTTAACTCCCACTGCCAGAGCAGGGTTGCCTAGAATAAGTCACACAGGAATGCATCCAGGTGGATTTTGAGGGTCTCCAGTGAGGCAGACTCCACAACCTGTCTGCGCAGCCTGCTCCAGGGCTCTGTCACCCTTACCGTGAAAAAGTTGTTCTTTATGTTCATGTGGAACCTCCTCTGCTCCACCTTGCACCCATTGCCTCTTGTCCTGTCATTGGACATCACTGAGCAGGACCTGCCCTTCACATCTTTATAACCATGAATAAGGTCATCCCTCAGTCTCCTCTTCTCCAAGCTAAAGAGATCCATGCTCTTGCCATGTGTTGACCCCACATAGCTGCCTTCTTTTCTTCTACTTAATCCAAAATTTGCCTTACTTGCAAGCAACCAGACAAGGTGTTGTGGATGGTTGTGCTACCTCTATTATGCGTCCTATCTGCTTCCTCTGGAATTAGACACCTAGAGAGGATTAAGACAACATTTGAGTCTCAAAGTCAGCAGATGCTGAAAAGATGAATGTGTGGCATCAAGAATGCCCCTGTGACAGTTCCAGGTGCTCAGTCTGTCACACAGACAAAGAGAAGCAGTTGGTACATGGGGTCTGAGACACCTGACGCTGGCCTCACACAATACCAGAGGAGGCTGCTGAATTAGTGATGACCGAGAAGGTTATATACAGGCATATGGCAACCCACACCACTCCCTTCATCCTCTCACAGTATGCCAAAAGCCCTGATCCAGCCTCAAAGTGGAGTAAGGAAACCCTGTGGGTAGGCTACATTCATCCTAGTCACAAACTTAAAACTCTCCTCTCTTCTCAACACATCTTAGCAGGAAGGAAACACACACACAACATTTGTCATTTCCCTGGAAAGGAGCTGCAAAAGAGATCTGCTGCTCACCATCCATCTCACTCTCTTCCAATCCCCTGTTTTACCATGATTGCACCTTCCATATGGTGGACAAAGCCTCCAGGTCTGGCTCTCCCTCTCACCCAGCCCTGGGAGCCACTTTAGCTTTCATGAGCTGCTGGCTGTCAGCAGCTTCTCTCCCTCCCAGGGCACTAAGTGCCATAGTATTTTTCTCCCTCATTTTACATTCTTGATACAAATTAATCCTGGGAAGATTCTGACTGGACTCTGGAAGAAAATTTTTCCCCATGAGAACAGCTGGACTTTGGAATTCTCTCCCATGGGAAGCAATGCATTGCCCTGGATTGGACAGGTTTAAGAGCAGACTCAGCAGGGTGCTGGATCATCTCAGTCAAACAATACTATTACCTAGAAAGGTTGGACCAGATGATACTAGGGGTCCCTTCCAATCTGGCATTCTGTGATATAGAGCCTTTACAACTTCCTCTTGGATCAAATGCTTCCCATTTCTTTCCTTGGTCGTCTCCTCTCTCCTTCTTCAATGGCTCATTGACTGCTAGCCAACTTAATGAGCTGATAACATGGCTACTTAAAATATTAGCAGCAGCCTTGCTTTTTTTCAGTCTAACTTTTGAGGCCAAAGATGAAGATCTCCAGTCTCCTCCTTTGGTCAATTCCTCTCTTTAAATCTTGGCTTCCAGCCTTTGGTCTGCAATTTATGACTGACTCCTGGGGAAACTTCTTCTGATACCACCTTTGAAGGACACTCCGTGAGATGTATTGAATTGGGCTGCAAGGTGTTTGAATGCTTCAGGATGCTATGTTGCCATGGTAAAGTCAATGCATGAAGGGGATTTTGGTATTGTCCCCCTTGTATGAAGTGTAATAAAATGTCTTTTTAATTACAAAATACCTTTCTGTTAATAAGAATCCATAAATATAGAGGCCAACAGATTTTAGAGGAAATCAGGTCATAGAATGGTTTTGGTTGGAAGAGTTCAACTGTTAACCCAGTAGAGGTTAAGTCCACCACTAAAACATGACCCTCAGCACCACATCTCAATGGCTATTAAATTCCTCCAGGAGGGGGACACTACCATTCCCTGGACAGCCTGTTCCAGGGCTTCAACAATTCTTTGGGGAAGACTTCTTTTTCTAATCACAAGATGTTAGGGGTTAGAAAGGACCTCCATAGATCATCAAGTCCAATGCCCTTGCCAGAACAAGACCACAGAATCTAGCAAAAGTCACACAGAAATGCATCCAGACAGGTCTAGAAAGTCTCCACAACCTCTCTGGGGAGCCTGTTCCAGTGGTCTGTGAGCCTTACAGTAACGAAGCTCTTCCTCATGTTGAGATGGAACTTCCTGTGCTGTGGTTCATACTCATTACCCCTTGTCTTATTACAGGGCAAAACTGAAAAGAGTTTGTCCCCTTCCTCTTGACCCACAGCCCTCAAATATCTATAAACCTTGATTAGATCCCCTCTAAGTCTTCCCTTCACCAGACCAAAAAGCCCCAGGTCCCTCAGCCTCTCCTCAGTGCTCCAGCCCCTTAATTATCTTTGTAGCCCTCCATTGGACTCTTTCAAGTAGATCCCCATCCCTCCGGAACCGGACAGCCCAAAACTGAAGACAATATTCCATGTGAGGTCTCACCAGGGCAGAGTAGAGGAGAAGTAGAACTTCCCTCGACTTGCTGGGCACACTTCTCTTAATGCACCCCAGGATCCCATTGGCCTTCTTGGTCACAGAGGCACATTGCTGTCATATGGATAGCTTGTTGTCCACCAGAATCCCCAAGTCCTTCTCCACAGGGCTGCTTTCCAGCAGATCATCTCCCAGCTTGTAGTGGTGCAGTTTATTCCTTCCCAGGTGCAGGACTCTGCACTTGTCCTTGTTGAACCTCATCAGGTTCCTCTGTTCCAGTCTGTCCAAGTCATTCTGAATGGCTGTACAACATTCAGGTGTGTCAGCCAAGTCTCCAACTAAATCTCCCTGGCACAACCTGAGGCCATTTCCTCTCAACCTATCACTTGTTACATAGGAGAAGAGGCCAACACCCATCTTGCTCCAGCCTCCTGTCAGGAAGTTGTAGAGAGTCAAGAAAGTCACCCCTGACCCTGCTTTTCTCCAGGCAAAACACCCCCAGTTCCCTCAGCTGCTACTTAGCATCCCTATTCTCCAGACCTTTCACCAGCTTTTTTACCCTTTGGACATGTTTCATCACCTCAATGTCCTTCTCCTATTGAGGGGTCCAGAACAGGTCAATAGGGCTGCAATCCTGCACAAAGGACTACACACAGCACTGAGTTCCAAGCCCCACAAATGGTTGCACTTTTCACATTTGACCAGAGACACTTTTTGAAAGATGGGTGAATAAATAAGGGACTCAAGATACCCTTCCAGGCTGCTGTGCTGCTATGAGGCTAATTGGAACATTTTAATGAGAAAAATTAGATCACTGGTTGTGAAAAGAAAATAATGACGCCTGTATCATTCATTGGTTTGCTGAGAGGGATATAAAAAGCCAAAATGTAAATAATTTGTCCCACTCTGTTCTGTGACACTGCTCCTATTCGCTTCTCCTTCACCCTGTTCTAATCTCTCCACTCACAATTAACAAGGTAAGCTTTACTGGTTGTTTTGTTTGCCTGTCTGGGAAAGAAGAGGGAGAAAGAGCAGGTTGCTTTGAGCTCCTTCTGGGCAATCTCCTTTGTCTGGGAGGGAGTTTGGACTTCTGTATTATTTCCAGATTGTATATAATTGTAAATGCTTGTAAATTTTGCTTTGCTGTAAATATAGCTTCGTCTTACTTCCAAGCCATCTGAGCTAGTCTGGTCCTAACCCACCTGAACTGCACATCAGACTGTTCCCTCCAGCTCAGCCCTGTCGACGTCTCTCAGATGGCAGATAAGCCTCTAATACCCTACCAGATGACTTTTTGCTAGCAGAGAATTGCTAGCTTTGCAAATTAGCCTCCAAAGTGAAAGAGGTGTCTCCAGACTCATCCCTCAGAGGCCTGTCATAGTTTCGTCAACACTGATCCTCCAGCCACCTCTTCATTTTTCCTCTGACCAGTGAAGAACTCACACTGCTGAACAACGCACGTTCCCTCAAGATGCTTCCTTGCCAGAATCTCTGTAATCATCTTCACACATCTTCACTTTCCTCAGAGCAAAGAAAGGTTAAAAAAAAAAAAAAGGTGGGGGAGGGTTGGGTTCGCCTTATCACACGCAGGGCGCAGAACACATCAATGTGATGTGTAGGTTGGACACTTTATTAGTGACAGGATTGTACTCTTATAGTGTTTCTTATCAGCTAAGGCAAATGTGCCCAATTCTGATTGGTAACATAAGTCCTGCAGGACGCTGTCCATCCTAACCAGAAGCATACTAATTGGTTGTTATAATTAAGCACAATCCCATTATTAATATTCATGACAACTTGTTATTCTCTAACCCAGATGTTTCTCTATCTCTTACTCCTGTGGAAGGTAACTGCCATGTTATGGGAACCAGAGGCCTGTGCCAGGCTGCCTTCCTCAACCCCTGAGAGCCAAGGTCAGGCTTCCTCACTATCTCTCCCCAGCAGGGGAAAAGATATCCAGGTTTGTCTTTCCCTCTCCTCAGTCTTGCACTTTCCACTGCTGCATCATTTCTCCTCCTTGCCTGGTTCCTCTGTTAGCTCTCCATTATCTTCCTGATCTAGGAAAAAGTCAAACCTGGGCTAAGCACAGCTTATCCTGCAGCTAACAGTGCAGATGGCTACACTTGCTGCTCTGCCAGCACTTGTTCCATCCTACTTTTAGTTGCGCTGGGTACAAGGTCTTGGCTGGCCACTCATAGCCATCTATACCCACAGTGGTCTCAGAGACAGGTGGATACCATGAGCTGAGCCAGCTGCTTTTCCTGCTGCCCCAATGCTCCAGCTGATGGTTTTCATGGTTGGTAGCCAGTGCTGCCTACCAGGCACATCAACAGAACAAACCATGGTTTGCCTGTCTCCATGTGTGATGGAAAACACAGAGGGCATGAAGAACATTTGTAGGGATTTCAAACCCAGTCAAGATCTCCAGATCATATTTTTCTCAGAGGATGTGGAACAGCATAGACATCTTTAAATTTGCCTTCTGAACTATCATGGCTACAAATGACAAGGAAGAAGAGTGACCTTTGAGAAGGTGTCCCTGCCGCCTCTGTGCTAGCTTGAGGCTAATCGGAATATTTTAATGAGAAAAAATAGGTTATAGGCTGTGAAAAGAAAGCAATGATGATGTCTACTCCACTTCTAGCTTTACTGAGCTGTAGAAAAGTAAGGACACAAACATGGACAAGACAGAGTGTTGCTCTCTTTCTGAGCTCTGGCTGTTGGTCTCTCTCTCTCTCTCCTTGGCTTCTTAGCTGGATCTGTGTAACCCAATTAATCAATTCTGCTTTGAATCCCACTCACCAATCTTTCTGATTCACTTTGCACATAAGGCAGATTCTGGGATAAGATTGGAGGGTGGGGAGAAGGTGGAAGGGTGGTTGGGAACCCCTCTTGGGGACTCTGATTCCTGGGAGAGGTATTGTGTTTCTCTATTACTTTTAACTTGTATATTTCTGTATATATTTTGTGAATATTTGTAATACATTGTAAATATTTGCTTGTATATTGTGCTAAGCTGTAAATATAAAGCTTCATTCCTTAACTTCCAGATGGCTGAGTCTAGTCTGGGATAATTCAAACATGTGTGGGGATGGGTAACTCCTGAACTGTCACAGACTCCTTTTCTCAGTATCCTGCTCACACTCTCTCTCATGAGTAGCACTCACATCATGGCACACAGACACTTCTGCTCCGCACCAGGTAGGTAACAAAACAGCTCACTTGTCCCAGGAATTACCAGCTGCTGGATGTGTCTTTTCAGCCATCTACTGTCTAGCCTAATGTCTGGTCTGAACCACCACAGCATTTCTAGATAGATACTAAGGACTTGATTTCCATGCCTCTGGTTTGAATAGGGAGCGAAAGATCATGCTGTAGTTTCTCCTAATAGAAACTTGTCCTCTTCCTCCTTCCCCCATCCAGAAAAGGATGTGGCAATCCAGCTTTGTTGCATGGAGCAGGCAAAACTAGAGAAGAAAGGAGTCATTCATCAGCAAAGAAGGAGCTCTGCTTTCAAGTGCTGGGAATGCAGGGGCAGCCTCAAGAAAAGCAGGACAGGGAGCAGAAATAAATGTGAGGTTCCCTAAGAGGTAGCATCCACTATGAATGCAAGGCAGAGGCCAGCAGAAGCTGGGAAAGAGTCCCAGAGTAGGAATCAGAGGTGGGACAGAAACTAGGTGATGGGGAAAGGCTGAGAAGCAAGAGGGAGCGGAGGGAGAAGAAAAGCAAGCCAGACAATGTGTTTAAATATTCCAAAAGACAGAAAAATGGTGAGAATTAAAAAAAAAAAGTGGCCTTGGGCAGTCCGATCTAGTTGGAGGTGTCTCTGCTGATTGCAGGGGTGTTGGACAAGATGACCTTTGAGTGTCTCTTCCAAGCCAATGCAATCTAAATGAACTTTGGGACAGGAATATGAATGTTATTTTCAAGTAGCAAGGAACAGGCTTGCTCAGGACATGCAAGCCCAGCTTCTTGCTATCACACAGGTAAAAGGAGAAGGAAAACTTCCCCATCCCTCTGTCCATGTGTGGTACACAGACAACAGCAACTTCTACATCCCCCACAGCTGGCCAAGGTTCTGAGAAGGCAGGGCTGGATTGCTGTAGCCCATTCATAGTGTTTTTCCAGGCTCATTGAGGAATGGATGGTGGCATAGGCATCAACCTGGAGAAACACTGCTATAACGAGGGGTTTTATAGTTGAAGACCATAATGTTTAATTGCCCTCAGCCAACGCTCTTGTGGTTTAAAAAGGCCATTAAAAATACTGGCTCAGACCCAGAAAAAGAGAGAGAGAAAAAAAAAAAAAAATGGAGTTTCCTCCTTCCTCCCGATCCCTCTGGCTTTTGAGCATCCTCCAAGTCCCTAGGAGAGTTAGACGCTCAGCTTCAGTGAAGAGCTACCTGTCAGGGAGGGGAAGCTGATTCCCCCATGCAGGAAAATTTTCCCTCCCTCATCTGCAAGAAGGTCTGCTTGGATCAGGGAGCCACATCCTCAAAAGGCCCTGGGCTTGCTGAGCTGCTCAACTTGGAGCGGGTGACTTTCATGTGATGTGAAAGGGGAACCCATCACACACCTTGTGCTGGATAATTTATTAATCAAAATGTGCTCCGTCAGGGCTACTCGGCACTGAAATAGATGCTGTTGGATGTGGTTCATGGAGTCAGCAACAGACACAGTTATCACTGTATAAATAGTCCATCAGCTGCCGTGACCACCTTGCTGCTCTTCACCTTGAGTTTCTGCCCCTGTATGATTTGTAGGGAAGCAGGCCAGGGCAGATACCTTGCCCCAGGTTTAAATTCAAAGGGAACAAGTTATACAACCAGAGCCTTATTTCTTCACAGAAATATCCAGGTGGGAGAAGCCCCTCAGCATCACCAAGTCCAATCTATAACGCTACTCTACAAGATTTACCTTAAACCATATCCCTAAGCACCACATCCAAATGACCCTTAAATAAAACCAGGGTCAGTGGCTCAAGCACCTCCCTGAGCAGTTCATTCCAGTGCCTGACCACTCTCAGTGGAAAACTTTTTCCTAGTGTCCAATCTAAACATACCCAGTCTCAGTGTGAGGCCATTCCCCCTTGCTCTAGACTACCTGTGAGAAAAGACCAGCTTCAGCCTCTCCACTATGTCCCTTCAGGTAGTTGTAGACAGCCATGAGGTCTCCCCTCATGCTCCCCTTTTTCAAACTAACTACCCCTAGCTCACTCAGTCTCTCCTCATAAGATTTATTCTCCAAGCCCTTCCCCAGCATTGTTGCCCTCCTTTGGACCTGCTCCTGCACCTCCACATCTCTTTTGTATTGCAGTGCCCAAAACTGAACACAATACTCAAGGTGTGGCCTCACCAAAGCCAAGTACAAGGGAACAATCATCTCCCTACTCCTGCTGGCCACATTCTTTGCTCTGTGTGAAATGAAGATGCTCCAGAAAACTGCACCTGTTCCTCCAGCCCTGTTGATCTTAGAATCATAGAATGGTCTGGGCTGGAAGTGTTCTCCAAAGGTCATCTAGTCCAATTCCCAGGGCATCCTGAGATAGATCAGGTTACTCAGAGCCCTATAGAACTTCACCTTAAGTATCTCCAGGGATGGGGTCTCAACCGCCTCCCTGGGCATCTTCTTCACAGAAGATGCATCTCTGTGTGGGGCAAACAACTAGAGCCCAGAGCTGTGTACCAGCACTCCTCTGCACAGGCCTGCTTTGCAAACAGGCATTTTTAGTATGCTTCCCAAAAGATTTAATTGCCCATTCTAACATGAGCAGCAGAATGCCTGATTTCACAGAGCCACAAAAAAAGCTTGGATTAACAGCTTGCACAGCTCCCATTTTTAGAACCCAATATACAGTAGAAGAAAATAAAAGGAAAGATTTATCACCTGAGGTACAATCCCCCTCCAGAAGCCCCCAGGAGTTGGGGCTGGGTGCCAGAGAGGAGAGTAGAGAGGAGAAGAGTTTACAGGTTCCTGCTCTGAAGATAATTCATCACATGAAAGGATGCTGAGTCTTAGACTACAAACTCTGGTCCCCCACATCATCCAAGACACGCTCAGAGGGAATAAAAATCACCAGCCCTGCCGGGTTTGGCTGCCCCCTCGCCAGTTTTTCCCCATTTTCATGAATCTAACCCTAAAACCTGCTATGGGAGAGCAACCAACAGCTGGATCATCAGTCAAGACAGGAAAACAGACCCATCAGGAGAACATGAAGAGTATACACTGTAATATGCCCAGTAACAAGTCTGAATTAGCTTTTAATATAAACCCCATACCTCTAGGCTCAACACCTTCCAGAAAATCTTCCTTCTCAGAACCAGCTGTTTTCTCTAGCCCCAGCATGAACAAAGGCAGCGCAGGTTTGCACTCCTCCAGTGGCTGCCAACATTTCGAATACAAATTAAATCCCAGGAAGTTAGATAGGAACGCCTAGAAATGAATTAAACCTACCCTTTTGTTCCATATTTACACATAAACAAGAATGTATAGTTTTAATTACTGAAGACCATTTGCTGGGGGACCTCCTGCCATGCAAACCATTATCCCAACCATATCTCTTCCCAGTGCTTTCTGGATTGCTAGGAAGCTGAAGTAAGATGCCAATATCACAGAATCACAGAATGTTAGGGGCTGGAAGGGCCCTTAAAAGCTCATCCAGTCCAAACCCCTTGCCAGAGCAGGGTCACCTATACCAGATCACACAGGAACACATCCAGGCAGCCCTTAAATATCTCCAGAGAGGGAGACTCCACAACCCCCCTGGGCAGCCTGTTCCAGTGCTCTGTCACCCTCACAGTGAAAATAAATTTCCTCATGTTTCCATGGAACTTCCTATGCCTCAATTTCCACCTGTTGCTCTTTGTTCTGTCATCAGGCATCACTGAGCAGAGCCTGGCTCCATCCTCTTGGCACTGAGCCTTCACATCTTTATAAACTTGAATGAGGCCACCCCTCAGTCTCCTCCTCTCCAAGCTGAAGAGCCCCAGCTCCCACAGTTTCTCCTCATAAGGAAGATGTTCCACTCCCATCATAATTTTTGTGGCTCTGTGCTGGACTTTTTCAAGCAGTCCCCTGATTGAGGTCCTTCTTGAAATGAGTGGCCCAGAACTGGACACAATATTCTAGATGCAGCCTCACCAGAGTAGAGTAGAGGCAGCATCATTAGTGGCAGGGAGGAAGATGGGGAGCAACCAAGCCTAGAAAAGTAGGGCTGTGGCCACAACCACCATCTCTTCTTTGTGCTGCCTAGTTCTCTTGCATTGGCAGGGTGGAAAAAACAGCCTTTGATGAATAACATGGCATGAGGCACTTTTCCACTCATCAGTGTGTCCTCCTACAGAAATGTTCTGCTATGATGACTGCCTTTAAATCACGTTGGAAGACCTTCCCAGCAGGTGGAATTTATGAGGACTTTAACACCTTGGTAGTTCTCCCAAGTGATTGGGATGTGAGAAAAAAAGCTGATGCAGGCCAGCTAGCATTGGGAATATTAAAGCTAGCAGGTCCTGTCTCCAAGGATCCTCCCTGATGTCTACTTTAGAGGGCTTAAGGAAGTGTTTTGCTTTGCCACCTTTATTAAGTGAGGTCAAAAAACAAAGAGAGGTGTCAGCAGCTGAGGGCTGAGAGACCTCTTTGGCTACTTAACCTTATTTGAAGAGTTTGTGCTGCATGTTCAAAAGGGAGGCAGTAGGGGGCTGTGCTAGAGAAGATCCAGTGGAAGACTACAAGGATGATTAGGGGACTGGAGCACTACCTTACGTGGAAAGGCTGAGGGATCTGGGGCTTTTTAGTGTGGAGAAGAGAAGGCTGTGAGGGGATTCAATCAATGTTTATGAATATCTGAGGGCTGGGAGTCAGGAGGGAGGGGACAGGCTCTGCTTGCTTGTTCCCTGTGATAGGACAAGGAGCAATGGATGTAAGGTGCAGCACAGGAGGTTCCATCTCAACACAAAGGGAAACTACTGTAAGGGTCATAGAGCAGTGGAATAGGCTTTCCAGAGAGGCTGTGGAGTCTCCTTCTCTAGAGATTTTCAAGGCCTGTCTGGACGAATTCCTCTGTGACCTGAGCTAGATTGTATAGTCCTGCTCTGGCAGGGGGGTTGGACTCACTGATTTCTTTGGGTCATGTCCAGCCCCAGACATCCTGTGGTTCTGTGATCCCGTGACTCCAGATCTGTTAAGATCATGTGAAATACATTCTGAGAGCTGCTGCACAGGTTTTTACACACATAGAGATGATATTTTATTCCCTAGAAGAAAACTCAGAAGAAAGATGGAGAATAATTCTTTTCTGACCTGCTTCCCTCTTGCCTTTGTAACTCACAATCCTATTACACTGTGGAAATAATGATTTTTAATTCATGCTTCCTTTGGGGTGCACCAGCTCTTTAGGAAGAGAGCACTTGGCCAAAACCTGCACCAATCTCCTGAAATAATCAACTCTGGGGGGAAAAGCCCTGTCCTAAGGGCTTGGGAAGAGCCCTAAGGAACAGCTCACCAAAGGGAAGCCCCAGGCTCCCTACCCTGTCTCCTGCAGGACTTCTAAGCCCTGGGAAGGATGTATGGATCGCCCTTGTGCAATCTCCCCTTGGCTATCCATCACTGCCCCTGAAATCTGTCAAGCAGGCAGAGATTGACATTTCAGACCTCTTGCAGAGCCCTGGGACCCTTTTCCCTGATTGAACCCTTTGCTTCCTGTGCCAGCAGCACAGGTCACCTTCACATCTTTGTGCAAGGAGATAAAGTCTCCTGAGTGTCCTGGAAACAGCGGAAACCTAAAGTTTCACTCTAGCAAGCGAAGTGCAGGACTGCAATCATACAAGAGGTTTTCCTAACAAGAGCTCGAGGGGCAGAGTCTCCTCCTGCCTATTAATTAAATTGCCATTTAATTCAGGAGACATAAAATCCTCCTCAGAAAGAGCCAAAGGATTCCCCACGCCCCAGGCAAGGCGCAATGGCAGCCAACGTGAAAACACAGTGCCGTCTGCAGGGCTGATCCTGCCGAGAGCGCCGGAGACCTCTGCTTCCCAGCGGGAAAATCAATCTCTGTTAGAGCAGAGAGTTCCCCTAAATGAAAAGCCTTATCTAGAACAGGCCGTGTTATACAAGTCACTCGCTTTGCCTGGGAAATGAAAGATGATGAGGCAGAGTCCCCGGTACAGAGGCTATCTCCATAAATCTGCCAAAAAGGAACTGCGGATTACTTTGCTGGATTAATTATCTGTCCTTCAAACAGAGTCCTGACCTCAGTGGCTGAGCATCTCCAACCTGTCAAAGCAGCTGGAGGAGCTGGAGAGAGAGGGGTTTTATAGGGCACCATCCACAGGCTTCCTGCACCCTCCTCTTCACCTGGGAAAAGCAGCAGATACACCCAGGGGAATTCTGGCACCAACCAACCTCTCATAGAATCTTACAGTTGTAGAATCATTTAGATTGGAAAAGATCTGTAAGATCATTGAGACCAAACATTAACCCAGCACTGCCAAGTCACCACTAAACCATGTCCCTCAGCACCATATCAGAGCTCTGAAATCCCTCCAAGGATGAAGACTCCACCACTGCACTGGGCTGCCTGTTCCAGAGCTTGACAGTCCTTTCAGGGAAGAAATCTTTCCTGATATCCAACCTAAATCTCTCCTGGTGCAAACAGAGGCTATTTCTTCTTGTCCTGTCCTTCGTTACATGGGAGAAGAGACCAACTCCTTTCAGGGAGTTGTAAAGAGAAGTAAGGTCTGCCCTCGGCCTCTTTTTCTCCAGGCTAAACCTCAGCTCCCTCAGCCAGTCCTCGCAAGTTGTCGTGCTTCACCTCACAACTGCTCGCACAGCTCCCCCACCACTTCCCCCTGGTGGTATGGTAAAAGTAAAATCAGGAGAAAAAGGCAAATCCCTGTGGGTCGAGATAAGGAGACTTCAACAGAACAGCACAAAGAGATAACAACAATAAGGGAGAACAACATTGCAGAGTCAAAACCAAACCATGTTCCTAAATGCCAGGTCTACATGCTGCTTGAACACCTCCAGGGCTGGTGACTCCACAACTGCCCTAGGCAGACCATTCCAATGTTTGAGAACTCTTTCAGTGAAGTATTCCCTAACATCCATCCTGAACCTCCCCTGGCACAGCTTGTAACCATTTCTTCTAGTCCTGTCACTTGCCACCAAGCAGAAAAGGCTGCCCCCTTCTCACTCTAATCTTCCTTCAGGTAGCTGTAGAGATTGATGAGGTCTCATCTCAGCCTCCTCTTCTCCAGAGTGAACAACCTCAGCTCCCTCAGACTCTCCTTGTAGGACATGTAGCCTTGTGTAAGACTTCACACAGCAGCCTTCCACTTTCAGCTTCCGCCTTCATCTTCTACTCAGCCTTCACCTTCTACTGGAGTGAGTGCAGAGGAGGGTAAGGAAGCAGGTGAAGGGTCTGGAGATTAAATCTAGTAAAGAGCGACTGAGGGAGCTAGGGCTGTTTAGCCTGAAGAAGAGGAGGCTGAGGAAATGTCTTATTGCTGCCTACAGTTACCTGAATGGACATAGTAGAGAGGTTGGTACTGGTCTCTTCTCACAGGTAGATAGTGACAGAACAAGAGGGAATGGCCTCAAGCCATGGGTAGGTTTAGACAGGACATTGGGGAAAAAAAATTCCAAGCAAGAGAGGTCAGGCATCGGAATGGGCTGCCCAAGGAGGAGGAATCACCAGCCCTGATTGTGTTTCGTGGTCGAGTGGATGTGGTGCTTGGGGATATAGTTTAGGGGTGTCCCTTGTAGAGTAGGGTTATGAGTTGGACTTGGAGATCCTGAGGGTCTTTTCTGACCTGACCGTTTCTGTGATTCTGTGATTCAACATTTTCCCACAATGAAACAGGGCTCACCAGTGAACAGGGCACATTGCTTCTCATTACCTGGAACTTTGTTGTATGGTGGGACCTTCTCAGCACGTGTTGCCTACTCCTTTTCTGGTGGCATCCCAAAATCTTTACCATACGGCCAGTTTGCAATCACTTCCAAGGTTTCTGGACAGCCAAGGCTGCCTCTTTGAACCTGCTGTGTTATCAGTGCAATCCACATACTCCATGTGGCAGCAGCTGCATGATGGGTAGAGAAGACCTTTTGTTTGAACATTCAGCCCAACACTGGCAGCCAGGGTGCTAGGAGGAGCTGTGCTTCAGTACCAATGACTTCTGAGGCATCTCCATATGCTGCCCATTTCTCTTTTTCAGTTGGAATGAAGCTGGTCTCAGATCCTTTGTATCCCTGTCTCCAAAACCCTAGGGATCAGCCTCAGGTCTACTTGGGTGCTCTCTGCCAAAGGCTCCAGGTAGGACCATTCTTTCCCACTGCATCACATTTTTTAACATCTTGCCCTGTGGAGACTGGCCTGAGGGCTACTGAATGAACCATCTCCTGTTTCACTTGCTCAGCAGTTTGTTGATGATCAAGGCTGCTTCTCATAAGACTTGTAGTCCAGATTCTTCACCAGCTTTGTTGCCTTTCTTTGGACATGTTGCAGCACATCAATGTCCTTCCTGGAGTGAGGAGCCCAAAACTGCTCCCAGTATTCAAGCCTGTTGGCACAAAGGGCTTGAACTGCAAAGGTCTCAGTGTGGGTTTTTTTTGATCTCACTCCTTGGGAAGCACGAGGTGAAAAAGTGTGTGTTTCCCTGGAGCTACAACACTTACGTTAGAAAGAAGGGGCAGAAAGGGAATGGCTTTTTTGCCATAGGACATGGAAATGATTCCCAGGACAAGCAGCCAAAGCCATGACACAGCTAGATCAGGGCTCCTCTGTCATTTCGGGCTTAACAGCTTTGTAAGCTGGGGGCGTAAAGTTAAAACTTAAGTCTTATTTTATGTGGTTATGGTTAATCTTTTAGTTTTATTGTTTTCCTGTCACAAGAGGACCTTGTGCTGGAGATGGCTGTATAAATAACAGCTGCAGCAGTATATCCTGAGGCACAGCTACCCGAGGGGTGGAGCTGAACAGGGCACCATCAATTCCAAATTAATTTTTCTACCCCTCCTCCAAATCATGCCAATGATTTAAGCTATTGATACAGAAGGGATGATAAACACCCAGGCTGCTTCTCAGCTCTCTTGTTGTTGTGTTTTCAACCCCAGAAGGTAAAATTCAGACCAACCACCTACAAACGGTGTGCCTCAAAACCTGGGAGAGGTGGGGAGAGGCATCACCCATTCCTGCTGTGACATGGGATCAGCATCACCACCACCTCCTCTGGTGGAAGGGAGCTGAAGAGCCAGGTGGAATTGCCACCTCCACAGGCCATTTTCACTTTTGCTTATGGTTGGTTTCTAATTTAATTTGCTTCCCCATTCCCATATGTTAGGCCATTTCTTTTTGCAAAATTGCCATAAAAATTTACCAGCTCAGGCACAAAATCTGCTCGCTGACCTTTACCATCATGATTGAGGATAATGACAAATTAATTAGGCTTTCCCTGCCTGCCAAAAAAACATCGCTTGCCTTGGGTGAGCAGGGTTTTGGAGGTGTGCTAGCTGCTGGTTCCCATGTCTGGACTCTCAGCCACCAGAAGACATAATCTTCTTTCAAAAGCAAGAAGCAAATGATGGAAAATTTAGCATCAGATAATGCCTCAAGCAAAGGAGAGAAGGTGCTCTTGATCTTACTGGCTTCACAAAAAAACCAGAAAAAAACAAAAAAGAAAAGAGGTTTGTCCCATAACCATACTTACTTTGCCCTGAATGGAGCTGGTAAACTCTGACACTAGCAACTAACTCTGAACTGGAGCATCTCTCTGAGGAGGAAATGCTGAGAGACCTGGGGCTGTTTAGCCTGGAGAAGAGCAGCCTGAGAAGGGATCTGATCAATGTTCATCAATAAATAGAGGGCAGGGGGCAAGAGGATGGGGTCAGACTCTGGTCAGTGGTGGCCAGTGACCGGACAAGGAGCAAACAGGCGGGAGGTTCTGTCTGAACAGGAGGAAAAACATCTTTGGTGTGAGGATGCTGGAGCCCTGGAGCAGGCTGCCCAGGAAGGATGTGTAGTCTCCTCCTCTGGAGAGATTCCAAACCCAAGTGGACATTGTGAACCTGGGCAACCTGCTCTGGGTGACCCTGCTTTAGCAGGAGGATTGGACTAGATCATCCTCAGAGGTTCCTTCTAACCTTCACCATTCTGTGACTCTGATGTCTGGCTTTAAGGATTTTGGAGATCAAAGCAGGGTGAGGGTCAGAAGGAAGCAGGAGGCAATAGTGGGTGTCTACAGTTGCCCCTCAGTCTGTACACAGGCTGATCCTTCCCAGCACATTTGCTCTGTGAGACACTGGTGCCAACAGGAGAAAATCTCTTGGCCAGTTATGAAAACACTCTGCAATTCTCATGTTTGGGCAAGGAAACATAAATAATGCAAAGCAGTTTAATCAGTCTTTGGTGCATTCTGCCTGATTCTCCAATAGAAGAGCTACACCCTGCCACGCAGGATGAGGGGCAGAGATTAAGCTCCTGGAATACACAGACAGGCGCCAGCCTGTTTGCAGAGATCTGCCTGCCTGTCACTCCACACCCTGCTGCCTGGCTCCTGCAGCCTGCCTGGCTCCCTTCCACCATTCCTCTGCCCAGCCGTCTCCCTGGCAAAGGGAGCTCATGGCCTTTTTGCAGGAAAACCAATGATAGACATGAAAATAAGAGCATGTATGAATATTCCGAGGTCAGAGGTTTTATTTGCTTGATTCAGCAGAGCAGCCGAGACCCTGAGATGTGCAGAAATTCTGATGTTACCACTCCTACGTGCGTGCCTTTATCAAATTAACCCTCTGTGGTTCTTTCTGTAGGTTTAAGTCATCAGGTAAAAGCTCTTGGAAACGCAGAGGTGCTGTAGTGCATCAGTGCTGAGCAGGGGAAATTAGATACTTACAGCATCACTCATACTGAGTCAGAAGAGGATGTATGGACAGGACAAGGGTGATTTCCCAGCTGCTGACTATCTTTAGGCTTTGAGCTGCATGAGGTTTCTGTAAGATGAAGGCTTTTACCATCCTGACAGAAGTTCATCAACCTCTGCAAAATTAGTTTGAGGTTTCAAGTCCAGCCTTCAGTCAAGAGGGTCCATATCAGCCCAAAGAAAGTCCCTGCTTCACTTTGGCCAGCTGACACAAGCAACCTGAGGGAATCTCTCATTTAATTCATGACAGGGGGATGTTAGAATAAATTGCAGAGGGAATTAGAGGAATAAATAATGCTTGCGTCTTCAAAGGCAGACTGACCTGGATACTTGCAGACAGGATCAGTAGACTTGAAAGTCAGGGTGAAAACACCTTGACCCCAGAGGTTGATTAAAAGACCATTTGAAATGGATGGGCTTTGAGAAAGAGAGACTGGAAGATTATTTCCACACGTGTAGCTTGAAGCATGTGACACATGGAGGAGAGGAGGCCCTGCTGCTCTTTCTTGCTGTGAGGATCATCCCCACCAAAAGCAGTGCCAGAAACAGTCACAACCTAGACCCACCATGGTGATCCCTCACTCCTGAGTTAACCTGAGTTAGTCCATCTGTTCCTGAGGCACAAGCCCATCCAGTGGGCATCAAAGTCTGCCTTGGGTATGGCAGAAGCTCACTGACCTCAAGACATCTTAAATGAGACAGCTCCAGCCCCCAAAATTCAGAGATTCAGTCTGCACTGAGTTGGAAGGGACCCTCAAAGATCATCTAGTTCATCTCCCCCTGCAATGAACAGGAACATCTCCAACAATATCAGGCTGCCCAGGGCTACATTGAGTCTGATCTTGGATGTCTCCAGGGATGGGACCTCAAGCAAATTGGCCTTTATGAAAATGCAGCTATGTTTTATCTGGAAACACTTACACAGCCCACCCTGATCCTGTCTTTTCTGCTATTAGAAGAGGCTGATAAAAAAAGATCTGGGCTTGAGGGGCTACAAGGAGGGCGTCTCCAAAATCAAAAGCACCAAGCAGCTCAGACAGACCTCTGTTTGAAAGCTGAGTCTCTGGGCATCTTCTTGTCAGAATGTCAAGGCAGAGGATTCTGCCCCTCTGCTCCACTCCATTGAAACCCCACCTGCAGTGCTGGGTCCAGCTCTGGAGTCCTCAGGGCAGAAGAGACAAGGACCGTTTGGAGTAGAGCCAGAGAAGGCCACAGCAGTGATGTAAGGGCTGGAAATCCTCTGCTGTAAGGACAGGCTAAGAGAGTTGGTATTGTTCAGCCTAGAGAAGAGAAGGCTCAAAGAAACCTTCTGGTAGCCTTTCAGTACTTAAAGGGGCACATTAGAAAAAATAAGGACAGACTTAAGATCAGGGACTGTTGTATCAGGACAAGGGGTGATGGTTTGAAACTAAAAGAGAGATTCAGACTGGAAAGAAGTTAAAAATGTTTTACACTGAGGGTGTTGAGATGGTGGCCCAGAGAGGTAATAGAATGGAAGCATGGTAATAGAATGGAAGCATGCCAGGTCAGGTTCTTTGGAGCTCTGAGCAGCAACCTGCTCTAGTGGAGATGTCCCTGCTGATTGCAGGGGCATGGGACTGGATGACATTTAAAGGTCCCTTCCAACCCAATCATTCTGCAATTCTATGAACCCGAAGTAGTTATTTCTTCCTCACAGCTGCTCAAAAGCAACCTGGCAGAGCTCCTCCCAAAGGGAGGTCCCCCAACTACAGTACCAAAGAAGCTAAGCAATGCCCAGTGACAATAATTTCAGCAAGCTACCCACACACGCTGGAAAGGGTTCCTCAAGCCCCAGACACAGTCCACAAAGGCAGGATTGATCCGCGTGCCTGTCAGAAGGCAGAAACTCTCCACTGCTCTAATTAAGCTTCATTCTCTAGCCCAGCATCATCTGGTCCAGCCCACTCCCTCCCACCTTGCAAAGTCCCTGCAGTGCTTTGGGAGGCCAGCCTTTGGTACAGAGGCTTTTGGGAAACACCACAGAAACCACCGGAAGCCATTCAGCCTGTAATCAGTCCTATTCTCTACCTAAACAATAACCACCACGCTGCCAGCAAGAGTTTATGCCCTGCTTTTTGCAGGTCTCTGGTGTTACATGGAGCAGAACTGCTTGTGGCTCATTGTTAGGAATGAAAGTTTTGCTGGGAGATGTTGTCGGATTGTTTAGGAACAATGGAAAGGAAGAGGAAGGAGAGATGCCAGGAGCAATGCATTTCCACAGTGCCCAAAGCAAAGGAAGCTTTCAAGAGGGGTAAAATCCGTCGGCTGTAGCAATAGGCTAGAGTCATTGGTGATGCTGAATCCAAACAGCAAGCAGCACAGTTAAGGAGAAACAGTAAAATTTGATTTCCCCAGGCACGAGGTGTACAAAAAAACGTTGCAGGACCAGCTCCTCCGTCCCTGCTGGGCCCCCCTCCACATCCCCCAGTGACTTACCCGAGACGACAGTGTAGCCGATGCCCCGCGGACGGCCTTTGTCCTGGTCGATGGCTGTTATCATCCGCACAGTGGTACCCTGGGGAGGGAGAGGAGACGTGTTACAGCCACTGCGGCCAAGCACTCCTGTGGCACCCTGCCAAGGCACTGCACCTCTTACTGAGGGCCATCTGCTTAGGAAAACCTGTCCAAGGACGATGCATGCCATAGAAAAGTCCCATCACCTGCTTCTAGGGGTAGTTCAGGGCTCACCGCTCTTTGTGCTAGACGCAAAACTCTGCTGATCCACCCCAAAATGTAGCTGGCAACGTTGAGGGCACGACCGGGAAAACATGCCCTGTAAATGAACTACCAAACAGGCTGAGCTTGGCTGTGCAGCAGGTTTGTATCAGGGAAGTGCCTGTAGGGACTGGAGAGAGCATCACCAGACTTGTTCACCCGTGCTCAGCCCATACCCAGAGGAGGATTTGAAGCAAAGTCATGAAGTCATAGAACGGTTTGGGTTGGAAGGGACCTTTAAAGATCATCCAGTCCAACCTCCTGTAGTTAGCAGGGACACCTGCAACTAGAGGAGTTTGATCAGAGGCCCAGCCTGACCTGAGATGGGGTTTCAGGAACAGCCTCTCTGGGCAACCTACATGAGTCTCTCACCATCCTCAGTGTAAAACATTTCTTGCTTCTCTCTAGTTGAAAACTCCCTCTTTTAGTTTAAACCATCAACCCTTGTCCTGTCACATCAGGCCCTGCTAAAAATCTGTCCCCAGCTTTCTGACTGCCCCCCTTAAGTATTGGAAGGCCCCTGGAGCCCTCTCTTCTCCAAGCTGTGGTGAATGTTGTAAGCACAATTATTGGGCTCAAGGAGGAAGAGGAGGGAGAAACAGAAGGTGCAGCACAGGCAAAACCAGAATGTGCCTTCTCACAGTGTCATAATCTCTGGCTGATAGACAAAAGCATAAACTCCACCACCAGAGATTTTTCACTCCGCAGTCCCTCAGGAACCAAAAGCAACAATTTCCTACTACTTTCAGCACAGTTCACCACACCAGTTTCATCTACCCCTGTGTTCCCAGTTCCAGCTATTCCTCTTCTGCCACTGCATTCCTCAAACAAAGCACCCCAGGTGATAAGAGATGCTCATGCTGGCCATCAGCATCCAGCTGCAGAGATTTTAATGGCAACCTTTAAAGAGACAGAGGTTTGGACAGATGCTGAGAGCAGGGAATTGCTCACGGGCAGGAGCTTCTGCAGATGCCACAAGTTGCAGGACAGACCTGTTTCTCACAGCTTAGCAGAAGGGTCCAGGTGAGACCAACAGCCACGGATTGCATGGGATTGAAAGGGACCCTCAAAGATCACATTGCCCAATTGCCCTGCAGTCAGCAGGGACACCTCCAACTAGATCAGGCTGCCCAGGGTCACATCATGTTTGATCTTGAATATCTCCAGGCATGAGGCCTCAATCACATCCCTGGGCAACCTGTTCCAGTATTTTACTGCTCTTGCTGTAAAAAACTTCCTCCTAATGCCCAATCTAAATCTGTCCTGCTCTAGTATCAAACCACTGATCATCATCCTGTCACTACGACATTTTCTAAACAGTCTCTCCCTAGCCTTCCAGTAGGTCCCCTTCAGATATTGAAATATAACTCTAAGGGCTCCCCAGAGTCTTCTCTTCTCCTGTACGAACATCCCCAATTCTTTCAGCCTGTTCTTCATAACAGAGGTGCCAAAGCCCTCTGATCATCTTTGTGGTCCTCCTCTGGATGCGCTCTAGCAGACCCATATCTCTCCTTTTGGGGGGTGGGTGGGCTAGAACTGGACTTGGTACTCTTAGGAGAGGTCTCACCAAAGCTGAGAGAGGTGATTCTGCCACTCCATCTGCTGGCCACACTTCCTTTGATGCAGCCCAGTGTGCCACTGGCCTGCTGGATGGAAAGTGCCCTTTGCTGGCTCATCTCCAGCTTTTCACCCACCAGTACTCTGAAGTTCTTCTCTGCAGGGCTGCTTTCTATATTCTTATCCCTCAGCCTGGATTGGTATCTAGGATTGCCCTCACCTGGGTGGAGGACCTTGCACTATGCTTTCTTGAACCTTATGAGATTCTCCTCAGCCCACTTCTCCAGCCTGTCCAGGTCTCTCTGGATACCATCCCATCCTTCAGTCTTAACAGCAGCACCGTTCAGCTTGGCACCAGCTGCAAACTTGCCCTCAATCCCACTGCCTAGATCATCAAGGAAGATCTTGAGTCCTTAAAACCCAGTGAAGACCATCAAAGTGACCCAAAATTCTTATCTCTAAATAAAACCACCAGGCCCTTATGTCAACTCCGTAGGCTGCGCTTCCCCCACCGCACTGCAGCGAGCCTGTGTGAATACAAACACAGGCACATGCACATAATTAATGGAGTGTGAACAAATTTACAACTCAGCTGTTCTTGTTTTCGTTGCTTTATTAACAGGGGGAAAAGAAGCCATTTTTTCCCCCTTTTTTTTTTTTTTTTTTTTGTGCCCTCAAAGAAAATGTCAACAGAGGCATTTGCATATCTAACGAGGGAGTAGAGTGGGATGGCAGTGCTGGGTTTGCCCTGCAATCCATCACTTGAAGGCCAAAGGGAAAGCTACTGCAGAAGCATCACCAATGAAAAGAGGAGACTTGTCTTCTCTGCCTCTCAGAGCTATATCCCTGCAGGCTCTGTGGAGATGCTTTGCTGCTGCTGGCTGTAAAGAAACTTCCCAGGGCGACGCAGGCTGCCTGTTTCCTGATCTCTGAGGGCATTTGGATGGGTTCCTTAAGTAAATCCACGTTATTAACTGAGAACATTAGCCATAAATCCCAGGTCACTGGCCTTTGAGCAGGGCTCGGCTGGTGAGGCTCAGCAGCCACCAGAGAGCTTCTAAATCACTGACAATAACTCTGCTTTCCAAAGGAGCAAGGAGAGGGAAAAAAAAAAAAAAAAAAAAAAGCACGAGAAGAGCAGGAAGGGAGCTGGTGGGGAAGAAGGGATGATAAAAGGAGGGCAAGTTAAAATGAAAGTCAGAGTTGCAATCCAGCATCTACAACTACGGCAAAGCAGGTGAGAAGGCGGTTGGGCTTGGTCTCTCACATGCAACAAATGACAAAATAAAGAAGAAATGGCTTCAGGTTGTGCCAAGGGAGGCCCAGGTTGCATATTAAGAAAAGTTTCTTCCCAGAAAGAGTCCTCAGGCACCAGAACAAGCTGTCCAGGGAGGTGGCAGAGTCCCATCTCTGGAGGCACTTGAAAGACGTGTGGATGTGGTGCTGAGGAATGTGGCACTGAGGAATGTGGCTTAGTGATAGAGGCTTGGCAACAGTGGTAGGACTGTGAGGTCTAGGTGAGCGGTTGGACTTAACGATCTCAAAGATCTCTTCCAACCTCAACAGTTCTGTGATTCTGTGCTTTAACCTGACACATCCATGGTGCAGCCATGAGCCTCCCTCTGCTCCCCAGAAAAACAAGAGCTCCTCCATAGCAGGGGCAGTGGATGAAGATGTTTGGTCCTTCTGACAGCTTGCTCATTGCCTGTCAGAAGGCGAGGGAGTGGAGGGGAATGCTAAACATAGCCTGCTGCCAGGCACGTTCAAAGGGAAGGTGGCAGCAGAAGGTAGCACTCCCGCGATGGCCAAGGAGTAGCAAATAGGCTCTCTGACCCTGCAGATGCTCTGTCTGTGGGGAAAACCATGCCTGCAGCAGCCACGGGGAAGGGCTGTTGAGAGAGATAAAAAGAGGAGGGCAGCAGGGAAAGTCTGGGAGGGTGGGGAGGAGCAAATCTTGTTTGGATATTTAAGCAGTGTGTGCTCTGGAGGCATCCATAGGAAAGAAATTGTCCAGACATCTGATCACCAGAATGAGGGCTGCTAAGGTTCACCTGCTCCTTGGCAAGACTGTGATGATGGCTTCCACACTGCTGGCATTTCCTCTGTCCCCCTGTATGTCTCCTTCTGCCCTAGCCCCTTTATATAGATGAGTCACACTTTACCAGTGACCACGTGAATATGTGTTGCATTGGAGCTGAGCTCCCTGCTATTCATAGATATCATCTCCTGAAAAAACAGCAAGGGAAAGGACTTGGGCACCTTTTTGCATCCTTTCTGGTTTCCATCCTTCTCACCGGCTCCTTCACAAGAGTCTTCCAATGCCATCCTTCTTGCCAGCTCCTTTCAATATCGACAAGACCATCAGACCCCAGCTTCTGGGCATGGAAGATTCATATCCTGTGTATTCACACAGCACCAAGGATCAATCTTGATCCTTCCAGGGAAGTGACACAAGACAGGCAAAACGTTTCTCCACCTCACTGGCAACAATTTTTGGCTTTGTAGTCAGTAGTAACAACTGATGAAGACAGCCTTGAAGTGTGATTGCTCAGCTCAGGCCACAGGTATATTCCCATTCAGCATGTGCTGGAACGAGATGATGTGGTGCAAAATGCGATCCTAATCACAGGGAATACTCATCTCTTGGTACTGTGTGGTCATGAAGCAGCTTGTTAACCATACCAGCAGAGATAATGAACCAGAGTGGAGAAACTAGAAACCAGAATCACAGAATGGTAGGGTTGGAAGGCACCTCAGGATATCACTGACTTCAACTCCTCCTGCCCAAGCAGGATCACCTAGGGCAGGGCACACAGGAACATTGTCACGGCAAGCCCTGCTAAAAAGTCTGTTCCCAACTTTCTGATCATCCCCTTTAAGTAGTGAAAGGCCACAGGAAGATTTCCCTGGAATGTTCTCTTCTCCAGGCTGAACCATCCCAACGGTCTCTCAGACCAACCTCAAAGCAAAGAGGTTTCACCCCTCACATCATCTTTGCGGCCTCCTCTGGCCCTGGTCCAACAGGTGCTTCTCTTTTTGGTGAGGACTCCAGAATCTGAATGGGGAAATATCTTCTCTCCTCCAACCCGTGTTAACTTGTCTGGAGAACATCCAGATAGGAAGTCTTTAGAGACACCTCCTAGTCTCCTTGGCCATACCACGAGAGCAAAGATTGACCTCTTACCAAATACATCTCAACAATTTCCAGTTTCTCCTCCAAAATCCCATCAGACCATGAAACAATTCTTTTCACTGTCTAGGTCTTTGTACAATGAGAGAGATACTTTACCCTAGCTCCCTGTGGCAGTCAACTGCACCCCTAATCTGGAAGAGTCCCTCCACCACCTCTAGCCAAACATCTGGCAAGATTTCTGCATACTCATGGAAAACCCAAGCTGACTTCTCATGCCAACAGTTCTCCTCAGAGCTCACCTCAGATATTTCAGGCATGAACCTGAGGCTCCCGGAAACTCCCAAATATTCCTGCTATTTCTTAAAACAAGTAGTGACAAGGAAAGGACTTGGCTGGTGTGTATAGACTGAAGCACCAGAACAGAATAACTCTCTCTCACTCTAGGGATAGAGGAAGAAGGTTTAGAAAAGTAATAATCTGGGAAAGCCTATGCTTTAAAAAAAGGCAAAGAAAATAAAGAAAGGCACATTATCCAAACAAAATCTGAGGGTTTTGGAAGAGGGGCAGGGGTAAATCAATCCTTTTTTAATAAAATCCTGAGCTTTTAATAAAGTGTTCACACTGATGGGCTGGAAATATTGTAAGAAAGAATTAACTCAGAGCTATTGAGACTCTAGGGCAAAAATAGCATGGATTCTACATTATTTCTTCGACCCAAGGAGTTTGTGAGGAGGAAGGGGGGGATGGTGCTGAAGTATTAAAACTGTTCTAATGATATTTGACATGGCTCTCTACCATGCTATGGCAAGGAAGTACAACTGCTGCTCTCAGGACCAAGTGCAAACGGGGTTGGCCTCCCACCTTGGCTTTGTGTGTCTTCCTCTGGAATGAAGGACACTTCCACAGGACTCAGTTTGTCTCTTACTGAATGGATTCCTCTTCTTTCACCTCCAAAGTGAAGCTGTGATGCTGCCTGGAGCATGCACCAGCTGAGCTCCAAAAACTATGTCTCATCACACTGACAGCATTGTAGAGTCACAGATTTGAATTACAGAGTGGTTTGGATTGGAAGGATCCTTAAAAGCCATCTAGTCCAACAACTCTGCAGTCATCAGGGACATCTCCAACTACAGCAGGCTGCTCAGAGCATCGAACAACCTGACCTGCAATGGTTCCAGGGTTGGGGATTCTAGCACCTCTTTGGGCAACTTGGGCCAGGCTCTCATCACCCTCAGAGTGAAAAAAAATTCTTCTTTCTCACCTGAATTTCCCCCTTTTAGTTTCAAACCATCACTCCTTGTTCTGTCACAAGCCCTGCTAAAAAGTCTGTTCCCAGCTTTCTAATCTACCCCTTTAAGCAATGAAACACTACCAGATTTTCTCCATTGAGCCTTCTTTTCTCCAGTCTCTCAGCTTGTCCTCACAGCAGAGGACTTGCTGTGGCCTCTGCCCCCACCCACTCCAACAGATCCACATCTCTCCTGTGCTGATGAGTCCAGAATTTGAATGGGGAAATATCATCTCTCTCTTCTTCAGCACCTCTCAACTTGTTTGGAGAACATCAACACAGCCTACAGACACTGTGAGTATGGAAACCCAAAAGAGAGTCCGAGGATGAAAAACACATCACTAAGCTTTGCCACAACTGTGGGCACCTCTGTTGAAGCCCAGTGCTCTGGGAGCAATGTTTGAGTCACACAGGGATGATAAACAGCATCAACAAATAAGATACAACACCTCCAGGAACAACAAAGTCTCCCTGAGCTGTATCCTCTTCCTTTGCCTGATAAGAAATTTCTTTCTCTTCAGTGTCCTAATAAGCACATGCCCAAGATTCTTCTAAATTACACTACCAGACCCCAGCCTGAGAAAAAAGAAGAGCTACAACAGCACTTGTCTCCCTTCTCCTGCCCCTCCACCCCTTTTTCTTCTTCTCCTCTTACAGGATTAGGAACTTGAAAGGCAAAGCTAAACCCAGCCTTGCAGCAGCAGGAGGAGGAGGAGGAGGAGGAGAAGGAGAAAGGGCGAGGGGGGGCAAGGGGTTGAGAAAGCTGCCACAGCAAAAGAAGGAAAAAGAAGGAAAAAAAAAAAAAAAAGAGAGAAAAATCCTATTTCTCACTTCTTAATTCCAGTCAATTCCAGTCAAAGGGCTGATAGAGATCTGTTTGTGGTAATTTGCTGCAGTTTATCCACTCTTTTCACCTTCTATCGGCTCTTCAGCACTGGGCCGGCTGACATGCTGTTAGTGGAGTGAGGAAATTAAAATTTGATGCAATAATCCCAAATAAGAAGGATTTTATTAGGTAATGTATACACTTCAGATGAGGTGTCCTCGCCTGATACATTGATAGAGGAGCACAGACATGCTGCACGCTGCAGATAAAAAGAGAGGCAGAAGAGCGGCAAGCAGCAGCCAAGTCTCTGCTCTGTGCATTTGGGGCTTGGAGAAGGTATCTCAGGCGTGTTTTGACCTGCTGGGCACGATGATAGGACAAGATCAGACTCCACGTGGCCCTGGGCGGCCTGATCTAGTTGGAGGTGTCCCTGCTGACTTCAGGGGGTTTGGACAAGATGACTCTTGAGGGTGCCTTTCAACCCAATGAAATCTGCAAAACTGTGAAGCCTGATGGCTTGATCTAGAAGCTTGGGGTTTGGCCAAAGTCTGGCTAAGCCCAGACTCCTTACCCCAGTCTGATCATAGAGTCACTGAGGCTGGAAAAGACCTCCGAGATCATCAAATCCAGCCTATAGCCTAAACCATGCCACCAAGTGCCACATCCAATCTTTTCTAAGAAAATCTCTAAGGACCTCGAGGGATGGTGACTCCACCACCTCCCTGGGCAGTCCATTCTAGTGCCTAATCATCCTTTCAGTGAGGAAGTGCTTCCTAATATCCAACCTAAACCTCCACTGGCACAGCTTCAGACCATGCCCTCTTGTCCTGTCACAAGTTTCCTGGAAGAAGAACCTGAGCCCCACCTGATACAACTTCCTTTTAGATAGTCATAGAGAGTGATAAGACCTTCTCTAAGTCTCCTCTTCCCCAGGCTGAACAAGTCCAGCTCCCCCAGCCTCTCCTCATATGACACAATGAAATCGTTTCAGTAACCAAGCCATTCTGGAGGGTGCCAGTTTCAACTCCACATGTGCAGCTGGCTCTCTCAGGTGATAGGGCAGAGCTAATGAGAAGACTTCCCATGGAGAGATCACAGAATGCTAGAGGTTGGAAGACCATCTAGTCCACCCACCCTACCAGGGCACGATCACCTAGAGTAGGTCACATAGGAACACATCCAAATGGGTTTGGAATGTCTCCAGAGGAGACTCCACAACCTGTTTGTGCAGCCTGTTCCAGGGCTCTGTCACCCTCACACTGAAAAAGTTTTTCCTTATGTTCGCATGGAATTTCCTCTGCTCCAGCTTGGACCCACTGCCTCTTGTCCTGTCGTTGGTCATCACTGAGAAGAAATGCACTGAGATGAAAATGCATGTTAAACCTAAGTTTGCCATAGCAAACCATGTCCTGGTTTCTGCAGCAGAGATTTCTCCCTAGAAGGAGGGGACTTTGGGTCCAAACCAGAAAGCAATACCACTTAAAGTATGATGTATGTCCAGCACCTGTCTCCTCCACCATGTTTCTAGTGATACCTATCCATCTTGGACATCCCAATGCCTTCAGACACAAGCAGCCTGATCTAACTAAAGATGGGAAAGCACTTCTTTACTGTGTGATGGAGAACTGGAACAGGCTGCCCATAGAAGTTGTGGAGTCTCCTTCTCTGGAGGCTTTCAAGACCTGTCTGGATGTGTTCCTGCATGACCTGCCCTAGGTGATCCCTCTTTGGCAGGGAGGTGGAACTCGCTCATCTCTGGCTCATCTGCCATTCTACGTCCCTGCTTCCTGTGAGAGGGTTCTGTGATGGGGCTAAGAGAAACAGAAATCTTGAAACCCACCAGAGAACCACTGACGGTTTGGTGAAACCTCCTTCTTTCATTCGCTATTCCATGTCACACAGTGATTATTTGGCTGCTGCAGAGAGCACACTGGGAAAAACTGGTGCATGCTGGTGTTATCAACGTGAGACCCCTGCACTCCAGCATACATCCATCCATCTATCCATATTCCTATTGATCTACTTATCTTAATCATCTGAAAGAGATCCCCTT
Organism: Psilopogon haemacephalus; assembly: GCA_013396835.1. Classification (NCBI taxonomy): domain Eukaryota; kingdom Metazoa; phylum Chordata; class Aves; order Piciformes; family Megalaimidae; genus Psilopogon; species Psilopogon haemacephalus. The sequence goes on from VWZI01010626.1 coordinate 1,146,498, forward strand.
TCCTGGATCCCAGGTCACTCCATGAAGGTGATGCAGTTCATATTTTCTGACAGTCATGGGATTTCCACTTCTATTATTTCATCTAAACCCTTTTTCCTCCCAGTTAAGGGTGATCTAAGCAGTGTTTTTCCTCCTCTGCCCACCACAGAAATACTTCTTGAAACATACTGGCACTTTCACTCCATGAAAGTAATTAATGAAGCCATTTTTTTGGGGCCATCTTTGGACTGGCAGACAGGCAATGCAGTGTCTGACCATGGATTTGTGACAGCAGGATTCAGTTCTATCGATCCAACCCTTGCCATGCCTTCAGAGCCAACGCTTTGTTACAAAGTGAATAAAAAATCATAAACTAAAATGAGCTGGAATTCCCTCTACTACTGCATGAACTGAGCCATGAGGCATCTTGGATCCCTTGCATCAGAGATATCATAGGATGCATGTGTGGTATGGATGTCTTCCACACAATGGTTTTAGGCCAGAAGGTGTTTCCATAGATTTTCGGCTTGGTGGGGTCTGGAAAAGCCCTCTGGGGATCACCCATAGCCCAACCCTTCTGCTAAAGCTGTGTCACCCACAGCAAGTTACTCTACGTTGCAATGTCCATGTGGGCTTGGAGTCTTTCCAGAGAAGATTCCACAAATTCTCTGAGCAGCCTGTTCCTGGGCTCTGGGACCATCACAGCAAAGAATGATCTCCTTATCTTCAGATGAAAGCTCCTGGTTTCCAGTTTGTGCCCATTGCCCCTTGTGTTGTCACTGGACACCACTGAGAAGAGTCTGATCCCATCTTTCCAACACTTGCCATTTTGCTCTTGCTGAGCATTGATCTCAGGCTGCTCTTCCCCAGGCTCAACAGCCTCAGGTGTCTCAGCCTTTTCCTCCTCACAGAGATGCTCCAGGACCCTCAGCATCTTTGTAGCCTCTGCTGAACTCTCTTCAGTAGTTCCTTGTCTGTCTTGAACTGGAGAGTTTGTATCTGGACCCAATAATCCAGGTGCATCTGGGCGGGAGGAGAACCTCTCTCAACTTTCTGGTCATGCTGTTCTTAATACACTCCAGCATGCCAGTGGCCTTGTTGGCCAAAAGACCACATTGCTGGCTCACAGTGAACTTATTGTCTATCATCACTTATGATCCTTCTCCATGGGACTGCTTTCCAGGAGGCAAACCCCTCACACGTGGTGGTGCATGCATATACAGGAATATTTATCCTGTAGGCAAAGGGATAGGATGCCCAGTAGTGCCCTGGCAAGGTGGCTGCTGCTGAGCAGTGCTGGTTCTTGGGCTGTAGGTCATGAGTACCTTCAATGGGAGCAGAGCAAACAGCTCCTGAATCTGCCCACAGTGCTCCCCAGCATCTGCTGTGGGGACAAAATGCCCTCCTGCATTTAGAGCCTGGGAGATGTTTTGTTTTTTTTTTTTTTTTCCCCACAAATAGCAAGTTTGCTGACAAATTGAGTTGCAGAACTACAATGATTGGATCAATTTGGCAAATCCTGAGGGAAAAGGCTGGAAGTGCTGAAAGGGCTGATGATTCTGGCATTTTCAGAAACTGCCTCATTTCAGGAACGTTTACATTTCTCTGCAAGCTTTCTATTAGAAATGACATGTGTAGAGACAGTGGGGAGGGAACGAGGGGACTGTGTGCAACGGACAACAGAAAACATTTTGAAAATCTAAGGAAAAAATGTTTAGAAGACTTCATTTGGGTTTCAGGCTCACTCGAACCTCCGTGCTTAGAATCATAAATGTTGGGGGGAAAAAAAACCCATTAAGATCAAGTCAAATCTTCTGCCCAACACCTCCATGACTGTTAAACCGTGTCTCAGAGTACCATGTCTACATGTTTTCTGAACAACTCCAGGGGTGGTGACTCCACAACCTCCCTGGGCAGCCCATTCCAATGCCTGACCACTCTTTCAGCAAAGAAATTCTTCCTAATATCCAACCTAAACTTCCCCTGTTTCTTCTCACCCTACCAATAGTCACTCGGGAGAAGAGGCCAGTCCAACCTCATTACAACCTCCCTACAGCTAACTGTAGAGAGAAAAAGATCTCCCCTCAGTCTCCCCTTCCTCAGGGTAAACAATCCAATGAACACCTTTGCAAGGAGGAGGATTTTTCCTCCAGCTCTTTTGGGATTCCTTGTGCTTTCTGTCCCATATCCTGCCCCATCCTCCCCCAACCCCCAGTACAACACCACATCAGAGTGAAGCAGCAGCTCTTACTGGAGGTGAGTTCTCATATATGTTTGTGCTGTAGGGCAGGTTGATGAAGATGGGGTCCATGTCCTGCACATCCGTGATGGTGATTGCCAGGTTGGCCAGAGTTGACAGAGGCTTGTTTTTATCTTGGTCCTTAAAAAAAAAACAACAAACAAACAAAAAAACAAAAAAACAACAGGGGTTGGTGGGGTGGAGAGAAAGGGTTTCTATCAGCAAAAATAGAATTATTCAACAATATTAAGTCTCTCACGGTTGCAGTTGGGGCAAAATTTCTGAAAAATCCCAGTAATCATCTCTTTTTCAAGCTACCTGCTGGAATTATTGTCCACTGTGCCTCCCTCTAAGATGAAACACAATCCCACAATCCACTTTTCATTCCAGCACTAGCCTTTTAAAATGCAGCAAGCACCAATTTAGTTTCCAGCACATTTTGAGTGTTAAAGCAGCGATGCTGCTCAACATACGCTTCAAAATCTAAATTCCCCCCTAGTGTCAATACAACTCCAGGGCATCTCTGCACCGTGACACCCAGGTGTGGTTGCCAGCAGGGCTTCTACACCAACCCATCACAGCAGAGCACCTCGGACCCCGCAGCGCCGATGCCTCTGCACAGCTTGAGCTCTGTCATCCAGAACACGACAAAGGCCCCCAGTTCCCTCGTGTTTCTGCTGCTCTTCAGAACCCCGTGGGCTGTGTTGTGGTTGCAGCTTTATCATTCTTTGCATACACTGCTGGGAGCTTTGGCAGAGGGAGCGTACACCAAGGGCTGCTCCTGGTTTCGTAGGATGTGCACAGAAGGCAGTGCAGAAACCCCAACCACAGGATTCATCCTTGCTGTAGCAAGGGCCTTTCTAATGGGCTACTGGTTTCAGCTCCCACAGACTTCAGACTTCTCTGTCCTTCTTTGCACAGGCATTAGTAGCATTGGGGTAACCAGGAGCTGCCTTTCTAGGCAAGCCAAGCTGCTCGCACAGCTGGAGAGAAGTAAGGAGCCATTCTCCCTGCTCTATGAAGCAGGTCACAAGCATGCAACAACCTTAGGATGAGCAGCAGTGGCCTTTGAACACTTCAGTGCTCTAAGCAGGAGAATTGTTGAATTGTTTAGGCTGGAAAAGACCTTTAAGATAATTGAGTCCAACTGTTAACCCAGAACCGCCATGCCACCACTAAACCATGTCACTAAGCACCATATCTACAGAGCTTTTAAATACCTCAAGGAAATCCCTCTTCTGATTTCTTCTCTGGAGTGACACCATAAACTGGGCAGCTCCTATGTTTCATGTTCCATTTTATTTGTAGTCACCACTAACCTTTACTTCCTAAATCCAAGGAGAGGTCAAGGAGGTGGGCTAAGTTAATGCACCAGCCTTTAAAACAGGTACGAAAGGTGTTTTCTCCATTATACCCCATCACAACCCAACCAGGATGAAGCTGCAAACATGTGCCCAGAGCAAGACCCTTCTCCAGCAGCCAGCACAACAGCAGTACATGCTGCCACCAGCTTGTCCTGGCAGTGCCCTCCTGAATACTGATTTTTCGCTGAAGCCTCTTCCTATGGGTGCTTCAAAGTGATCCCAATGCCTACATCCCTTTGCTAGAAAGACAGGAGCAGAACAGAGAACACAGGAAGGGTAGGAAATAAATCTCTCCCCACCTCCCTAATCAAGCACTGCAGTGAAAGGCAAGCATTAGAGGTTACCACAGGCTTCTGCAGAAGGACTCTGAACAGCAGCAAGTACTGATTGCCAGAAGATTAATGTTAATTTAAACTGCATTCAACAACACAGCTTGTGTGTTATCCTCTTAACCTGCAGGCCTCAGCATTTACAGCCTAGATGGATGCTTACTCCTGACTCTCTCTTAGTGTTAGCTGGTTGAAGTCTTTTGTTTCTTCAGATAATACTTTTTCCCCTCCCCTTCACCCCCTTAAATATTGGTTGAAGCATCACAGATAGCACCATACAAGCACAATGCACATTTCCTGGCTTGCTATCTCCTCCAGTTGCCCTTTCCAGCCCTTTTCTGCCTACATCACTGGGATGAAATGGCTCCTGCCTTGAGCCAAGGCTCCATAGTTCTCATAGTCCTTGCAGTCATCCTGAACTCACCACGATTCCCACTCTGGGCCGTGCAAATTCTTCATCAGGCAGGGAAGAGACTGAATTTGCCATTCCAGTTCCTTCACTGGTGCAACTCATCCTCTTCCCAGGCTGAGCTTTGCCCCATGGTTTCTCATGGCCTTTCTGATAGACATAATCAGTGACCAAGCTAAGGAGATATTCCCACAGCTACAATCAAACCCAGTTCAGAGACTTAATATTTAAGGCTTCAAAATCCCTGGAACTGAACATCTGTCTTAGGAATAAAGGCTGAGAGAGCTGGGGCTGTTCGGTCTGGAGAAGAGCAGCCAGAGAGGGTATGTGATCAATGCTAATAAATATCTAAGTGGTGAGTGTCCAGAGGAAGGGGCCAGGCTCTTTTAAGTGGTGTCCTGTGATAGGACAAGAGGCAGTGGACACAAACTCGAACCCAGGAGGTTCCATTTCAACACGAGAAAAAAATCTTCTTCACTATGAGTGTGGTGGAACCTTGGAGCAGGCTGCCCAGAGAGGTTGTAGAGTTTCCTTCTCTAGAGACTTTCAAAACTCATCTGGATGTGTTCCTATGTGACCTGCCCCTTGCTTGATGATCTCTAGTGGTCTATTCCAACCCCTACCATTCTATGAGTCTATGAAATCCCTGTCAGGCAGTAGTGTATTAGGTAGCAGGTACCAGATATGCCCCTACTGTATCTCTGCTGGTTACTGCATGGGGAATACGGGGCTAGATGGAGCTGGATGGACCAAGGTGGCATCCTTAAGGATGTGATGACAAGAATCCTTGTGCCCTTGAGAAAACCAGAGTAGAATATGGGAAAGAAAGGCACATTTTCCCCAGGGTTTGGTGCTTGGTCCTATGTTCTGCAACCCACTAGGCATCTCAATGCCGGATCCTGGGAAAGTGTGCTGGTGGCAGAGACTGATAAGCAAACCAACAATGGGCAGGGACTCTTGTCACTGGAGCATTTGAAATAAAATGGGGTATGTTTCAGAAAGAGAAAAGCTTCCGGGGAAAATCCTACATGTAAGGATTGGGCTGAAAGGTTGAGCTGATCGCCTGTGGCCAAGCAGCCCTGCACAGCCCTCCACCTCCTCGTGACATTTCTGTTTCTGCACAAAGACAATGATCTTGATCAAATTACATGCTTCAAGAGCCCTAGCCATCTGCCTGAAGGGGGCTGGAAGGATGTGTCCCCCCCTCCACTCCTGAATGCAGAGTTGTTCAGATGTACCATGGGGCTGAATCTCACCTTCCTCTGTTACATCTCTGAGAAAAGGAAGGAAATAGAGAGCCTGCTTGTGTGGTGTTCCTCATTCACACATTCCCTATTGAGCTCTTGCTAGGTTTGGTACTAGGAGAGAAGTTTCCCATTCATGTGTGGTGTGAATTTACCTGGGTGGTATATGTCACCTAGACATATATCTCCCGGGGGTCTCCTCCCAGTATGGTGGTACTTCCTGTCATTAGGACCTTGGATTCTCCTCATCTATTCACCAAAACTTTAACCCTTAATGTCTAAACTCATCTTTTGCTCACAAGGTTTAATAGAGGTGAATCCATCCATTATAAACTGTGATGCACAAGGAATGAGAGCTGAGATTTTAACGGTCTGCATGTCCCATACTGGGTTTCTTCACTAAGGGAGCTGCAACCTTTTATGCAGAAGTCCCTGACACAGATAAAATGCTGTTGGAGAGATGCAGCCTGCTCCACCAGTGGCACAGCAGCCATTTGAAACTACCCAGGCACCACAGTGTTGTAATCACCTTCTTACTAGAGAATTACGGATATACCCAAGAAGATGCCAGAGAAGGGCAATCATAAAATCATTTTGATTGGAAATGACCTCTAAGGTCTTGGCATAACACTATAACGGCCATTAAATCTGTCCTGAAGTTCCACATCTATGCATTTCTTGAACACCTCTATAGATGGCGTCTCTACCACCTTCCTGGGCAGCCTGTTGCAATGTCTTAGCAACCCTTTCAGTAAAGGAATTGTTCCTAATATCCAATCTAAACCTCTTGTGGTGCAACTTGGGTCTGTTTCCTCTCATTCTATCACTTGGTATTAGGGAGAAGGTCAAGTGCAAGGTCCTACACCTGGGTCAGGGCAAACTCAAGCACAAATATAGACAGTGTGAGGAGTGGCTCAACAGCAGTCTGGAGGAGAAGGATTTGGAGGTGTCAGTTGATGCTGAACTCCCCATGAGCCAGCAATGGTCACTGGCAGCCCAGAAGACAGCTATATGCTGGGCTGCATCAAAAGCAGTGAAAGTAGCAGGACAGGGAAGAGATCCTGCCCTGTGTTGGTTTGATAGATAGATAATTCTCATTAAAACTCAGGTGAAGTGACAGAGGTGGGTTGTGTTGGTTTGAGCTAATTGGAGAATTTGAGTGAGAAATTAGACTATTGGCTGAGAGAGAGTCAAACACACAGTGTCACTTCACCAAGTTTCACTGAGACAGAGAAAAAAAATTGTTTTGAGAAATGTTCTCAAAACATCAAGATAGCCAGTCTGGCTTGGGTCTGTGCTGGCTCTGGCAGCATTTTTCCTTTGTCTCTTGGTCTTGCTGGCTGAATTCAGAGTTAAATCACTAGAACAACTAACTTCTGCTCCTATTACTAATCTTCCTGATCTTCAGCTTATCTGCAGCATCATCAAGTGGTGAGATAAGGCTGGGGAAGGGGGGAAAGGTGGTAGGGGGGTTTGGTTACCCTCTTCTTGGGATTTTGGTCTCTGGGAGGGGTGTGGTGTGTTTATAACCTTTTTTACTGTATATTTCTGTAAATATCTGTTATATCTTGAAAATATTTGCTTGTATATTTGCACTGCTATAAATATAAAGCTTCATTTATTAACTTCCAGTGTGTTTTTCTGAGTTTTAGCCGGGGTTTAAAAAGGTGGGGGGGCAGGTCACTGCAAACCCACTACATGCCCTTCTGCTCTGGTGAGTCCCCATCTGGAGAACTGTGTCCAGTTCCAGTGCCCCCACCCTAAGAAGGACATGGAGCTGATGGAGCAGGTCCGGAGGAAGGCCGCAAAGATGATCAGAGGGCTGGAGAATCTCCCCAATAGGGACAGGCAGCGAAAGCTGGGGCTTTTGAGGCTGGTGAAGAGAAGGGTATGGGGAGAGCTTAGAGAAGCCTTCCAGTACCTGAATGGGACTCCAAGAAAACCAGGAAAAGATTTTTTACAAGGGCTTGTAGTGATAGGATGAGAGGGAATGGATTGAGGGCAGATTTAGACTGGAGATCAGGGAGAAATTCTTTACAGTGAGGGTGTCGAGACACTGGAACAGGTTGCCCAGGGAGGCTGTGAATGCTTCCTTCCTGGAGGTGTTAAAGCCCAGGTTGAATGAAGTCTTGAGGAGCCTGGTCTAGTGGAAGGTGTCTCTGTCCATGGCAGGGGTTGGAACTAGATGATCTTTAAGGTCCCTTCCAAACCAATGCATCATATGAATCTAAAGAATGAGACTCACCGTGGCGTTGACTTGGAGCTGGTAGGCCTGGGTCACTTCATAGTCCAGCTCTCGTATCACTGACACGATGCCACGGCCACTGTCGATGGCAAAGAAATTGGAAGGCGGCTGGAAGGAGTAAAGCACACTGCCTCCTGCTCCCTGGTCTGGATCCGTGGCATTCACTATGAAGATGGGAGTGCCCACCGGTGTATTCTGGAAACAAAGTGATAAATACCTCTGTAACATTATGCAGCAGGCTATTTCCCCATCACAGCAATTTCCTTTATGCAGCAGAAGGAACACCTAGAGACCCCAAAAAAATCTCAGCCCTGGTTTTTCAGGGCATTTCTAGGGGATGCTTTATGACAGTATTGCTGCTGTTGTAATAGTAGTTACACGCTTCTAATAGCAGTCATAGGGCTGAGGTCAAGATGGCACTCTGGCACAAACCCTTATTTTCCCAGATACCTCAACTTTGCAGGAAAATTACTCTGATGAAACTTGTTTTCTGCTCGAAGGCACTCCTAATTTTCAATGCTCTTTCCCTCTCCATTTTAACCATGAGGTATTGACCTGCTGCAGAGTTGGGCAAAAAGGAACTCAACAATGTTCAGCAAAGACAAGCATAAGGTGCTGCATCAGGGGAGGAACAACCAGGGCAAGTGAGGGCTTGACCTGCTGGAAAGCAAACATGCAGAGAAAGATCTGGTGGGTGGTGGGTAGATCTGGATTGGTGGATAGATTCGGACTGGATGTGAGGAGGAAGTTCTTCACTGTGAGAGTGGTGAGACCCTGGAAGGGGTTGCCCAGGGAAGTGGCTGGGGCCACATCCCTGGAGGTGGTTAAGGCCAGGCTGGATGAGGCTCTGGCCAGCCTGAACTAGGGTAGGGTGTCCCTGTCCATGGCAGGGGGGTCGGAACTAGATGATCCTTGTGCTCCCTTCCAACCCTGACAGATTCTATGATTCTATGATCTGGGAGTGCTAGTAGACAATGAGCCAAAAATGTACCCTCATGGCTAAGTAGGCCAGAAGGGATTCTGGGGTTTATAAAGAAGACTGTGGCCAGCAGGTCAAGGAATGTTCTCCTGCCTCTCTGCTCTGACCTATTGAAGCCACAACTGGACTACTCTGTCCAGTTCTGGGCTCCCCATTTCAAGAGAGATGGAAAGAGTCCAGCAGATGCTGTGAAAATGATGAGAGGACAGAAGCATCTTTGTAAGGAAGAAAAGCTGAGAGACCTGGGGCTGTTTAGCCTGGAGAAGAGCAGACTGAGAGGGGATCTTCTCAAGGCTTATCAATATCTAAAGGGAAGGGGTCGAGAAGATGGGGGTCAGACTCTTTTCAGTGGTGTCCAGTGACAGGAGAAGGAGCAACAGGCACAAACTGGAACCCAGGATGTTTCATCTGAAAAGGAGGGAAAACTCCTTTTCTATGAGGGTGCTGGAGCAGACTGCCCAGGGAGACTGTGGAACCTCTTCTCTGGAGAGATTTCAAACCCACCTGGATATCATGATCCTGGGCAAGCTACTGTGGGTGACCCCTGCTTTAAGCAAGAGGGATGAACTAGATGACCTCAGAGGTCCCTTCCAACCCCTAGCATGCTGATGCTCAGAGTTTTAATACTAGAGAACCTTGGGGGGAAAAAAAATGCATTAAATGCAACACAGAACTTTACGTAAAATCCCAAGTTTTCTGGTTTCCACAGCAACTAGAGCCCAGCCCGATTAACGCAGACGTTAACTTTTAAATCGTCATCAATCTGGAACTAATCTACATGCATAAAATACGCAGCTGAGTGCACAAAATCAGCAATGGCAAGTGCAGTTTGGCACTTCTTATTGTTTAACTTCACAGCAGGGAGAACAATTATCCATTTTTGGTGGAGCAGCTGCATGTTCCTATGCAAATCTTAAATGCATATTCTTGTCTCTCTCTCTCTGTCTTTAAAGGCAGAAGCACAAAACGGCAAGCGAAACAGCTTTGCTGGCAACCCGGGATGCAGGTATGCGAAGATCACAACCACTCAGGCAAGCTCGTATGGTTTGTAACACATTGAAGGGTTGATGAAGAGCGATGACTTGAAAGGGAGACAGCAAAGGTCAGAAGCAAGATGTGACAGCAACTGGTTCTGGGCAGTTGGGATAACAAGGATTATTTTGCAAACCTCTTCCCAAGTGTCTGCATCTCATTGTTAACTTCATTGGCATTAAATTGCTCGTTCTCAGCTCACAGAGAGGCATCGTGAAGTGCTGAGAAGGTAGAAAGGACTCTTAAGGAGAGTCAGAGTTTGGAAGTTAAGAGTTTAGAAGCTCCACCGCTTCTAAATGGAGCTTTCCCCAAAATTCCTTGGCTGTTTTCTGGAGTTCACAAAGCTTGAAGTAAACCACAGCCAGAGCTCCAGCAAGGCAGTCCCAGCCCACCACCTCTGCTAGAAAGCACAAAAAACTGGGCCCCACACTTGGAGATATGATTTAACCAGTTTGGGTGACAGCACCAGAAGAGAACACAAGCAACTAATTTTCCCCAGTGAGGGTCAAGCTGTCAGAAATTCATCTTCAAGGCAGATAGCAGGATTTGCTGTGAGCTTTATCAGGTGGAGCAGGGAACCCAGGGCACATTCCACAACTTGTGTTGATGAATGCGGGTCCTGGACGCTCATCCTCACATGTCCCTCACACCCCCCTGCCCTTGCATCCAGCCAGGTGGCATCGCATGGATGCTCTGACACCGAAGCTTGCCTCAGGCTCCAACAAAACTCCAATTTCTTTACTTCGATGCTGCTTCTGCTGAGGTGTCAGAGGCTATGGTTCCTGCCTAGACATTTTAATTTGCTTTCTTTTCTTCCTCCCCTTAAATCAAGCTTCTAGAGAAAGTCTCCCAGGGCACAGCCTGAGGATTATTTTTTAAGGTATCATCAGGTTTTTTTTGTCATCAGTAATCATAAGAGCATAAAAGATAGAGTTGAAAGAAGCCTCAGAAGAGAAGCCTGTCACCAAGCTACACCTAAATCGTTCCCATCCTTAAAGGCTTCTAGTGATGGAGACATCACATCCTTCCTCCCCAGCCCATTTTTCCCAGCAGTTTGCCACCCTTTGCCTTACGACTGCTCATTTTCTGGCATGCTTAAACCAGACCTGCCCAGCCAGCCCTTGGCTTGGGGCCATGCACACAGCACGTTGATCCTGGCTTTTGCATTTAGATTGCTCAGGACCTAGGACTTGGAACCTATGTTGAGGTGAAGTCCTTCATGGCGGAGGGGGGGTTCTGGTGAGTATTTGTTTTCTGAGCACTCCCAAGACACCTTCTCAAACAGGACTAGAGCATCTCTCTATCCCTCTTTAGGCTACCTGCTTCCCTCAAGCCATCATGTGCTGGCAGAAGTATCACAGATCCTGCAGCCCTACTCTTTCTGCTGCTTGGGCACTGCTTTGACTGCTGATGTCTACATACTCCAATGACTGTCATTTCTAATCCCAGAAACGACACAGAATCACAGGATGGTGGGGGGGTTGGAAGAGATGTCCTGAAATCATCAAGACCAACCCCTCTGCAAAGTGGTTCATCTAGGGCACCTTCCGCAGAGCCATCAAGTCATCAATGTCAAGATGAAGAGCATCACAAATTAACTATTAACAGGGGCAGCAGGGGAGAAGCAGAGAAAGAGCAGACCTGGGGCTGCACGGAGGAAGTCTGGGGTATATTATCCCAGGAATAATAAGATTCATAAGGATAAAACTGGACTTAATAAAAGTGTTTCCTCTTCCTTTTAAGTGCCCCCAGCCACTCTTTTAACATGCAAATCCACTCTGGTCACCCGTGATTATGGGGCTGTGCTGCTGGCTGTGAAAGAGGAGAGCTTGATTTGCCCAGCATTGTATTTCACACAATAGCCCAAAAGCAGGCTTTGAAGAGAGTTCATTTCTTCCTGTCCTTCTAAAGGAGAAGCTGCCTGGAGGGACCTGGAGGTCACCAGCTTTGGTGCAGTTGGCTCCGGCCCCTGCAGACACTGCCTGAGCTCTGACTTAGTGATTATTGTGTTTTTATCCTCATTTTACAGCTTCGCTGACCGGGAGAGTGAAAGCTGAGCAGGCAGGGTATCAGCTCTGGACAAAGATCTGTCTGACCTCGGGAACCAGCTATGGGTATCTACACCAAAGCATCTGAGGGGCTGGAAGCAACCCCAGGTGTCAGGGTAGCAGGCACTTGTAAGCAGGAAGGTGGATGCATGAGCAAAGCACATTGTGGGTGAATTTAGGAGAGGAGCAGAAGGGGACCCAGGCAAAACAACATGGTTGGAGAGAGGAAAATCCCTGGGGCTGTCTAAAGTGCATAGGTCAGTAGAGTAATCTCACTAATGAAGTCCTTATACCTTACAGTAAACAGGTCAAAAGGATACAGACCTATAGGAAGTGCTCTAGATAACACTTTTTTCCCCCTCTTAGCTTAGATTCAAGTTTGAAAAAAGAACAACTTCTAGCAAAGCAGAAGCAGCTGTGGGATGCAGATATCCCACATCAACAGTCCTCCATGAAAAGAGGACTCATTTCCAGCATCCACTCCCAGGCAGGGCACAGTCACGACTCAGAGGAATTTCAGGCTCTCTGCCTTAAAGAATATAAGTATGTCTTTCAAATTCTCTTGCCATTTTTTGGGTCAAACCGGCTGGGAGCTATTCCTCAGCAGGAGGCTGCCGTCTTTATTCCTCAGAAGATGCAGCCCATCATCTAAACAATGGAGCAAAACATCTGTAGAAATAGAGCCGGCAGGGAGCTTTGGGCTTGGCAGTAAATAACAGGCAGTGGGCACATCCCAGGGAGACCCAGCTGGTGAGCCCTGCACTGGGTCAGCTCGAGACGGAACACTGTTCCTGCACTTGCAGGGTCTGGCCCATTTGTAAGACCTTTCTGTGTGTCCCTTGTGGTTTAGCAAGGGTTAATTGTGGTTCTGTTTAGGTCAGTGACAGGCAAAAAGAGCAAATGTTGTCTTTTTTTTTTTTTTTTTTTTTTTTTTTTTTTTTTTTTTNNNTTTTTTTCTGTCCAGAACACAAAAAAACCTGCAGAGAGATGACAGGGTACAGGTGCTTGTGGCAACCAGGTGAGTTTTCTACATGAGTCGCCAAGTTCTGTCATTTTTAAAGCCTTCAGCTCTCTCCACCAGCCAGTGATGAGGCTTCGCTCTCCATGGAAAAAAGAGCTGGTGACAAAACTGTGTCACATCATTAAATCTTTGTTATGATGCCAGCAGATGTGAGATAAAAATAAACATGCAGACAGATGCCACCCACAGAGGAGGAGGAGGGCAAATAGGAGTGGGACCTGCTATTGACCTGTCTCCAGCACCCCATCCTTCATCCAAGAGCTCAGCAGGAGCAGCTCCAGCACCCAGCTCTCACCTCGAGCAGTACTGGTGAGACAGCTGCAATGCCACAAAGCTGCTGGGCTGCATGGCAGAGAGGCCATTTGTGCTTCTGGGCCATAAAGATGATCCAAGGACTAGAGCTCCACTACTATGAGGATGGGTGGGGGATCTGGGGTTGTTCAGCCTGGAGAAAAGAAGACTCTGGAGGGACCTTACAATATCCAAAAGGATCATACAGGAAAGCTGGAGAGGAAGTTTTCCTAAGGGTATTGTGCTGGTTTGAACTAATTGGAGGATTTTAATGAGAAATTAGGTTATAGACTGTGAAAGGAAAACAAAATTTGATTCTACTCCACTCATTTTTTTACTGAGATAGTATAAGAGTTAGAACCAAAACAAAGATAACTCAGAGCTGTTTGAGCCATGCTTGCTGCTGCATCTCCCTCCCTGGCTCCTTAGCCGGATCTGTGTAACTTCAGTAACCAGCTCCTTCTACTAAATCCCCTCCAGCTGATCTACCTCGCTTACCTGGCACGTAAGACAGACAGTGAGATAGGACTGGGAAGTGGGGGAATGTGGTAGGAAATCCATCTTAGGGACTCTGATCTCTGGGAGGGGTGTGGTGTTTCTGTATTATCTTGTTATTGTATATATCTGTAAATATCTGTAATATACTGTAAATATCTGCTTGTATATTGTGCAAAGCTGTAATATAAAGCTTCATTCCTTAAATTCCAGCCATCTGAGTCTAGCCTGGGCAATTTCAAAGTGTATGTTGGGGGGTGGGAACTCCTAAACCACCAAAGGTATCTAGCAATAGGACAAGAGAGAAGGGTTTTAAGAGGAATAGGTTTAGACTGGATCTTAGGAAGAAGTTCTTCAGTGGCGGGATTCCAAATAGGTTTCCCAGAAAAGTTGTGGATGCCTTCTCCCTGGAGATATTCAAGGCCAGGCTGAATGAGGTCTTGAGCAGCTGAGTCCAGTGGAGAGGTTTCCCGGCCCACGGCAGGGAGGTTGGAGTAGATCATCTCTTAGGTCACTTCTAACCTAAGCCATTCTATAATTATTTTGCCATAAATAAGCAAAAAAGGTTTGAACTGTTGTAAAAATCCTATAGAAGAATCTCTGGGAGTCCTGGAAGGAAAGACTGAATGGTAACAGCTTGTGTCACACATGGGTACCCAAAGCACTGGGAAGACCAAGTCAACAGCAGCAAGGTACAAGAGGGGACTACTCCATTGCAGTTTGTCACCAACAGCAAGGACAGACTTGGATGAAAATAATAAATGATCAGCAGTAATATCATGATCAGCCCTGTCCAGACATGAAAGGATGTTGCTTCACAAGGTGGAGGCATAGGAAAGACCAAGACCTTACCTCTGTCACACCAACACCATGCTACAAGACATATTGATGCCTGTTCAAACAACCAGGAAGAAGTTGTGTTTCCATCCAAAGCTCTCACTGGTATGAAGCAGGCGTAGCCCACTGTAGCAAATGCCTTCCCTGGCCTGAGCTGTCACCTCCTATGCAGCCCTCCAGCATGAGAGACCAGCCACAGATGTGTCCTGCGTTAACCCTATCGAGTTGACAGCCAGGACACAACATTCTTTGCAGAAGGGCAGCTAAGGCTGAAGAAAGAGTCATCAGAAAAGGGCTTTTTAAGAATATTTACACCTTTTCCCCTCTTTATATCTTATCATGAAGCCTGCTATAAATTAGATCAGTAGTAAAATTTCTGATGGATGCTGCTCTGATACAAGATGGATTATGACCTGGAGAAGACACAGGTACTGGGGGCATGAGATGTCCTACCAGGCAAATTATATGAGAGCTGCTAGAGAGGACTCCTTAGAATCATGAGAGCACAATCTCCTCCTGTCTGCCACCAAATGATCTCTGAGGGATGTAGAACCAGCTCTTCCAGGGTGAGGATTGGCACTGGAGAAGCATTGAAGACTAGCAGGACCATGCCACCACAAGGACCAGAGGTGGGTTGGGTGAGAAGCTCCCAAGCTTAAAATCCCAGATCAAGGAAAACTTTAGGGCAGACAGTTTTTAGGGTATGCAAGAAACCAAGGGAGTGAGGTCCTCTTCACAGAATCTCAGCATGGTAGGGGCTGGAAGGGACATCTGGTGATCATCTAGTCTAATACCTGTACTCTGGGGCACCCAGAGCAGCCTGCCCAGGATCACAATGTCCTGGTGGGTTTGGAATCTCTCCAGAGAAGGAAACCCCACAACTTCTTCAGGCAGAATGGCTCAGGACTCTGTCACTCTTGGCCCTTTCCACTCAGGGCAACAATGAGAAGGGTGTTTGCAGGAAAAGCAGGATCCATGCTGTTCAACCAGGGCCACAGTTCCTGCTCTCAGAGCATGCAAAAGCCTCTGGCTGTCAGGCAGCCACTCAGCCTGCTAACAGAACAGATTTGCAAAGCATCTTGGAGAGCTTTACCACCAGAGCAAAACTATTTCATGGGCCACAGGGCACCAACACCTGGAACGTGCCTTGATCCATCAGTCTTATCCAACTGGCCTGAGGACAAAGGGCTGAGAGGTGAAATAAGTGGTGCTGACTTTTTTTACAGCAGAGTCAGAGTTGGGTAGAAGTAAAGGTGGGAGATGAAGCAGAAGAGTCATCTGAGAGCAGTATTTTCAGATGATAGAATCATAGAATTGTCAGGGCTGGAAGGAACCTCAAGGGTCATCTAGCTCCAACTCCCCTGCCATGGGCAGGGACACCTCCACACTATCAGGTTACACAGAGCAGCACCCAGCCTGGACTTAAAAACTTCCAGAAATGGGGTTCCACCACCTCCCTGGGCAACCTGTTTCAGTGTCTCACCACCCTCACTTCTTCCTAACATCCAATCTGAATCTACCCACTTACAGTTTTGCTCCATTCTCCCCAGTCCTATCGCTACCTGACTTCCTAAAAAGTCCCTTAGCAGCTTTCTTGTAGCCCACTTCAGATATTGAAAAGCCACAATAAAGTGTCCTCGGAGCCTTCTCTCCAGATTTAACAGCCCTATGTCTCTCAGTCTGCCTCCTCTGATTACCCTCCTGGCCCTTCTCTGGACACGTTTCAGTACATTCCTAACATTCCTGTAACAGGGTTTCCACTACTGGATGCAGTACTCAGGATAGGGTCTCACCAGAGTGGAGTAGAGAAGGAGAATCACCTCTCTCAACCTGCTGGCCACACTTCTCTTGATGCAGCCCAGGATACAATTTGCTTTCTGAGTCCTCTTCTCTTTTAAATGCATCCACATTTCCAGCCTACAGACAGGCTGAAACAAGCTTTGACTGGGCACCAGAAACATTGATTTGGGTATGGTCTCTCCAAGCCCACCCCTCATCTCTGGTGGCTTGGCCACTCAGAGGCCCTCCATCTGACCTGCCAGGGCAAAGTCACCCAGCAGAAGCTGGTAGAGGCGATTAGGATGCGGCTGTGCTCATGCTGTACCCATGTAAATAATGTGGAAAAACGGCAGGCAATCTGGACCAGCAGCTGTCTGAAGGTCGAGGAGATGAGAGGAAGCAATGCAGATGGACCGGGGGGCACACAGCAGTGGGCACCAGTGTTCCAGCAACAGGTATGCCTCCTGCTGAGCTGCCCACCCTCTGATTTTCACATCAGCACTGAAACAGTCTTGCCAGTCCTATTTCAGGTCCCCTTTTCCCCCTGACTCCTGCATCAAGGCAGGAGCTGACCGCTCCCATCAGGAGATGCTTCGCTGCTTCATGCTCCTGTTATAGCTCAGGTCAACCTATTACTGTGAAATCATTCCCTGCTGCTGCTCCTGCCGGCTCTTTTCCCTCTGCCTGCCTCTCTCTGCCGTGCAGCAGGGCAGATGAAAGCAGGTTTTCACTCTGCTAAAAGCTAGGTCAGACATCCCCCTGCTCCAGTCAGAGGCATTCCCCCACCAATCCTACCTGCTGAAGGGCAGGAAGGAGGTTTGATGTCCCTTGCTCAAGGTGGGCTATCTCAGAGGTGGCATGAAATCCAAGTACTCTTCTGCTACAGCTCGAACCATAGAATGGCTTGAGGTGGAAAGGATCTTAAAGATCATCTTGCTCCAACCACCCTGGCAAAGGCAGGGACAACACCCACCAGACCAGGTTGCTTAAAGCCTCATCCAAGCCCAGTCTTAAACACAAACTTCCAGGGATGAGGCAGCCACAACATCTTTCAGCAACCTGTTTCAGCATCTCACCATCCTCATAGTGAAGAAATTCTTCCTAATATTTAATGTAAACCTACTCTGCTCTAGTTTAAAACCATTGTTTCTTGCCCTATAACCATAAGGCCTTATAAAAATTCCCTCTTGAGCTTTCCCATAGGCCTCCTTCAGGTATTGGAGGGGCAAAATAAGGTCCCCTCAGACTCTTCTGCATGCTGAACAGACCCCTCTCTCTCAACCTGTCTGCACAAGAGAGGTGCTCTTCTTTGTGCCCTGCCTTGGGACCCTCTCTGGCAAATCCAACAAATCTTGGCTCCCTCAATCCTGGGCTAATGAGGACAGATCCAAGTCACCCATTCCTGTCCAGGTTTCATTTGCTGCAGGAGATAACTGCAAAGGCAGAGATAGAATGAGTGCCAGCCCCTCTTCCAAGCTCTCCATGAGGAAAAAAACAGCCCCAGGTTTTAGTGTCTCTCCCCAGGCTCCATCCCAGAAGTGGCATGACTGCCAGACTGGGTCCCTTGCCTGTGTGCCAGCTCTAAATGCTCACAGGGATGTGCACAGACTTCCAATTCCCCTATTCTTTATTACACATTTAATTACATTTATTAATTGCATTAGAGCTAGCATGAGCCAAGCAATTTCCAATTTCAACGTTTGGATTTTAAAACCTAATAATTTCCTTTTTTTTTTTTTTCTTTTTTTTTCTTCCCTAATTAAATTTTTTTTTTGGTTGAAATTTACCCCACCTTGCAATCAGCTCTCGTTAATATGGATCTCTTGTTACCATCTCTATTAAGTGACCTCCCTCATTATCGGGTAACACTGGCAATTGGCCACTGCAGAGCTATAATTCAATTGAGGGGCTTTGGAAAAAAAAAAAACATAAACACAGCTGGAAGAGATGCATCACAGGAGCTGGAAGCTGGAAGTGTGGCTAGATAACCACACTTGGAGCTGAAAGAGCTTGTTCATGGCAGACAAAGCCAGACCCAGTGCGTGATGCCGAAGAAAAGGATGACACAACCAGCAAGTCCACGAGGGAATTATCTGTGCTGGCAGGACAATGATGCTCAGCAGGAAAAGGGCAAACAAACACAAACAGGAGAGGATCACAGAATCTCAGCATAGTAGGGGTTACAAGGAACATCTGGAGATCATCTAGTCCAACCTCCTTGGGACAATTCTGCTCTAGACAAGTAAATCACATCAAAACACATTCAGGTAGATTTTTAATGCCTCTGGAGATGGAGATTCCACAGTCTCTCCGGACAACCTGTTCCAGTGCTCTGTCATCCTCAAAATGAATATTTTTCTCCACATGAAAACCCCAAGAGGTTCCTTATGTACAGATCTGCTTCCAGCACTCCACAATGTAAAAGGTTTCCTTCTCCTCTCCAGTCTGAACATCCCCTTTTAGTTTAAACCATCACTCCTCATACTGGCACAACAGGCCCTGCTAAAAAATCTGTCCCAGCTTTCTGATGGGCCTCTTCAAGCACTGAAAGGACACCAGAGGGTCTCCCTGAAGCCTTCTCTTTTCCAGGCTGAACCACCCCAACTCTCACAGCAGAGGGCTTCTACCCCTTCTCATCGTTGCTGTGGCCTTCTCTGGCCCTGCTCAAACAGGTCCATGTCTGTACCATGCTGAGGACTGCAGAGCTGGCCCCGGAACTGCAGGTAGGGTCTCAGCAGAGTGGAGCAGAGGGGCAAGATGCCCTCCTTCCACCTGCCACCCACACTGCTGGGGCTCAGCCCAGGACACAGATGGGTCTGGGCTGTGAGCACACAGTGCTGGCTCCTGTCCAGCTTTTCACCTACCAGCAACCCAAGTCATTCTCCACAGGGCTGCTCTGAAGTCCTTTCTCTCTCAGCTTTTTGCTGATACCAGAGATTAATCTGAGCCAAAACATCCTTGCACTTAGCCTTGCTGAATCTCACCAGGTTCACAGAGATGCTGATGTCTCAAGCCTCTCCAGGTCCCTCTGGATGACATCTCAACTCTCAGGTATGTCAATCACTCACCTGGGTGTCTTCTACTTGCTGAGGGTGCGTTCATTCCCTCTGTGACATCGATGAAGATATTAACCAGGGCTGGGACCCCTGAGAGACACTTCCCTGTCACACTGGGATGCTGTATGATAGATAATAGTTGGACTTGGTGATCTTGAAGGTCTTTTCCAACTGTAATGATTCTATGAACAGGAAGACTTTGGTGATTTTCTTTCCACTTTGTCCTCCTTTGAGTTGCTAGGTTTCCTTACATTGTGATATGTCTTAATTAGCTAAGTGTAGCTCCTTTGCTGGGATTTCCTGCTCCAGTGGTTCAAGGGCGAGTCAGGACAGCTTCAGATATTGTATTTTAAAGAAACTATTCCCCACATGTTCCCTTTGCCCCTGGCTTATAACTGTGCTTGCTGCAGAAGTGGTGTGAGAGCAAACTGGGGTGCTAATTGTCATGGGAAAGTGGTCTCCACCCTCCTGAAGCCCCTCTAGGGGAACCATGTCATGACATGGCTCAAGAGTAATGCTGGAGTTTGCTGTTTTAGCAAGAGCAAAGCCCAGTGAGGAGACCTGAGCTGAACTGGTATTGATCCTTCCTCCTGTAATGAAGCCATCTACGGGAAGACAGAGAAAGATTTTTTTTTTTTTAATCAGCACAGCTGTATGGATTTTGCTTTTGCTGGTGTCGAGAGCGATACATGCTCACAGGCTGCTGCAAAGATTCTGACAAGAGTTTCTTTTTGACAGATCTTTGGGACCTACAAATCCCAGACCTCAAAGAGAGAGGTTTTTTAACCCTTACTTTTCTGAGGACAAATTATACGCTCCACCTATGGTCAGAAGCCAGCTGCTCTGTGCTGCAAAATGTGCTTTTAGCTGTGCTAGCAGAAGGGAGGATGCACAAGCAGTACACTAAATAAATAAGGTGGTAACATGGGCATAGACTTATCATAGAGTTCATAGGATTGCTTCAGTTAGAAAAGACATCCAAGATCATTGAGTCCAACTACCAACCTAACACCACCATGGCTATTAAACCATGTCCCAAAGTACCATGTCCACATATTTCTTGAACAGTTGCAGGGACAGTGACTCCCTGACACAGAATCACTGAGGCTGGAAGAGAATTCTAAGATCACTCAGTCCAGCCAGTCAAATCCTCCTGGAGCTCACAGTCCCACCACTGCTGCTAAGCCACTGCCACTAAAACGCATCCCTCAGCACCATATCCACGTAGCTTTAAATACCTGCAGGGATGGTGACTCCACCAGCTCCTTGGGAAGCCTGTTCCAATGCCTGACCATTATCTCAGTATTTTCCTTAATATCCTATATAAACCTTCCCTGGCACAATTTCAGGCCAATTCCTCTTGTTCTATCACCTGATACTAGGGAGCAGAGACCGACATAGAACCAATTTGCCTTAGGAGAGGACATCAGGAAAAACTTCTTTCCTGAAAGGGTTGCCAAGACCTGGAAGAAGATGTCCAGGACAGTGTTGGATTCCTCATTCCTGAAGGTATTTTAAAGCTCTGTAGATGTGCTGAGGGATATGTTTTAGTGGCAGACCTGGCAGTGCTGGGTTACAGAATCACAGAATATTAGAGGTTGGAAGGGACCTCCAGAAACCACTGAGTCCAGCTCCCCTGCCGAAGCAGAATCCCCTAGGGTAGCCTGAACAGATGGGGTTTGAAATTCTCCAGAGAAAGAGACTCCACAACCTCTCTGGGCAGCCTGCTTCAGTGCTCTGTCACCCTCACTATAGAGAAGTTTCTCCTTGTATTGAGGTGAAACCTCCTATGTTCCAGTTTGTAACCTTGTCTTATTGCTCCTTGTCTCATTATTGCATACCATCAAAAAGAGATTGGCCCCATCCACTTGACACCCATCTGTCAGGTATTTATAAATATTGATAAGATCCCCTTCCAGTCTTCTCAAGACTGAACAGCCTCAGGTCTCTCTCTCTCTCTTCATAGGGGAGATGCTCAACAGTTAATGGTTAGACCTGATCACTTGAAAGGTCTCTTCAAACCAAACAGTTCTATGATTCTATAATCCTACATGTGCTAGATCAGAGGGTCTTTTGAAGACTGAAGATGATCACAGAGTGCATGTGGGATAAGAGAAAGAGGTCATGAAAAGTCTTGATAGTGGCTTGACAGGAAAGCAAGCTCTGGTTTCTCCCTGACTATAGGGTCCTCCTTCAGGGTGTTTCAGGAGATTGTGAGAGGCAGAGAGGAGGAGATAGAAGTGGCTGGCATAAAGAGGACCGTGTGAGAAGATGAGCACCCCCACTTTACACGCATATATTTTTAGTATGCTGTAGAAATGAACGCAATAGCTAATGATTCGTGGCTCTTATTTGAAGGGCCCCACTGTTACAGATTTATTTGTCATTTCTTGTAACAACACTGAGGATAATGAATTCATTTTGTATTAATGTGGGTGCCCCGGACTTCCGTTCGTGTTCTGCATTAATTAATGTACCATTAAAAAGAAAGTGTCACCCAATTAATATCGAGCAGAAGCAGTGCTGCCAGTGGCCTGTCACTAGGGTTTCATTTGTAACGCATCGTATCAACGCTCTGCCTTAATGAAAGTCATTTGCAACCCTGAGCGTTGCCCGACTGGGCTGCCATGGGGGTGCCACTCTGTGCCTTTCGGGTCCTGCAACTAGGCCAGAGCAAACCTCAATACAGGCTGAGGGATGAGGCGCTAGAAAGCAGCCCCATGGAAAGGGACTTGAGAGTTGTGGTGAGAAGCTGGAATTTGCAGATGACACCAAGCTGAGTGGTGCTGTCAATAAGCTGGAGGGACAGGATGTTCTCCGAGATGACCTGGACAGGCTGGAGAGGTGGACCCATGTGAACCTCATGGTGTTCAACAAGACCAAATACAGAGTCCTGCAGCTAGGTTGGAATAACCCTCACTATCAATACAGGCTAGGGGATAAGGTGGTAGAAAGCAGCGCTGTGGAAAAGGACTAGAGACTTCTGGTGGAGGGAAAGTTGGACATGAGCCAGCAATGTGCACTTGCAGCTCAGAGCACCAATGGAATCCTGGGTTGCACCAATAAATGTGTGGCCAGCAGATTGAGAGAGGTGATTCTGCCACTCTGCTCTGGTGAGACCTCACATGAAGTACTGCACCCAGCTCTGGAGTCCTCAACACAGGAAGGACAGAGACCAGAGAAGGGCCACAAAGATGATGAAGGGGCTGGAACCCTTCTCCTGTGAGGCTGAGGGAGCTTGGGCTATTCAGCCTGGAGAAGAGAAGGTTCCATGAAGACCTAAAGCAGCCTTCCAATACTTGAAGAGGGCCTACAAGAAGGCTGCAGAGGGACTGTTTACAAAGGCCTGCAGATAAGATAAGGGGCAAGGGTTTGAAATTAGAGAAGAGGAAATTTAGATTGGATTGTGCCTGTGCTGAGAACTGAGACAGGAGGGGAGACCTTGACTCTGGCCACCTGGATCCACCTGGTTTATGCCCAGGGTCTCCAGGAAGGTTAGAGCCAAAGGGATACCGAGCCATCTGGGGTGCATGCCTTTGCTCCAAATGCTCTCTTCCATCAGGAAAATCACAGCAGCAGGCATGAAGTGGTGCCATCAAAGCCAGGAGCTCCCTGACTGACAGGTTTTCACATTCTTTGCATTTGCTTCTGACTTTCAAATGTCTCATTAGACCATCTTGGGTTCCCATCTGCTGCCTCCAGAATGGGGACAGAAATACTGTCAGCCCAGGAACGTGACACAGACTGCCTCCTAGCTCTTGCTACAGCCCTGTCTAGCTCTTTGAAGGCTAGAGATGGATAACGGGTAGAAACTGGAGAGAAACATGGATTCTCCTACCGGATTTGGTTGTGAAGGCTGAGTTAGTGAAGTGGTGGTGGTTGCACTGCCCTTTTCTTCTCTTCCCTCTCAGGACAGCCTGATGTACAGGGTGACCCTCCTTCCTAGGAGAGCTGTAATTTTGGTTCAGATCTAGGACCTTGCATTTCACACTAAAAACAAAACATATTGGTTCAGACCAGTTGCCACCAATCTGCTCGATGTGGTCGGTCTGTGCCCTTTGTTATTTACCCACCTCTCAAACTGTGCTTTTGCTCTTCCAGATGATTGATAAAAATGTCAAATAATGGGCAAGGAACTGCAGGTTTCCAGCGGGAATCCATTAAAAATACACTTGCCTGATAATACTCCTTGTTTACAATTGTATTTTCAGGGCTACATGCTAGCTGACCATGTTGATTTTGAGTTATTCTATGTGCTAATCAATCTCACAGAGCATCAAGTCATAATGGCTTAGAGAAGATGATGTATCTGCTTTGAGTCCATCACCCTTTTCAACCAAGATTGCTATTTGCTAGCAAGAGGAGAGGAAGAACAGAGCAGGATCTGCTGTCTGTCAGTCTGTGAATTGTAGGATTGTTTTGTTTGGAAGAGACCCTTAAGATCATGTCCAACCATTAATCCAGCACTGCCACATTCACCACTACGTCACATCCCTCAGCACCATGTCTACAAGGCTTTGAAATCCCTCCAGGGATGGAGACTCCACCACTGCCCTGGGCAGCCTGGGCCAGTCCTTGACAACCCTTCCAGGGAACAAATTGTTCCTGGTGCTCAACATAAACTTCCCCTAGTGCAACCTAAGCCATTTCCTCTTGCCCTATCGCTTGTTACTAAGGAGAACAGACCAACTTCCTTCCAGGTAGCTGTAGAGAGCCAGAAGGTCTCCCCTCAGCCTCCTTTTCTCCAGTCTAAACAACCTCAGTCCCCTCAGCTACTTCTTACAAGACCTGATCTCCAGACCCTTCGTCATTTTTGTTGCCCTTCTCTTGCCTTATCAGATGTTACTGGGGAGAAGAGACTGAGCCCCACCTCATTACAACCTCCTTTCTAGTAGTAGAGATTGAGAAGGTCTATTCTATCTAATAGGAGGTGCTGGTGCTGCTGCATCCCTTTAATTCCCTATTAGCCAAGTACTTACTATGCTGAGGGTGTTACTCAGCCGGAGCTGATGTAGCTGAGAGGTCTGAAGTCAGCCCCATTGAAGAAATTCTCCCAGTACGTTGGTTGCTCTACCTGGTCTGCTGCCACTCCTCAGTGTTCACAGGAAATCATCAGGAATGGTCCAGCACCCTTGACCCTTTAATGCTCCTTGGCAGAAGTTATCATGACCTGCTGACTGAGCTGTGCCGTGCTGAAAGAGGCTGAAAACCTAAACTGCTTTGGTCCTGCCAGACACTCTCCCCACCTCTTCTCCAAAGAGGGAATGATGAACATCACGTGTTTTTCTGATCTCCACGGCCATGCTTCTGTGTTTATGACTTTACAATCTTGTAGCTGTGTGTTGGATCCTTGTCAGTGGCTTTTTGGTTGCTGGTTCTTCTCCTCTGTAGAACATGTAAGCTCACTGGCATTAGCCTTGCTCTTCATCATTACTTCTTGCAGAACTCTGAATAAGCCAGTCATGGTCTCCCGAGGTCCAGGACAGCAAACACAACCCCAGGGCACAGTGTGATAGATGGAGTTACCTTGAAACAGGGGCTGCTGAGGGAAATGAGCTTCAACAGGCAAAGCTGAAAGTCTGCTTGAATAATCGGTGCAGCACAGGCGGAATGGCTTCTTCAAAGCCATCTAAGGCAGAGTGAGGTGAAGAGTGTAGGGCAGAAACACAATTTGGGTTGGTCAACTCATGGGTTAAGTCACAGCTCAAATACCCTATTTCTAATGACAGTTTTCAAACCCTCAGCTTATCAAGTGGACCTGCAAAAGCAATCACATCGGATGTGGCTTAGATGCAGCCTCACATTAAAAATAACAACTTCCTCTTTTGCTTTCTTATTCCTTAAACCTCTCATTCCCAGGAGCAACACAAACCACCCAGAAACTCCAAGAAGAGCCGAGGCTCCTGCAAGAGACTTTACTCAAACCCTTCCAAGTCTCCCTTGCCACTATTTGTACCCTGAACATCAGGATATGGCAACTTCCCTCCAGTGTCAGAGGCAAATGGTGAAGTAAGCCAAGACATCATTTTTTCTTTCACACAGTTTCCAGGCTGAAGCTGGAGGTATAAAATCCCACCCTGAGATGTGTCCATACCTCTCTTTTGTAAAAGACTTTGCCAACTAGATCTATGAGTGACAGAAAGGCATTTGTGATGCCACACCTCAAATACTGGGTTCAGCTTTGGAGACCTCACTACAAGAAGGACAATGGAGATGTTGGAAAGTGCCCAAAGAAGGGCAACAAAAGTGGTGAATGGAGGGGTTGGAGGATAGATCTTGTGAAGAGCTGAGGGGATTAGAATTGTCTAGCCTGGAGGAGAGGAGGCTGAGGTGAGACCTTCTGGCTCTCTACAACTCCCCGAAATGAGGTTGAAGTGAGGTAGGGGTCAGTCTCTTCTTTCTAATAGAAAGTGACAGGAAAAGAGGAAATGGACTCAAGCTTCACCAGGGGAGGTTTAGGTTGAACATTAGGAAAAATATCTTCCACAAAAATGGTGTCAAGGCCAGGGTCAGGCTGCCTAGGGCAGTGGTGGTGTCCCCATCCCTGGAGAGATTTCAAAGCTGTGCAGATACGGTGCTGAGGGACATGGCTTAGTGGTAACCTGGCAGTGCTGGGTTAATGGTTGGACTTGATGGTCTTAAAGATCTTCTCCAACCCAAATGCTGATTGGACTTTTTTCTATGATTTTTTTTTTTTTCTGAAACTCTATGCATCTGTCAGAGGCCTCCTAACTCTGTATGTCAAGACAAAAATCTTTCATCTTTAATTTCTAGCAGTGTTTCCAAAGGAAGCAGCCTATGCTATAGAGCCTGGGGAACCCACTGAGCATATTGTGAAGCCATGTCACCAGAAGTGTCAAAGCAATCAGTTGGTGACACCAATTGTATCAAGTGGATTGAAAAGAATACCTTAAGTGGGTTTTAAAAAATACCTGGTGTTTTATTATAAAAGCCCTCAGGATTGGATTGTTGGGTTGGTTGTTTTTTTCTTAAGGGGCTCCAATCTCTAAACACCCCTAGGAACACCACAAGGACCAAGGCAATTGGGCCCTACAGCTCCCCCATAGCATCTCCTGAAAGGATAATACACCAGTAAAAGGCTTTCCACCGGTTTGGAAAGCATGTTCCAGCAAGGGATCTCTATGTTAAAGAACAGGAAAAAGGTGTAACAGGAGAGAAAACAGAAAAAGTAAGGGATAAAATGCAGCTTTTTATCATGGGGACAATTCCCTCCCTTTTCCCTCTCTCAGTTCATCACATCCTTGTTCAATGAGCAGAGAAGATCCTAGGTCCTTGCCAACTCCAAGGACTTAGCTCAGCTTAAACCCTTAGCATTAATTGTGGGTTAAAAAACACAAAGCAACTCCCCCCACCCCAACCCTGCACAGCTCTCTTTGCTCTGTTCACTTTTGACCAGGCTGCAGCCAACAGCTGTTTCCCCAAGTACTGTTATCCCTCCAGCAGAAGCGGACTAAGCTTCATCATATCCACCAGAGCTGAGGATGAGGAGAACAGGAGAGAGGGTCAGACTCATTTGCCAGGGTGGGGAAAAAATCGAACCCTGCAGTACAATGGCCCCCCCCAGGCCCTCCTGCTATGGCTCCCACTGCCCTTTCTTCACTGATTGCAAAATCTTACCCTTCTGCTGATTACAGATGATGGTCCTGGGTGGTTTTTGCCCCTCTAGAACAAACCCTCTCCTTATTATTGAGGGCTTGGTTTGTTCAAAGGGCTTGGAGCTGTTTTTTTGGGTTTTTTTTTAAACTGCTTTTTCAATTCAGCTAGTGAGTTTGTTGTTTTGTTGTTTTCCTGGTCTCCTTCCATCCCTGTCTGGATGTGCTGATGAATTTTGGTGCTTGCCAGAACTCAGCAAAGCCAGGCTCGCTGGGTAGCATTAACTTCTAACCCCCGTGTAAAAATAGCTGCAATAAAGCAGAGTGAATAATATCAGCTTCACCTAATGTAACTTTGATTAAGAATTGCTGCCCTCTTCATCACTCCTGCATGATAACTCCAGGGAAACATCCTTCTTGAGGTCTGGAGAGCCTGCGAGTTCTGGGGAGGGAAGAGCTGACATGACACCGGCATGTCCCAGGGCTGCTGTCACATCCAGAAAGGGAAGGTGAAGGCAGAAAACTTGGAGGGAAAGATAACAACAAGAAAAGAAAGGCAGACAGATTTCTGCCACCTCTGGGTAGCAAAGGCAGTCAGAATAATAGCATGCATCAGGCTGGAAGGGACCCTCGAAAGTCATCCAGTCCAACTCCCTGCAGTCAGCAGGGATATCTGCAACTAGACCAAGCTGCTTACAGAACCATACAACCTGACCTGGAATGGTTCCAGGGATGGGACATCTATCACCTCTCTGGGCAACCTGGGCCAGGGTCTCATCACCCTCAGTGTAAAACATTTCTTCCTTCTCTCTAATCTCAATCTTCCTCTTTTAGTTTAAACCAAATCACTCCTTGTCCTGTCACAACAGGCCCTACTTCAAAATCTGTCCCCAGTTTGCTCATCTGCCCCTTTGAGTACTGAAAAGCCACAAGAAGGTCTCCCCACAGTCTTCTCAAGCTTGACCTCGAATGACTCCAGGGATGGGACCTCTACCACCTCCATGAGCAACCTGTTCCAGTAATTCACTACCCTCATTGTAAGGAACTTCCTCCTAATGTCCAGTGTAAATCTCCTCTCTTCCAGCTTAGAGCTATTTCCCCTTGTCCTATCACTATAAGCCCTTGTAAAAAGCCTTTCCCAGCTTCAGATATTGAAATATAGATTTAAGGTCTACTCAGAGCTTTGTCTTCTCCAGCTGAACAATCCCAAACCTCCCAGCCTGTTTCTGTGGGAGAGGTGTTCCAGCCCTCTGATCATCTTTGCAGCCCTCCTCTGGACCTGCTTCATCAGTACCATGTCCTTCTTGTGTTGAGGTCTTCACAACTGGACACGGTACTCCAGGTCAGGTCTCACTAGAGCAGAACAGAGTGCCAGAATCATGTCTCTTGATCTGCTAGCCATGCATCTTTTGATGCAGTCCAGGATTCAGTGGGCTGCAAATGCCCATTGCTGGCTCATGTCCAGCTTCTGGTCCACCAGTACCTCCTGGTCCTCTTCTTCAGAGGTGCTCTCAATCTCCTCATCCCCTAGCCTGTATTGATAGTGAGGATTACCCTGACCCAGGTGCAGGATCTTCCCTTGGCCTTACTGAACACCATCATGTTCTTTCTGAGCCTACTTCTCCAGCCTGTCTATGTTCTTCCAGATGACATCTCATTGCTCGGTCTTATCAGCTGCACCACTCAGCCTGGTATCACCTACAAACTTACTGAGGTGCCCTCAACCTCACTACTTAAGGCAGTCCATGGACCCTCCAGGGTCTGAAACAGCAAGGTCCAGAGCAAAGAAGTATCATCCCTTCCCTCAGCTGCAAACACCTCCATGTATTTAATTATTCTCCTCTTGACTCCCGGTGCTGGCAGACTGTGGCAGAATCTGCTTTGTTACAGCGTGCAGGAGGAGGCAGAGAAGGTTTTAATTTCACGCCTTGCACCAGGCACTGCAATATTGGACACTGTTTGCTATCTGACTTCTGGCCCTATCTCTGGGCCTGGCGTTCCTCAGGCAGTTGTGGCCAGTTGGCTTTTTAATTTATTCTCTGCTAGGATTGGGGATTCTGTTCAAGTGAGAGCCCTCAGCGGCCAGGCATGCCTGCTTTAATCACTAAATGCCTTCTTCAAGTCTGCAGGTGAGGCTTGGTGCCAGGTGAAGTACAGCCCTGGACACTTCTGGGGGGCTGCAGCTCCATTGCAGGTGGGGCTGAAACATCTCTGCTGGGTATCACTGATTCCCTCAACTTTCATCCACCTGGAAAGTAAAACAACCTAAGCCAGTGGTGTCCCAGCATAAGAAGGGCACAGAGCTGTTGGAGTGAGTCCAGAGAAGGGACACAAAGATGATCCAAGGGATGGAGCACCTCTGCTATGAGGATAGGCTGAAGTAGCTGGGATTGTTTAGCCTGGAGAAGAGAATACTCTGGGGGGACCTCAGAGCTGCCTTCTGATACCCGAAATGAACCTGCAGGAAGGCTGGAAAGGGACTTTTCACAAGGATGTCTAGAGACAGGACAGGGGAGAATGGTTTGAAGCTGAGGGAGAGTAGGATTAGACTGGATCTCAGGGAGAAGCTCTTCAGTACAAGGATGGTGGAACTCTGGAATAGATTGCCCAGGAAGGTTGTGGATGTCTTCTCCCTGGAGGTGTTCAAGCTTGAGCAGCTGAGTCAAGTGGAGAGGCACCCCTGCCCATGGCAGGGAGGTTGGAGTAGACAATCTCTGAGGTCCTTTCCAACCTAAGCCATTCCATGATTCTATGACTAAACCATATTCCCAAACATCTTCCCACTCCAGATGACTAAATTGTGACCCCAAATTCTATGGAATTGTTTGAATTGGAAAAGACTCTAGCCATCAATCCAACACCACCATGGCCACTAAACCATGTCTAGATGTTTTTTGAACACCTCTGGGGACAGTGACTCCATCACCTCCTTGGGCAACATATTCCCATATAAACATATAAAGAAATTGTTCCTAATACCCAGTCTAAACCTCCTCTGGTGCAACTTGAAGCCATTTTCTCTTGTCTTACAGTTTGTTACCCGGAAGAAGAGATCAACACTCTGGTGACTCTTGGGATCTAGAAAGGAATCTCTGCTTTCATTTATTTTAATGGATTTTCATAATTTTTCATTGTAATTCAGACTGGAAATGTAAACAGAATATGGAGATTGGAAGGTGCCTGTCCTTCTTGCCTTAGATGTTTCTGGTCCACGCATTCCCATTCTCAACAACAGCCTTGTCCATTCCTACCTGCCAGCACACCCTGCAGAGCCCAACATCTCCAACACTTGACAAGGCCTGTTCCCACAGGTAGCTGCTGGCAGCATCCTCAGTCAAGTGCTTACAGAACCTCTCAGATTGCCTTAAGCTGAGCCACCATCTCAGGTGACAAGCTTGGGTGACTTCAGGCACATGAAACACCAGCTTAATAGTGCAAGAGGCAACAAGTGACCTAAAACCTACACCAACTGATCCCAGCTTCTTCTCTTGGAGAAAAGAGAACTTCTACGCTTTCTGCCTTGCTTTAGCACCCAGGCCTGCTGCAAACATGTACTGACCCAAACTCTTCAGAGCAACAGCAATTGGGAAGATTTTGCCCCAGAACCCTGGAGTAAAAACAGCTGCTGATTTTGGCCTCCATTATGGAATCACAGAGTGCTATGGGTTGGAAGCAACCTTTTAAAAGTCATCTAGTTCATCACCCCTGCAATCAGCAGGGACATCTGCAAGTTTACCAGGTTGCTCACAGACCCAAACAACCCAACCTGGAATGATTCTAGGGGTGGGGCATCCACCACCTCTCTGTCCAACCTGGGACAGTGTCTCACCACCCTCAGTGTAAACCATTCCTACCTTCTCTCTAGTCCGAATCTCCCTCTTTTAGTTTCAAACCATCACCTCTTGGCCTGCCACCACAGGCCCTGCTCAAAAGACTGTCTCCAACTTTATGATTGCATTAAGTATTGAAATGCCACCAAAAGGTCTCCCTAGAGCCTTTTATTCTACAGGCTGAACAACCCCAACCGTCAAGCTGTGCCAGGGCAGGTTTAGACTGGATGTTAAAACTAAGTTCTTCACAGAAAGAGTGATTGGCATTGGAATGGGCTGCCCAGGGAGGTAGTGGAGTCACCATCCCTGGAGGTGTTTAAAAAGAGGCTGGATGAGGCACTTAGTGCCACGATTTAGTTAGTTAGAAGGTGTTAGGTTGGACTCAATGGTCTTGATGGTCTTTTCTGACCTGATTTATTATGTCTTAGGCTGAACTTACAGCCGAGGGCTTCCAGCCCCTTCATCAATCACCTTTCTGGCTCCAACAGTTCTGTGTCTGTCCTGTGCTGAAGGCTTCAGAGTTGGCCCCAGCACTGCAGATGGAGTCTCAGCAGAGCAGAAGCCCCTCTCCACTGCTGCTGCTGCCCATGCTGCTGGAGATCAGCCCAGGACACCTCTATCTCTGGGTTGTGAGTACACAGTGCCAAGTCATGTCCAGCTTCTCAATCACCACCACACCAGGTCCTTCTCTGCAGAGCTGATCTCCATCCCCTCATCCCCCAGCCTGTACTGATACCAGCATTCACCCCAACCCAGATTAAGTATCTTACACTTGGCCTTGTTGAACCTCATGAGGGGTACATATGCCCACTTCTCAAGGCTGTCCATGCCCGTCTGGGTGGCATCTCAATCTCCAGGCATGCCAATCACACCACCCCGCTTGGTGTCATATCTGCAAACCTTCTGAGGGTGCACTCAATCCCACTATGTCAGTAATGAAGACATATTAAATGGCAGTGATGCCAGTATGGATTCCTGAAGGACACCACTTGTCACCAGCCTCCATCTACACACCAAGCCTTGGAACACTTGTTGGGCTTTTCTGTATCCAAAGTGCAGCTTGCTTGACTTTGGTTGCACCTGGCTTCTCCTGGACTGTTGTACCTCTCTATTAGCAGACTCCAGCTCACACACAGTGTTTCTCATTCCCCAGTGGAGAATTGAGGATGAATTGGCTGCTTCCAGCTTTCCAGGGTGATCCTTTGCACAGTAGTAAGGCAAAGACTTCCCTACATTCTCAACATGAAATACCAGAACAGGTTGCCCATCGAGGTGGTGGAGGCCCCATCCCTGAAGATATTCAAGGTCAAATTTGATGGGGCCATGAGCAATCTGCTCTAGCTGGGGATGTTCCTGCTTACTGCAGGAGAAGTTGGCCTAGATCACCTTCAAGGGTGCATTCAAAACTGATGCGGTCTATGACCCTATGAGCAAAAACAAAGTCATGGCTTCACCCTTGCAGGCTGGAGAGCTGCAAAATTCTTCTTCTGTTGGATAAGTAAATTTTAAAAAAATAGACCAACTGAGCACCTTTGAGATGATCACTCCCCAGGGAAAAAACCTCCCCCAAACTTTGTGTTGTGTAAAGCTTCTTTCCAAACTCTGACCCCTCTTCTTTCTTCCGGGGTGGATCATCAGTACAGAGTTTAGATCTCTGGCAAAGGACTTGGGATGAAAGTACTCAAGCGCAGGTAATTGCTGCGTGAAAAATGACAGCACAGCGATTTACACAGACAAAAAGGAATGGTGGAATACCAAGAGGCAGCCAACAGAGGAGAATCAATAACTCCCAAGAGGTGGGATTATTAGGCAGAGAAAGGGGCTTGAAAGATCCATAAGTGTCTGATGGCTTACTACTTCCAAGCCACCGTCTGCTGAATGAGAATTACCTTCAGAGGGATGCCAGGGCCCTTTCCAAGGTGTGTTTAGCTTGAGGATGCTGCCACAGCTCTGACAGGAGACACAGAGCCAAGAAGCAAAACACAGCTGCCCCAGCACCTCCCACCCAAACCCTCCCAGTAAAGGCTCCTGATGCCCACAGCAACAGCCACCTGACGGAGGTCTACAAGAAGGATGGAGAAAGACTGTTTATAAAGGCTTCGGGTGACAAACTAGAGAAGAGCAGATTTAGATTGGATGCTAGGAACAGGTTCTTTACTTTGAGGGTGGTGGAATACTGGAACAGGTTGCCCAGGGAGGTGGCTGGGGGCCCATCCCTAGATATATTCAAAGTGAGGTTTGACAGGGCTCTGGACAACCTGGTCTAGTTGACGATGACCCTGATGACTACAGGAGGGGCTGGATTGGTTGACCTTTGGAGGTCCCTTTCAACCCAGACCATTCTATGATTCTTCTCTTTCTGGGGGTGGAAGGTGCCAGGGGACATCCCAATGGGGGATTTAGGCAACACAGGCTTTTGCATTTTTGCCTGTGCACTGACATTTCTATCAGGAACCAATCAAAAGGAAGCAGAAGGAGAAAAGGTAGGTTTGAAGTTCTTCTTGTGTTTTCACCAGAGTACCCAAAGCACCCTTGTACCCATTTACAAACCTGACTTGTCAATTCCCCTTACATCCTAAGAAAAGACAGTTTTGTTCCATCAGCACCTCTCAAACAACAGTTTCCACGGTTTGCTCAACTTTGTGCCGTGTCGACACACAAGCTCCTTCCTACAGAGCTTTGTACATCCCCAGGAAACAAATCTACCTGTTTTACACAGAATCCCAGCATGGTAGGGGCTGGAAGGGACCTCTGGAGACCATCTAGTCCAAATCCCCTTCCAGCACAGGTTCACCTAGAGCAGGCTGCACAAGATTGCATCCAGGCATTTTGAATCACTCCATGTACACCTCTCCATAAAGTCACAGGAAGCTACCAAGATCTCCTCCAGCACTCCCCAGTGACAGTCACTTCTGTTTTCAGCCCAGTACCCACACGAACCATCCTGGTTTGGTACCCACATAAACCATCCTGTTCTCCAGAGGCAGCTGATCATCCAAGATCACAACACAGCACCAATCTCACTTTGCTTTTTGCCCTACTACATCAGGTGTACCCCTCCAAAAGCATCCTTAGGATGTTTTCAGTCTCTTGGAAAACATGAATTCACACACCTCCAGCCGAGATCTGCCCTCCAAACACTGGGGCAGCTCATTTTTAACGAGTTTGCCCCTGGGCATTTCGGCTTCTCATTGAGCACAGGTTTTCTACAGCCAGCAGCTCTCTTCCAAAAGCTGGGAGCTGCTCTCTGTGGCTTGGGAGAAATTCATGTTTGACTTGGTGCTAAGCATGTTCAAAATACTAAAGTTCCACCTGGATTAAAGAAGACAGGAGACTCAGGAGCCTCATTTTCTCAAGGGATAGCCAATCGCTCACAGCATATCTGTGCAGGAAAAATAAGCAAAAGTCAGACCAGCTATCTCCTCTCTGACCACCACACAATTCCACTGTGTGTGCATCTGCTTTTAGTTTGTGCATTTTAAATCCTTTTTTTTCAAAGGAGGAAAACATAAATAAGATTTTCTTTTAAGAGGGAGATCACAGTGTGAGCAAGAAGGGAGTGAGGATGACGCTTAAAAGAGCCATTTTTGAAATGTCAGCAGGCAGGAGTTTGTCAAGGGACAGCTTGGATCTGCTATTTCTTTTACAAAGGAAGGTAGAAAGAGCTGTTATATCTCTGGTTTTGCACCATTTAGTTCATCAGCCTGCACAGGAGCTACACAGCAGGAAAAGAGCAATGCACAAGACAATGCTCTCTGAAACCTTCTTCCAGCAGAGTTTCTTCTATTACTATTAATTTTCTATTGCACATATAGAGGTGGAATAAAAAATGAGCTGCTTGCATGGTTTGGGGTTGTTTTTTAATTGGAGAAACTGTTTGCTAGCACTTAGATCGATCCTGGGAAAAAGGACTGAAAACTAAGGACTCATGAACCCTCCGACACAGGGGCAGAAAGCAAGCCAACAGAGTAGCCTCCACTTCAGAGCAGCTTTGTCACACCTGACTCAGCACCACCAATGCCACAGCCAGTTCTTGGAGCTCCTCTGGGAGCTAGGAGGATAGTGAAAAGGCCAGGGATGAGGGGACAGAGGAGAGCAGGAGCTGAGAAAGTGGGACAGAAGACAACTTTTCTACCCAGCCACATGCTGGCCAAGCCAAACCTTTTGAACTATTAAGCCTTCCTCTTTCCTGTACCCCTTTCTTGTTTCTGGCATCCCTTCCATGCAGGCTTTCCAGACAAATGACCATTCCTCATAGCAAAAAGCAATATGTCCACCAGAACAAGGAAGAAAAGAGTGATTCAACTTCCATTTTTGAGCTTTACTAAAGACAGGAGATTTAACTCTTACACACATGTAGGAACTACGAAGTGTTTGGGGAGGGTCAGCAGACTAAAACAAGGCAGCAACTGGCACTAAAAAATAAGGAAAGTTCAAGTAGGAGCAGAAAACCAAGCTTTAATGTGGGATCATTTTGTACTACACAGACCTTCACAGCTTGCCATACTCGGTGTCCTAGAATGGCTCAGACTGGAAGGGACCTCAGAGATTGTCTTCTCCGAGCTCTCTGCCATGGGCAGGGATGCCTCTCAACTAGACTCAGCTGCTCAAGGCCTCATCCAAGCTGACTTTGGACAGCCCCAGGGAGGAGGCATCCACAATCTCCCTCCCTGGGCAACCTATTCTAGAGTCTCACCACCTTCACAGCAAAGAATTTCATCCTGAGATCCTGTCTATAAACCTGTTCCTCCAACCACAAGCAGACCTCATGCTCTTCCAAGCATGGGAGCTAAACAGAAAAAGCTAGTGCAGTGGCCATGGTTGGAGGACGTGCATGTTTTGTAGGATCGACCTGTACTATCAGCACATCCAGTTTGCACATCAGAATCTACATAGAAGAGCAAGTTTTGCTGTTGTATTGAAAGAACAAAAGGTTATGCTGGAGCCACATGCCTTCATTGTGATTTTGGAAGAACAAAGCCCAGTAAAGGGTGTCCTCAAATCAGAAAACCAACAAGTGTAATCTGTAAGGAAGCCCAACAGTCCCAACACACCATCAGATATGAGCCGTTCCCGAGATGCTCTCCCTCCCCCAGAGCCTGGATGAAAGGCAGTGAATGAGCACTCAGCAGCAACAGATGTGGAGTATTTTGGGGCCAAGTTGAACGAATGCCAGAGCTGGACTGGTGTAAGAGTATCAGCCAAATAACTGCAGTGACATCCTATCTGGAAATGCTGTGTTGCAGACACATCTTCACCATCTGGAACGGGATCAGCCTCTAGCACACCCTGTGGGTGCAGACCCCCAATAGCAATTTGTCCCTTTGACTACCTCTGCTTTGTCCCCTCAGCATCCCAAAATTAAGTCAGTACAGACCAGTCACTTTGCACAGTCCCAGCTGGAACAACTTTGCAGCAGAGAGAGTGGAGTAAAGTAGGAAAAGACCTTTAAGCTCATCAAAACTAACTATTAACCTAGAATCAAAGAATGTCAGGGGTCCTCAAAATCTCATCCAGTCCATCACCCCTGCCAGAGTAGGATCACCTTTACCAGATCACACAGGAACACATCCAGGCAGGGTTTGAATATCTCCAGAGAGGGAGAATCCACAACCACCCTGGGCAGCCTGTTCCAGGGTTCTGTTGCCTTCACAGGGAAAAAATTCCTCTTTATGTTTACATGAAACTTCCTACGCCTTAGCTTCTACCCATTGCTCCTTGTCCTGTCGTTTGGCATCACCCAGCAGTGCCTGGCTCCAGCCTCCTGGCACTCACCCTTTACATCTTTATAAACATGAATGAGGTCACCCCTCAGGCTCCTCTTCTCCAAGCAGCAGAGGCTCAGCTCCCTCAGGTTGTCCTCATAACAGAGATATTCCACTCCCTTAATCATCTTTGTGGCTCTGTGCTGTACTCTCTCAAGCAGTTCTATGTCCCTCTTGAACTAGGGAGCGCAGAACTGGACACAGTACTCCAGATGTGGCCTCAGCAGGGCAGAGTAGAGGAGCAGGAGAACCTCTCTCGACTTACTAACCACAGCCCTTCTAATACACCCCAAAATGGCATTGCTCTTCCTGGCCACCAGAGCACATTGCTGGCTTGCATCAACTGGGATCCCCAAATCCTTTTCTCCTTTGCTGTCTTCCAACAGGTCCATCCCCAGCTTATACTGATCCCTAGGGTTGTTCCTTCCCAGGTGCCAGACTTTAAACTTGCCCTTGTTGAATTTAATTAAATTTCTTCCTGCCCAACTGTCCAGCTTGTCCAAGTCTTGCTTAGTGGCAGCACAGCCTTCTTGTGTGGCAGCCACTCCACCTGGCTTGGCATCATCTGCAAACTTGCTGACAGTGCACTCTGTGCCCTTGTCCCAGTACTGACACCTGTGGGACCACAGAACAGCCACACCCACTACTAAACCATGTCTCTCAGTGACACAGTCAGGTAGTAAAAAGGATAACAAAAGGAAGATACAGCAATGACAGCCAGGCTGCATAAAGCTCCAGCAACCCGACCTAGCAGAAGGTGTCCCTGCATATGGCAGTACGGTTGGAACTAGATGATCTTTGGGGTCCCTTCCAACACAAACCATTCTATAATTCTGTAGTAACAGTAAAGAGTTGAACACTGAAGTAAAAGGAAAGTTCACCTAGATGAGGATAACCCAGAAACAAATATTCAGGTTGAAGACCAAAGTGCAGATGAAGAAACAGAATAATGAAGACTTCTGATATCTTCATATAGGTCTTTGTTCTCTAGATGTTCAATGTACACTAGGGTCAGGTCCCAGACAGGAAATAAAGCTAAAAGCACCCCATCAAAGTTGTGATAAAGAGGAGGAATTAGATGGATGAATTATGCCCTTTGACTCCAGGGGGACCTTAGAGCTGCCTTCCAATACCTGCAGGGATCCTACAGGAAGGCTGGAGAAGGACTTTTCATAAGGCTGTCTAACAATAGGACAGGGGGGAATGGGCTTAAGTCAAGGAAGAGCAAGTTTAGACTGGATCTTAGGGAGAAGTCCTTCAATACAAGGGCGAGAGGATTCTAGAATAGGTTGTCCAGGGAGGCTGTGGATGCCTCCCCTTCCTGGGGGTGTTCAAGACCAGGTTGGATGAGGCCTTGAGCAGCCAAATCTAGTTGTGAGGCATTTCTGCCCATGGTGGGGAGGTTGGAGTAGATGATCTCTAAGGTCTCATCCAACACAAGCCATTCTGCAATTCTATGATCACCAGTTTTAGCCTGTCCTCAAGAGAGAGGTGGAAGAGATGCCATCTTGGCTCTGCTGCAGGATTTAACCCACCAGCAGACCTGCTCCTGTGTGCTGTCAGTGCCCACCTGCTCACTCCACCAGCAAGAGACCATTACAATGAACAAACCAAATAATGTTTCAAGAAGGCACCTACTTCACAACAGCTTCAGCCAGCAAACAGTAAGTGGCCTAAGACTCAAAGGCTCTTCTCCTTCCCATCAGTCAGGCTCAGTGAAGGATTTGCTGTGTGGGTTTTGTTTTGTTTATTACTTCTAATGACTTTCTCATTATCATTTTGCTGTGAAACATAAGCGATGGTTATGGGAGAAATCATATTATTTGGATGGCTTTATTAAATTAGAGAGCAAATCTGTGCATATTTCTGGCTCAGGATAAATGTTTGAACTTTGAGAGGCCAAAATTCATTTTCAGACAAAGCCATTTTCAGAAGCTCTGGAATCAGTGGTTAAATTTGCCTTCAGCTGCAAGGGAGATGTATGGGGAGCATTGCTCAATTTCATCCCTCTTAGGGATTTAACCAAATCACCAAATTCCAAAACCCCGCTTCTAGATCTGTTGATGAGAAACTCAGGACTTGCAGAACATAATGGAGAAATAAAGGCAAAATAGCACTGAGAAAAAATAGACATCATCCTGTCTCTGTGCCCCATTCTCAGTCCTTTTACGGGGACCTCATCCAGCTCACACATTTCCCACCAGTAAAATCTCTGCCTTCACACTTTCACAACAAGGGTTGAAAAAAGCGCTGATTTTAACACAGGTGGCTGATAACACCAGCAGAGTTCCACCAGAAATAGTAACAGCAGCCAGCAGACATGCAAAAGGCACTGGAACAGCTTACCTGCAACCATTACAGAGGTGCAACTTAAAATACACACAGAGACGTCTGGCACCTTATCTGCACTGGGGTAACCAGCAGGACAACCTGCGGGACTTGGCTGGTGGTGACAGAGAAAGAGAAGCTGAGTGTGAAACACACACACAGGATGAGAAAGCTGTTGCTAGATGGGCAGAAGCTGTAGTTCCTTTCTCTATACCATCCCTCCCAGTCAGGGACTAGAAACTGAAGCTCTTTTCCAAGCATTGAACCAAAGGACTCTCCAGATTTTTAATGCCAATAGCTGACACTGGAATAAACCTGCTAAAAAGAATAAATTTCCCCAGCACACCTAAAGGAAAAAAAAACCCAAAAAACAAAACAACAGTGGAAAATTGACCCTGATAAAGGATCTGTTAAATGAAAGCACTTTCAGCATGCCAGCCCAAAATATATGGCCAGCAACAGGCAAGCTCTGTGAGAGAAATTCTTGGCGGAAAAAAGACATCAAGGAAGAGGGGAGGAAAAATGCTTGAGGTCCTCCATTCACCATTATGTCAAGGAGGGTGATATGACCTACAAAGAACAGGCTCTGAAGAAATCAGACATGCTTGTAGACCTCCAAGACCCCAAAGATAAATGGTCTCATGCAGCCCAAGCACCTGGTGGGAGTACAGGTAGCCAAGATGGGAAGAGATACAGGGTGGGAGTGTGCCAAACTCGAAGGGAGGAAGACCTATTCTGCTAATAATTCAGAAATCAGAAGCAAAGGGACTTGAAAAACAAGTCCAGTTTTACAAAACTAGTCAAGTTTTTCAAAGAGGGGCAATTCCATGATGTTGGCCATGAGCACCTATACTTAAAATCACTGGGAGATGGAAAGGAGGAGTCAGTGCTACCTATCCAGTGCCCAGAGCTAAATATATCTTACTATCGGAGGAAAGATAGTAAGATATATTTAGCTCTGGGCACCAGCTGAAGACAAATAGAAATATTGCCTATAGACCTTGGGAAGCCCTGAATGTGCCTCACCCCCTTCACACCCACGTCAGCAGGAGTTGGTGGGCAGCAGGATTTGCTCCTCCAACTCCACAACCAAGCGATGCTCAACCTTTGGGAAAGGGACAGGGAGAAAGACGTCTAAAGAAATTGAGACAGGCAAACCCAGAGCAGCTACCAACCCCTCTTGGAATCACAGAATGGTAGGGGAGAGCAGCAAGCTCAAGCATCTTGCCAAAGCAAGCAGAACACGCCCAAGTAGGTCTTAGAAGCCTCTAGAGAAGGAGACTCCACAACCTCTCTGGGCAGCCTGCTCTGCTGCTCCAGANACACAAATACTTTTGTTTTACAATGACTCAGTTTCCTTAGAAGATCTAGTTCAACCTGCAGCACACCAAAGGAAACAGGTTCAGCACCTTTTCTCCAAGCCATCCTAAGCATCTTGGGAAGCAGCCCTGCTGGTCTTCTCAGAGGCTTGCACAGAGAAGGAAGGATGCTGACACATGGCTGCCTGAGCTTTTCCTGCCAGTTCAGGTTTAAGTTCATGTTAAAGCAGGATCTGTTTAACTTTGAGTGTCAGATGTGCTAAGGGGATGCTGATTGTTGCTACTTTATCTTCTTTGATTCCATCTTCTCTGTCCGCAGTCACTTTTCTGCAGGGCTGTGGGTCAGTCCCAAGGCTTTGGAGGGAACTGTCGTCTTCTGTTTTGTTATTTTATCAGGGCTATTCTAAGTCTTGGTGCTCTGCTGGAACAAAACCAGCTGCAACAGCCCTTATGCAGGTGGTGAAATGTATGGCCACAGAAACCTGGTGCCTCTGGGAGCCAAACCTGTGGCTGTTGTTTCACCTCATGCCAGCCTGCTGTCCTACACAGCCCAGAAGAAGCTGGAGATTTGTCTCCCAGGGACAGCTTTCTTACCAGGACAGCTGTGCAGGATCTCCCCTGCCCCTGACCCCTCTTCTCACTTAGCTAACACATCATGAAAATAAATGCAGAAACAGCTGGAGCTGCAACGAATGAAAGATGTGCAACACACAGAACAGAACAACTTCATTACAGACTTCTCTCAGACCTTCTTGGAGCTGAAGGGCACCTTTGTGAACCTCCAGTATCTTAAAGGGGCCCGCAAGAAAGCTCGCGAAGGAGTTTTTAGGATATCAGGTAGTGATAGGACTGGGGAGAATGAAGCAAAACTAGAACTGGGTAGATTCAGATTGGATGTTAGGAAGATATTCTTTACCATGAGGGTGGTGATCACTGGAACAGGTTGTCCAGGGAGATGGTGGAAGATTTTAAGGACAGACTGGGTGAGGCTCTGAGCAACCTGATCTACTGCAAGGTGTCCCTGCCCACGTCAGTGGGGGTTGGAACTAGATGATCCTTTTGAGGTCCCTTCCAGCCCTGACAATTGTATGATTCAACAGTGTGTCACCAACACTATTTCTCCTGCAAGAATTTCCATGAGATTGTTAACTCCCTCCCCAAACACTCAGGATCTTCTCCTTCCCTGCAAGTGAGGTCCTTTGGAAGTTGCAGGCAGGTTTTTCTACTGAGGGTCATGAAGATTCTCTCTTCTTTTCCTCCTCTCTTCTCTTCCTTCTCACCCCTGCCAGGGTGCCTGCTGGGACAATCTGGCAGCGCTCTGGGTTTCTGACATTCACTGGCCCCAACCAAGGCCACGATCCCACCTGGGACCTAAGGACCAGCATCAGCACGCAAAGGGCTGGCAGCTTGTGGCAAGAAACCTCTCCTAACAAAGATCTGTCACTAATTAGTAATGAATCCTGCTCAGATGGAGCACAGAGTGATGCTCTTCAAAGGAAGGACTTTTTTTTTCTGGGCAGCTGAACACCTGGAGATTAATATCTCCTTCCATAAAGCAGCTCGGCTCAGTTACAGGACATCACTACAACAAGCTTGCTGGCTTAAAGATGACCCGAAAAGCTACAAACATCACATTTCCCCCAGGTTTAGCAACCAAAGTGTTATAAAGAGGATGAAGATGAAAGTGTGAATCCTCCTCACACAGTTATAGTGCATAAGAACCTACACCATCCCTTATCCTCCCATGGTTATTGAATCAGCAGGTGAGTTTGAATGAACATGGGCTTGTGACCATTTCTTACTCACTCCACACACACACACACACACACACACACCTCCCCAGAATGCTTTAAAAGACTCTTGAGCTGATACTTGGGGCACAAAGCAATCCCATAAACTCTGCCAGCCCTTTTTATTCTGTACATGTCCCTAGTTTCATATTTCTAAACCCACACCCAGGCAAGTGTTTCAGCCACTCCAAAGGAATCCAGAGACAAAGCCAGGAGCATGCAGGTTGAGGTACGGTGCCAGAAACCACCTTCAGAGCCTGAATTGAATAAAAGGTTCCATCACAGTGGACAGTGATGAACAATACCATATTTCACACACCACCTGCATAGCACACCTAAGAATGGAGTTGCAGCATGAAACATGGTGATGAAGAACTGATGTGACACTCTTCTAGCAAACTCCTGTGTCCAGGAAAGGCATCCTACTTCTCACAACACAAGGATGGGAATCCTATAAACACATTTACCCTTTGAAAAACTGCTCTTGACACCAAATCAATGGAAACAGCCTGCGTCCTTTTCCCCACAAGAAGCTGGTAAAGCATTTGCTTCAGGCTCAAGGAGGGCTCCATCTCCTGTTCTCCTCTTCCAGTGATTGTCATTGGAATGATTGTCATCGGATTGTCATTGTCCATCTCCTGTTCTCCTCTTCCAATGATTGTCATTGGAATGTCATTGTCTCTTTACTCCTGATCACATGCCTCCAAGAGGCAAGAGCAGCCCAGATCATTCAAACACCTCGTCAGAAGGATGGGGAGACAGAGGAAAGGGAGAAGAGCAACTTTTCCCAGCCAGATTTTTATGAACTCATAGAAAGGGAGAAAGAAGATCCAAGCCTCCTTGGGAGACAAAGCTTTTAAGTTAAATGTATCATGAAAAATAAAACTTCTGTCACTTCTTAAAAAGGTTTTTGACAGGTCTTCATTTGTAATCCACAAACAAATGCAGTTTCTCATGCTCCACGGACTCTAATATCACTTCATAGCAGACCTGAATCCAACTCTCCATTGAAAAGCCCGAGAAGCAACCACACTAAATTAGCTCTCTTCGCTGCTTTTGGGCACACAAGAAATCTTTCATTTTCAGGACCTGCACCTAAGTGCCTGGGAGCACAACCTGAATAGATAGAAATGGCTGCACAAAATCATCACGATAGCTTTAGGTGGACCAGTTGCAGTTAAGCCAAGCCTAACAAGAGTGACATCATTACACAAGACACAAAGAAATAGGTCCTGTGCTCTATTTAAGCTGTAGTCAGGTTCCAGAGTCCTCT
Organism: Psilopogon haemacephalus; assembly: GCA_013396835.1. NCBI lineage: Eukaryota > Metazoa > Chordata > Aves > Piciformes > Megalaimidae > Psilopogon > Psilopogon haemacephalus. The sequence goes on from VWZI01010626.1 coordinate 1,189,763, forward strand.
TTCATAACTTAGATTGATCATAACTCAAGAGTTCAGACTGGCATGACCATCTAGAGTCCCAGTACCTGAGAGCATCATAGAATGCCTTGGGTTGGAAGGGACATCCAACAATCCTTAGACATCATCTAATTCCAGCTCCCCTGCCATGGGATAGGGTACCCTTACACTAGACCAGGTTGCTCAAGCCTCCATCCAAACTGGCGCTATTTCCAGGAGCACCTGGCCAACCTGGGCTTCCCTGGGCAACCTTCCCTCTGCAGACAAGGTAAAGAAAATGCAGAGAAGGGTCATAAAAAGCACACTACAGTTAAGCATAAAAGAGAATTAAGGACCCTCCTGAGACCTAGGATATCAAACACATGACACAGCAGCTAGGACAACCTCCTCTGTGCTTTGCTCTTCAAGAACATTGTTGTACACAGGCAAACTGAGCAGACAAGGTGAGAAGCCTTTGCAGTCAGCTTCTCAACACTTGGCCGTGGCAGACTGCACCAAACCCAGCATCTGATACAAACAGACATGATGGCACCACCATAACTGAATGCTTTGGTCCAAAACTGTAAGTAGGACATGGCCAACAGTCATAAGGATGCACAAGCCAGGTCTCATCTTCAGGAGAATAGAAAATAAATGGAAATAGAGAAGATAATTTTCTAGATGACAGAGGTACTGAAGAACTAGTATCACAATGACAGCCCAGAAGATACAGATGCTACATCTGCTAGCCACAGCCTCTGCTCTTGAAACATCAAAACAAGTTACAAAAGCTCTTCACAGCTCACATCATTTGTTCTTGCCCATGCAAGTGTAGCCACCATGACCTAGGTGCCCAAAGAGTCCTTTTAAAGAGATGCACAAAGCCAGTTGATCATGAAAATCCATATTTCATTTGCCCAATGCAAGCAGAACATTTTTTAACTCTGGATTTTGTGTTAATTTTGGATCCTGGCTTTCTTTCTGCAGTGTTCCCAAGATTTCATTGAATCATAGAATGGTTTGGGTTGGAGAGAACCTCTCTCTAACAGCCATCTAGTTCAAACAGGGGCAGCTACACCTAAAGCAAGTTCATCACAGCCTCAAACAACCTAACCTGGAAAGATTCCACCTCACTGGGCAACCTGAGTCAGCATCTTACTGTTCTCAGTATTAAACGTGACTACTTTCCCTCTAGTTTAAACCCATCACCTCTTGTCCTGTCACAACAGGCTCTGTCCCCAGCTATTGATCCATCCCTTTAAGTACTGAAAGGCCACCAGGTCTCTCTGAAGCTTTCTTTTCTCCAGGCAGAACCACCTCAACTCTCTCAGCCTTTCATTATATCAGCTACTAACTCATCCCTCCTCCTCAAAAGCAGGATGAGTGGCTACAAAGCCCAGGTTTGTCACCAGCCAGAGGAATCCTCTAGAAAGCAAACCTGCAGGAGAGAGATAAGAAGCATCTCATCCACTCGTTGGAATGCAGGGAAAAGACCAAAACAAATATTAATGAGAGGCACTTAACAACGCCTGTTCCACAATCAATAACGCACAAAAAGGAACACAGCTGGGCCAAGCACTGCATGCTCTTGCTGTGCTGGAGGTCCTAAACAGAGGGGTCTTCTGCTAATCCCTTCCTGGAAGTTGCATTGGCACCTTTCCAAACCTCTATCCCCTCCCACAAGCTCCCTGCAGTGGAGAGGCAGGGGAAAGGGGCAGTGACAAACATCTCGTAGTTATTTTAGTGATCACCTTCATCATGACTAGCCACATCTCTCCTGGTTTTTACTCATGGAGTCCTTCCAATCACCCCAAAGTATGACATGACCTGTTTGGCCATGCCAGGGAAAACTCTAGAGCTTTTCTCCACCTGTGGGTGGCATTTGCACAACAGGTGTCACACGGAGGGCATGTGGAGCTTCTTGGTGGGATTCTGATCTGATGTCCTGCGTGAGGAGGTGGTGCAGTGGAGGATGCAGGGACATAGAAAGGTGTCACCTGAACTGCAGGGACTCATTTGGAGAGCATTCCAGTGCCTGCAAGGACAGAGATTGTCTCTCAGGAACCTATTTGTGTGCCTGTTTCACACAAAACCTTCATCTGTCACCAGTCCTGCTTCTCCTCCACATCACCCCTATGGGGATCATCTCCTACTCCCCATCTGCAAGCACTGGCCACAGGAGAGTGGCTGAGGGGACCCAGCCAAGGGAGTGCTCCCCCCACCTCTTACTGCTCCAGCAGGCTGGCATTTGAGGGTGCTTCTGCAGGTCCTTCAGTGCAGGCTGCAGGGAGAGAATGGCTTTCAGCTCAATTACCCTTCACATTCTGATTCCATAACGCTCCAATGAGGCTTTTTAACCAAAATCCCTCAAGAAAAGCATGACTGCTGCAGCCTGGCCTCAAGAGCAAACGTGCAGAAAGGATGCAACTTACAGTCTTTGGCTCTCCTGTCCCTGTCATCCACCTTTCCTTAAATTTTCCTCTAGGCTTCCTTCTCCTGTGCTAGACCACCCACCCTTCTGGCAAGGGCTGAGCTTCTTCTTCCTCTTTTCCGCTTATCTTTTTGATTCCAAAGGCCCAAACACCCAATGCGCAGAGGTCAGGCTCCATGGAGATGTGCATGAAGTGCAAGTCAAAAGCACCATCACTGCTGCTTGGGCAACAAAACACCCCCTGCAGGGACAGGTCAGACAACACAGCCGTTTGCGCTCCTTTTGTTCAGAGGTGTTTCACAACGAGACAACCATGTGGTAGAGGATTCAGGGTACAACTAAAAGTGACAAATAGGGCTCTTGTCCTCTGGAGAAGAGCTGACCTCCTCCTGACATCATCTGAGCAGATCAAAGACAACGTGTGAGCACATAGCAAGGCACCAGTTAAGATGCTGTTGAGAAACTGATGATGAAGCACATGCTCTGGAGGTGCAACCTTGCTGAAAAAGCAAGCTGTTTGCCCTGCAGATAGGGATAAGTCTTGCATCTGAGGTTCTAAGAAATTAAGTCCCCCACCTCGGGGGGATGGCCAACACATGTTAAGAGGATTTGGTTTTCCATCTTTCTCCCAGCCCAGCCCTTGAAAATCAAAGATGATGTGTAAGCACACAAGAAGGCACCAGTCAACATGATGACGAAGAACATGATTTGGAAGTGCAATATTGCTGAAAACGTACCATTTGCCCTGCAGGTAGGGGTAGATCTTGTGTTTAAGGCCCTTAGAAATTAGGTCATCCAGGGAAAGCCTTGCAGAGAAGTCCCCCTGTGCTATGTGGTGGGCTACCTGGCTGGCTCACCCACTTTGTGGATTCACAGATTGCACTGGGTTGGAGGGCACCCTCAAAGGTCATCTTATCCAACCCTTCTGCACTGACCAGGAACATCTCCAAACAGATTAGGCTGCCCAGGTCCACATCAGGTATGATCTTGAATGTCTCCAGGGGTGGATTTAGGAGAATGCAGGCTTGCAGCCCAACCCCTGAAGCTCACATAGCCCTCAGATTTGAGCAGGACTTTTCACCCAACTCAGCCATTCTCAGAGGCAAGGCTGCAGCTACATCCCACAAGGCAGAGACAACTGCACCTCCAGGACACTTGGGCTTTAGCACAAATATGCCCTTTCCCCTGCTGACTGAAAGGGCTGGGGTGAACCACAGTGTTGTGATCCTTGGGGGCTCATACCAGAAGAGAGCCACTTTGCAAAATACCCTTCCCCAAATGCCCCAGTTTTACACAGCAAAACAGAATCTCCACCTGTCCCACTGTTCCACCAACCTGCTGGAAACTCCTATGATGCTTCACGGGCCATCAGCTAAGCACTGCAGTGGAACAAGCTTTATGCTTTAACCCTCTCAGCCTACCTGAAAGGCAAGGCACGGGCAGGGAGGGCAGCTTTTTTCTCCTGGGAAGCTGAGAAATCTGCACACAAACATCTGGCTGTGTGTTTCCGGCACGTTTAGCAACAGTGATTTTCCAACTGCTGGCTCGGTAGTTTCTGACCCATGTACTTTTGGGGTCCTGCAAATCACACACACAGCAGAAGTTGTTTCGCACTCAGGTTGCCCATCGAGGCCTGCTTATGGTATGAGGCAGAGATAGGTCTTTTTCTGCAGAGCTTGGGAGGCTGAGCCCTCACCTTACCTCCAAATTAATTTCCCTAATTAGTAAGTCTTTATGTACATTTTCCATGCTTAGAAGGAAACCGCAGAGATAGTTTGGTTGGAAGAGCCCTTTCAGATCAAGCCCAACAATTAACCCAGCACTACCAAGTCACCACTGAACCACATCTACATCACATCTACACAGCTTTCAGGGATGATGACTCCACCACTGGTTCAGGGCTTCATAACCCTTTTGGGGAAAACATTTTTCCTAATGTCCAACCTAAACTTCACCTAGTGCAGCATGAGGCAATTTCCTCTTGTCCTATCACTTGTTACCTAGGAGAAGAGCCTGACCACTACCCCATACCTCACTTGGAGATGAACTGACAGTGCTAAAAATCCACGCCTTGGATGAACATACCAACCTATGGGTTACAAACTCTTTTTTTACCTCTTTGAATGGGTGGTAGTGCTGGTGGCCACCCTGGAACAAACAGCAAGACCCCAGGTCACATAAGCAGGAGGTATCTCTAGACACATGAGCAACCAAGACTCATCACACAGCCGAGACTCATCACGTGCAGGCTGAGCAGGAGGTGGCTGACTTAATTAATGTCTCCTCTTCTTCTTTCCCTCCTTCCCATTACCCTTTCAGGTTTGATTTACAGTTGCAGGTCATCCTAGCTGGAAGTGACAAGTCAACATGATGGAAGAGAAGGCAGATATGGAAAACAGGGAAGCTGTCATTATAAGCACTTCCTGAGCTCCAAGGAGATGGACAGTGCTGGCACCCCACTGAGACCCCCAGACCACAGTGAATAATAGAATCAGACTACTTTAGGTTGGAGTTGACCTTTAAAGGTCATCTAGTCAAACTCTGCAACTAGAGCAGGTTGCTCAGAGCCCCAGACAACCTGACCTGGAATGGTTCCAGGGACAGGGGACAAGCTCTGCCCCTGGAAAGGGAGGGATAAACAACTCCCATCCCTGAACCTAGCGGTCAATGACAATCTCTACACTATAGGGTAACAGCCACCAGATCTCTCCTTTCAATCCTATACCTCTTCACACCTGGTTATTTGGAGGTATGCTTCAGTAGGACATGGAGTTGGCCCACACAGCTAGTTGTGGAGACCCTGCACATGCAAGACCATGTGTGCCCAAACCTGCCTTATGAGGTGCTCAGGCAGAAACAAGAGCAGAGCTTGACATTTGGAGAGCAAGATGGTGTGGCAAGAACGTGGCAGGAGCCAGAAAAGCGGTGTCAGGGAGACAAGAAAACGGCAAAAGTGGATTTTCAGAGCTCATTTGCAAAGAGAGTGGTCTTAATGGTAATATTACAGCAGTGGAGATGGAGGTCCTCGGATGCCCAGCACCAAGCCAAGCCTTTCTGCACAAGATCAGCTATACAAACCCATGTCCATTTAGATTTGATTTTTATCCCCATTTATAAAATAAAGGGAGATTTGAAAATAATTATAAGTTGAGAACTTTCATATTCTTTTCATTTCAAGTAAAAAAAAAATAATAAAAAAAAAATCCTGAACTCAATATTTTTTTTTTTTCTGGAGAAGACGAGGCTGAGGAGAGACCTCATGGCTCTCCACAACTCCCTGAAAGGAGGTTGGAGTGAGGTGGGTATTATCTCTTCTCCTTAGTATCAGGTGATAGAATAAGAGGAAATGGCCTGAAATTGTGCCACGGAAGGCTTAGGTTGGAGATCAGCGACAGTTTCTTTGCTGCAAGAGTGGTCAGGCACTGGAACAGGCTGCCCAGGGAGGTGGAGTCACCATCCCTGGAGGTGCTCAAGAAAGCCGTGGACATGGCACTTGGGGACATGTTTCATGGGCCATGGTGGTCAAAGGTTAAAGCCTGGACTTTCCAACCAAAACAGTTCTATGATCCACTCTCTTTTCATCATTCACACCACCAAAAAAAAAAACCAAACAAAAAATAAAACAACCCAAAAAACCCACACATTTTAAGCTTTCAACAGCAATTAATGGTTGGAATTAAGGAATGGCAGCGTCATGCTGACTGAAACTTCCTCTTAGATGGAAATTTCTTCCATTTGTAATGAAAATAGTTCAAAAGTGATACAAACAGTTCAGTTCACACGTATTTTTAAGGGAAAAAAAACCCCCCAAAAACCATAACAAAGAAAGACTGATTTAATCTATTATTTTATCTCAAAGTATGACCAGCAGGAAAAAGCTTATTATACATGACTGTCTCTGACACGTTACAAACTAATAAAGCACCAAACGCAATTCTGAAAGAGAAATTGGAATGAAATCTATTGCAAGACTGATTTTTATTGTTCTTCTGACACACTGTTTCTGCCCAGCTTTGCTGTCAGAGTGGCAATATTTTTTCCTAAATCTTTCCATCTTAATTAAAAGCGGTGTTTGATTGAGAAAAGGCTTTGGCCAAGCCTCTTCTGCCAGCTCTAGCTTCACCTTCCCCTAGCTGCACTGAGCAAGGATGTTTCTACCATGTGGCCACCTCGCCGAGCTCAATTGTTTCAGGTTGACAAGAGCCTGCATCTTAAAATGGCAGTGGCTGAGGAACTTTTTCCCCCCGCACAGTGCATTTCACTGTGACTGCAATCATACATTCATTTGGGTGGCAGGATTCAAAAAGAAGCCCAAGCCACCACACTGCATGATTAGGTGGGTAAAGACCAATAAACACACCCCTAAGCCAAGGCTCTTTTGGTACCTTGCATCAAGCAATTGGTACCCACATGCTGCATTTGCATCCCGGATGCCTTAATGAATGTTCTAATGGCTCCTGTTGCTGATGTAGACGATGGACAGAGAGGGAGGTAAAGAAAAGAGGGATGTGGAGGGAGAGGTTGTGGCTTTTGCTGCCTGGCATGAGACAATAAGTGAAGTCTCAGGCTTCTAGGCTAGTGTCATACCAGGAGGAAACAGAGATAAAACAAAACTAATTGCTAGCAAGTCACACTCATTAGCTCCTCGCTCCTCTGCCCCTTTCTGGCAGCAGAGATCCCTTCGTCCTGCTGGGGACAAGAAGGAGACCTTGAAGCCATCTGCTGCCCAGATGTGTAAGTGTAATTATACTAAAAGGGCTGGGTTTGAACACCCTGGAAAGGAGCAGCCTTCCAGCCTAAGCCTAAATTGCTCCTGCGGCAAGAGATGCTGCGGCACAACAACTTATTGCTTCTGCTCCAGAGGAAGTGTTCCTGGCCTGAGCAACCCCAGATGATGGGATGTCAAGGAGCCATCAACACTTGGCACTGGCCACCTTGAGCTCAGACACGTACAACTACCTGAAAAGAGATTGTACATGAGGTGGGGGTTGGTTTCTTCTCCCCAGTATCAAGTAAAAGGAAAACAGAAAACAGCCTCAAGTTGCAGCAGGGGCAATTTAGATTGGATATTAGGGACAATTTCTTTGTAGAAAGAGTGGCAGGAACAGGTTATCCAGGGAGGTGTTTGAGTCATCATCCCTGAATCTACTCAGAAAACATGTAGACATGGCACATAGGGACGTGGTTAAATGACCATGGTGGTGTTGGGTTGATGGCTGGACTTGATCTTAGAGGTTTTATCCAACCGATATGGTCCTATGATCTTGGCCTCAGGGATGGGTCTGGGATGGACACCTGCTTCAAAAATCAGCAGGTATTTGGTCTTGGCACCCATAGAAAGTCCTGCAAATCACCCAAGAGCATGCAGGTATCCTGGGGCTGCTGAGGAGCTCAGCAAGTGGGGATGTTTTCCTTATCCTATTTCACTGAAAATGAATAATTCCTGATTTGTCTAAGCTACCATTCCCCTCTTTACCTGGGTACTCCTTGCTTCTCTCCACTTTCTCTCCATCTACCTCAACATTGTTTCTTTGGCTCTGGGAATCTTATTTTTGCAGCACAATGGCTTTTCCACAGATGCAACAAATTGCTTACTACCCTGCACTAGAGCTTTCCTTCCAGCTCTACATCTGCGGCTTTCTCCCTGCTTAGCTTTCCCCTGTCCTCCTCACCTACCCCAGTGCTCGTTACACTGGCAGAACAGCACGACCATTTCTCATTTCCAGGCTGCCCCTCCCTCCTTGCTGCAGTATTCTTCCAGAAAGAGCCCAAGTTGTGCCTGGTGGAAATGACTGTTATCTCCAGGACACTTTACACATTACTTCCACGCCATTTGGAGTTTTCCGCCCCAGTAGTTTCTGTTGCGTCTCTCATTTCACTCCCCGGGCACGTGCTTTAAAGGACCAGGGTCTCCTATTCACAGGTGAAGCCAGACAAAGTGACAACGCTGCTAGAGGTGGAGACTTTCTGTCTCCCTAGGATATCGGGACGTCACTCAAGACCTCTTGACACCAGTTGGAGAACGTCACAGTGCATGCATCAGCAATAATGAGAATGACTTGCACACAGGTGACCTTCAGAGGAACGGATGCTTCCAGGTTTGAGCACCTGCTACATCACATGACAGCTTCCTCTATGCAAGGAAATGAGACAGCTCCACGAAACCCCCCATGGGCAACCCACGGCACTTAGCTCATGGAATCAGAGAACTGCTTGAAGTTGGAAAAGACCTTTAAGATCATAAGGTCCAACGGTTAACCTAACACAGCCATGTCCACCACTAAACCACATCCCTCAGCCCCACATCTACACAGCTTTGAAATCCCTCCAGGAATGGGGACTCCACTGCATTCATGTGCTGCCTGGTAAATCATCCATATAAATTGTAGAATTGTTTCTGTTGAGAGAGCTTTAAGATCATCAAGTCCAAACCATCAACTCAAGACCACCACGGCTATTAAACCACGTCCTGACGTGCCACATCCACGTGTCTTCAGAACACCTCCAGGGATGGTGACTATCTTATCATGCAGATACAGCATGACTCTTTAGTAAAAACCTCTCCTCTTAAAAAGAAGTTTCTACAAAAATCCTGGTGACATCTCTAACGTGAGCTGTGCAAACCCTCCAGCCCAGATGCTGTTTCTTGCTCGATGCACTGCAGCCTGCTTTGTTTGAGGGTATTTCTTCAGTGCTGGCAACAAAGGAGCAGGGAAAAGATGGCAGCTGCTGCCTGACATGCTTCCAAGCTCAGGCTCTTGCCTGAAGGAATCGCTAGCATCCAAAATCCAGAACAAATACTCAAGACAGTGCCTGAACTTCCCTGCTTTGAAACAGCTCTCGTGTGGGAAGTGGGGATCTCTATGAATATTTACAAACTCGTCCCAGAGCCAAATGTACCCCACGCGCCAACACACATGGCAGCCCACCCAGATGTCGAACTCAGCTCCGCCTGATGGCTTGTGCATTATTCACAGCCCCCAGTTCCCAGTCACTTGCTACTTTGTCAGATCCCCTTCTTTTTGCTCCTCCATACCAGAGCAAGGCAAGAGGCTGGGCACTTACACAGCCTCTTGATAACTGATGGAAAAGGGGCGTCCCAACAACTCTGATGGCAAAACCTTGACTGGGCAATTTTCTTCATGTAAAGACACATTTTAACATTCAATCTTCCCCAGCAACCTAGAAATAGTCCTGCCTTGGTAGAACAGGCAGGCTGGGATTGAGAGAGGAGGGGAGAAGGAATGATTTCTTTGAGGGATATCAGATTCCACCTAGTGATTACAGAGCAGATGAAACCTTCTCAAAAGCATTATCTCATCCAGCTAAGAGATGGCTTTTTAATAGATGGACAGTATGCCTACACTTAAGACTACTGAAGGGAAGGCACATCCTTCATGATGTGTCTCTTCTTCCAGGAGTTGGTTGGACAAAGTTGGAAAGCAATTAGAAGCTGCTGAAAAAAAAAAAAAAAAAAAGAAAGAATAGTAAAACAAACTGTGGAAAGGAGAAACAACCACAGGCAAGCTTGCTGACCAGATCTGTGAAGCCAGAGAGACAGTATGGAGACATACCTTGCTATTTTTTGTCAAATATTACCTCAGGGTTGATGACTGATTTTGGAATGCAGTGACAAGAAAGTCAATAAAAAATGAGTTTAGCAGATGTTAAGAACAAGTTCTATATCATGAGGGTAGCGGAACACTAGGAACAGGCTCCCTGGGAAGATAGCTGAGCCCCCATGCCTGGAGATACTCAAGGTGAGTTTCAACAGGGCTCTCTGGGCAACATGTTCTAACTGAGGATGCCCCTGCCGACTGCAGAGTGTGTTGGATTAGATGACCTTTGGAGGTCCTTTCCAACTCAAACTATTCTATGAGTCTATGATTCTATGTTTCACCTATTGCATATTATCACCGTGTACATCTGTTACTGAGCATCTCTGGTGTGGTGCACACCAATCAAAGCCTCACCTCACACTTCTTCAACAGGCAATGGAGGTGAGAGTTCATAGACCGGTTTGAGTTGTAAGGACCTTTAAAGGTCATCTACTCCAACCCTGCTGCAGTCAGCAGGCATATCTGCAACAAGAGCAGGTTGCTCAGAGCACCAGACAAAATGATTTTGAATGTTTCCAGGGATGGGCCACCTACCAACTATGTGGGCAACCTGTGCCAGTGTCTCATCAGGTTCACTATAAAACATTTTTTCCTCCTATCTAGTCTAAATCTCTCTTTTTTTTATTTGGTCTAAACCCATCACTCCTTGTCCTATAAAGCACTCTTAGTCTCCAGAACCAGGCACATCAATGGGAGGCGAAGGTAGAGGGGAGATGGCGATGCTTGCCTTCCCAGAGAAGAGAGGCAGCTTGCTTCTGGCCAGCAGTGTTTAATGAGCACAACTTGGAAAATTAGTGTCTCTAGGAAGCTGACAATCCCACCAAGCCACCATAAATAAATAAATAAATAAATAGACCAGCCTCCAAGGCGCTGCGGTGGAGTTCGCTACGCTTGCCCATTTTGTGTGTGCAGAGGAAGGAAGGGGGGAGGCTGGATTCGCTTGGTGAGTTATTCACCCTAAATTATTTGTGCAGTTCTAAAATGCACACAGAAGCAGAAAGGTACAGAGAGAGAAGGAAAACTGTGAGAAGGGCAGGGGGAAGAAAATAAAAGAAAAAAAGAAAAAAGGGAAGACAAAACAAAAGGCAAGGAGGAAGGAAAGCAGCCAGCAATGATTATAGGCCATTTTGCAACATGTTGGGAACATCTTTCTTATCAGCTCTGCTATCATCGCCTTCAATTGAAAGGCTTTTTATTTAAAGGGTGGGGGGAGTGTGTGTGGAAAAAAAAAAAGCCCCCAGAAGGTACCTGGGAACGTGCATGGAAAGGAATGGTTAATGTGACTGAAGTGGGAGCTGCTGCTCGTTGCAGCTGCTTCATATGCGTGGCGTCAGGTCTCTGAGCCATCGCAATAGAATTATATGAGCCCCTGAAGACTCCTGGGCAGGATGGCAGAGAAACTGATGTAATTACTGACATTATTACCATTAAAGCAAAATAATAACTTTAATTACAGCTAGGGCTTTTGGGGGCTTTCTCTAATCCTCCCTGCCCCGGCTCAACATCTTGTATGGTCTGCTTCCAGGCTGTGTAAATGGGACTGGGCAGTGATGGTCCCCTCCTTTCTCTCCTTCTTCCCTGCCAAACACCTTTCTAGACAATTTAAAAAAAAAAAAAAAAAAAAGCATCATAAAAGCCACTGTTTCAACTCAACCACCATATTAAGGATGGAAATGGTGAGCAGCAGCTTGTGAAGGCTCAATCCCAAAGGCTGCTCCCCAAGCAGAAGGGGACTGCTGTTGATGGCAAGTGCCCACCTGCCTCCCAATTAAAATAAATTAGTAAATCAGGGCTGGGTTCAGGAGACACGACACCTGCAAGCTGAGTTCTCACTACCTGACCCATGCTGTGTGCTGTCCAGAAACTTTCTTTTCTATTTTAAGAGCACTTTTCCCACAGCCCTGCCTCTTACTAGCTTGACCTCCAGATGAGGTGAGCACTTTGCCAACATGGATGTCAGTGGCAGTATAGAGGCCTTTTGAAAATAGAGCCCTGTTATAATTGGTATCTCCAGGTGTAACTGTCATCTCCTGAATGATTGGGGTGCTAAATGGCAGTGTCTGGCCCAGATCTTGGCTGAGGACAGTTTTTTGCTGCAAGATGTAACCCAATAACACACATTAGTCTATAAATCATCAAGTGTGTTAACTGCAAGAAGAGGAGGGAGGTGAGGAGAGCACCAAAGGAGAGAAAACCCCACTGGAAACCTCCTGAGAGAAGGTTCAATAACAAAACAATTAGGTGACATTTCTGCCAACAAGAGAAGACTGATGATGCTCCAGGCCCAAGAGAAGAGCATGGACAGTTTGAAGTTGATCAGCAAGCTCAGGATGCTGTGGGGATGATGAGAGAAAGTGGCTCTTCACAAGAAGGTACTAGACTTGGTTACCACACCACACAACAGCCCCAACGTCAGAAGAACCTCTGCAGAATGCCAGGTGTGATCATGTAAGATAGCGCAGGAGCATCTCTGTAGGACCCAATATGAGGTTCTGTAGATGGCTCAGGAGCACCTCTGTAACACCCAAGATGTGGTCCTGTAGATGGCTCAGCAGATGGAAGCATCAGATGTAGAAGAAAACAGATGCAAAGCCATTACTTTTAAGCATAAGCTTAAATGTTGCTGACCTCAAAAGCAAATGGTGGACTGTGTGCACCAGAAGGGTTTATACTCAGAATCTGGGACAGGAAAGCCCAGCAGGAACCCAGGGGGAACAATCTACGCCTATTTCCAGCACCACACCGGGTGCCACAGAGCCAAGATGTGAGCTTGACTCCACCTCACTTGCATGATGCACATCAAAGCATGGAGCTATGGCAATCCAAGAAGACTGAGCTTGCTATGGATCGAGTCAGAGGGAAAAATAGATTGGATAAAGCAGACTAGACCTGTCAGAAACAGAGGCATCGTCACAGCCTCTCCCTGTTTAAAATCTTGAGACTCCCAGAAATGTGTTACCCTGGTACTGGGTGAGGATGCAAACAAACAAACAAAAACCCCCAACACCCACAACCATGTGCAAGCGGTGAAGAGCAAGGGATGCGTTCAGGATGAGAACAAACCCTGAAGGTCAGAGTAGCAAGCCCATGAGCAGCTAACTAATGTTGTCCAGCGGCACCACAGGGCAGAGAGACAGGCACACACGTCCTAGCAAACTGGAAAGCCATAAAATTCCATTACAGCAAATCAAGCAGCAGTCAGCATGACAGCCATTAGCTCAAAATGAACACACGAGAACTTAATGAGCTCTGTCGAAGCCAGCTTGGTGGATTTCAGTTGCCAAAGTCTAGCAGGATTCCCTTCCCCAGCCCTCCACGCCACCCCCACCCCTGCTCCTTTCCAGGCTTCAAAGGCAGCCGGCAGCACCTTGTTGCCTCTTGACAAGCAAATCATGGGGCACCCTGGCCCCGACGGGACAGATCATTAGGCTGGAGCAGTGTCCCCTTTCCTGACATGCCAGCCCTCGCTCAGCTATTCCAGGCAGGCACTGGGGATGCGATTAAGACACAACGAGCTCAGAAGATCAGCGACATCAAGCCTGACACGAGCAAACCCCGCTCTGGGTATTTGGAGCTGCTGAAATGTGGAGCAGCCCACGGTGAAACTCTTCCCTGCTTCTCATGCTAGAAAGGAGGCACACTCGCAGCCTGTGCCCAGATAAATTCCTGGTCTCCAGTCAAGCGGGTGTTTAGAAGCAGGATTGTTTTTAAAGGTCAGTTTACTTCGTGTTCCATTTATTTATGTGCACTCTTCTTTTGATTTTCCCAGTGCCACACAATAGCGGGGAGGTTTAAATAGCCTTGCTGGTGCTGCTCCATTAGCTCCATTAGCTAGGACAACTGCAAATGAGGTTAGCCGTTTACCTCAAAATTAAAAGGAGAAAACCCCTCATTAGCTGCCAATTCTGCACTGAGACGGTCTATGCAAAGCCACACCAGCACTTCTGCTCATCTCTTCTCCAGCCCTGAGCTCCAGCCCGTATTTATTCATTAGCTGAAGGCTCTTTGGGTGGTGTTTCGAACCAGCTTTGTAACTCACCCACTTGCTGCTCAGCCTGGAGCTGCCTGGAGCATTGGGGTGATCTGGGGATGCTGTCATCCCCTACCATGGCTGGTTGCCTGGTCTCAGTTGGCTGGCTCTGCAGGCCTTAGCTTCTGAAGGCACATCTCCATGCTTCATCCCTTCCAGCTCTGTAGTGGACAAGGAATGGGGAAAACTCGTGGTCCAGCAAAAGTCTCAGAGCATCCTGTCCTCAAGAGCCATGCAGAGTAAGCTCATTGTTCACAACTCTTGTGGCCTGTAGCCCTTGGAGGGCCCTCTCTGGGTGGTGGGACCCCACTGCCTGCTATCAAACACTGTGAGAAGGAAGGGCTCTCTCCCTAGCAGAACAGAAATGCCTCCAGGATTCTGGCTTAGCAATACTTTCGTGGCTCGTTACTCCTGATTGGTGCCCTTGGTTAAAGACCATGGATGGAAACTGGCACACAATGCCTTATAATTAGATTAGGCCACCCTCCAGAAGAACACAGCTCTGAAGGCCAGGTGGCAGAGAGGATATGCTGAGGGACATCCTATCCTTGCTGTACCCCAGAAAAACTAAATGGTCCTGGAAATCTCTCTTGGCAGAACCATGGCTCACACCAAAAGGAGCATGATATGCAAGAGCAGTTTGTGATCTTCTCTTGTTTATTTTTTGTCCAGATCATCTGACTACAGTTCCTGTTTCTCAGCCAGCACTCATTTTCCATACTAGCACTCGACCTTTGCCCTTCCTGTTCCCCAGGTCAAGATTGGGAAACGTTGAAGGCTCAAGATTTGCAATATTAGCTGTTAGAGAACAATCACAGAATGATTTAAAGTGTTCTGGTTGGAAGACACCTTTCAGTTCATCAAGTTAAACTGTTAACCCAGCACTGCCAGGTCACCACTAAAGCATGGCCCTCAGCACCACATCTACAAGGCTTTAAAATTCCTCCAGGGATGATGACTCTACTGCTGCCCTAGGCAGCCTGGTCCAGGGATTGACAAGGCCTTTTAAGGAAGAAATTGTTCCTCACAGACAGCCTAAACCTCCTCTAGCACAACTTGAGGCCATTTCTTCTTCTTCTGTCGCTTGCTATGTAGGAGAAGAGATCAACTCCCACCTCACTAGAACCTCATTTTGGGTAGCTGGATGGAGCTAGAAGGTCTTCTCTCAGCCTCCCTTTCTCCAGACTGAAGAACCGCAGATCCCTCAGCCACTCCCATAACACTTGTGCTCCAGACCTCTCCAAAAGCAATGAGCAAGAGGAGATATGGCACAACTGCTCCACATATATAAACACTCACTGAGGCTTAACACAGTTGGGAGAGAAACAGAATCCTACTTTCCACCTCTCTCTCCATATGGAGAAGGAAACCCTCTGTGGCAGGTAACCAGAAAAAAATAGAGATAAGCCTGAGGGCAGGAGACTGTTCTCCATCAACCTTACTGACACTCACACAAAAATCACAGAATTGTTGAGCTTGGAAGAGACCTGAGGTCACCAAGTTCAATGGCCCATCTTGGAGTTTGCAATCCCACCACTACTGCTATGCCACTACCACTAAACCACAGCCATCAGCACCACATCCACATGTCTAACAAATCCCTCCAGGGACGGTGGGTACCACTTACTCTGGGCAGCCTGTTCCAATGTTTGATAACCCTTTCTATGAAGGAATTTTTTCCTAGTACTCAGCCTGAACCTCCCTTGGCTTTTTCGACTTCTGCAGAGAGACCAACACTGGGATGACCAGCAAGAAGTCAAGACAGCCACCAACCACCTTACAGAGGTCTCGGCAGAAAGACAAGAGTCTTGCCTTACTCGGAAGGCGTGACGACCTGGTTCAAGGGCAACACGACAGCCAGACCCAGGCTGTTCGGACCATGAGTTACAGACATCAATGTGATGGATAACGAATGGCGTTTATTGCAACGTGGCAGTGCTTTTTATAGTCTACAAAACGTCACTTCCATCTGCCTACGTCCTAACTCAAGGCTACTGGCTATAGGGAGGGGCTCCTCTCTTTCCGTACAGCGCGATATTTTCAGAACGCCAGACCCTGACTACAACACAAGAGCAAGAAGCAGATCGCGCAGGTTTTGCCAAGTCATTTCTGTGCTACTCGTGCCTTAAAGAGGAGGAGAAATGACTCTGACCCAGTGTCATTCTCAAAGGAAGGTTTCAGATGACTTGGCTCAGAGATGAGACTAAAACTCCCAGCTCATACATCACAAGCAACTTAATGAAGAAACCTCATCCTTGCAGCAGAGAGACAGAGAAAGATCAAAGCCCAGCATGGCAAGGCACCAGTAGCCAGCATATTAAATACACCATTGTAACACAATCGTTTGTACCTCTCAATTACCAAAGGCTGCTCAATTTCACACACACACAGACAACATTTGACCTCATCCACACCCTGTGGCATACTCTGGCAAAAACTGCTCTGCCCTGGCATCAAAGTACAAGAAGGAGGTGTTTCCTTCACTGGAACACATGAAACACCCTGCTAATCCCATACTTCACGTGTAGTAGCCTGACCTTGTCCTCCAAAACCATTCACTTCCAATTTTAAAGTTTAAATTCCAATCAGCTCTGTAAGTTACTGGCATTTCCCTCCCCAGCTGACTTCTAGGTGCAGAAGTTCTTACTGATAATATGAGTAGATGTCACCTCCTTTGCCATTTACAGCACAGAGAGTGGCAGAAGGTTTTGGAAACTCTGTCCTTGAAGATGCTCAAAACTGTGGCTCTATAAAGCCTTGAGTGACCTGATCTAACATGAAAATTCTGTCTGCTTTAGTAGGAGCTTGCACCACACAATCTCCTGTGGTTCCTTTCTACCTATTCTATGCCTAGGACCATCATGGGACACAGTCCTACTAGGAAGCCATTAAAAGGAAACCACCAGCATGAACAGAAGCTTTTGGGCAGGACTCTACTAGATATTAGGCATTTGGAGAAATACTTCTTCCCACCTCAGGTCATCTCTGTGACAAGAGGCTGCATGTCATCTCTGTCTCACAAGAAGAGAGAAAGAAATAGATTCCCATTTACAGCTATTTTCAAACATCACATTTATCACAGGAAAGATGTCACCAAGGCTGCAAAGACTTTGAGCTCCAAACCTCTGCCTTTCCCCAGCACCCAAACCACAGTCAGTTTGCTTCTCCTTATTATCAGATACCAACAACTTCCCAAGGTTTAATCCTCTTCCCCAAGCCCAGTGAGGCTCAAGGCAGGAGGACGGTTCCATACTTTGGTAGCCCACACACAGCCAGGCAGAGAGCTCTGCAATGGCAATCAGATCATGAGTGTGGCCACTGAGGAAAAAGCCAGAAGCCAGGCTGCAGTGATCCCTACCTCTGGAATGCGGACGCTGTAGGGCTGGTTGTGGAACTGTGGGGCATTGTCGTTGACGTCTCCTACTTGGATGTTGACTGTCCCTTTAATCACCTGTGGTTATGAGGATAAGCCGTAGTTATCAACTGTATTCCTGCATTTAAAGCACACAACAATTTTGTGGCTGCATTTGTTTTCTGACTTGAGCTGTTGGCAAGCAACAGACAGGGGTGGCCTCGCTTACCAGACACTCACACGTGCACACACATACACACATCCCACCAGAGAAGTGTAAAAGGTCCCCCCCAGTGACCCACACTCATCCTCCCTGCTCCCTTCAGCTCGTGCCACAGACCATGAAATGAGAAGTCACACTCACCCCTTGGCTGTCACTGACAGAAAATTCAACCGTGAATTCTGACTTAGTCTGCAAAGGAAGGAGAAGAAAAACATGTAATTAAAGATCCTGTGGTGGTTATCTGCAGATAGCAGGCTGGGGACTTTTAGCCAATATTATTACATGCAAAATGCTTTCAGGACCTTCAAGAAGAGAAGAGGCACTTGAGCGCAATTACCCAAAAGCTGAGTCTAAAATGATGAGAAATATTCATGCCAGAGGAGCTCTGGTATATTCCATGGGCAAGAAGAGAAGCTCTGCTCTGGGTCAGGAGGATGTGGAACTAAGAAGTCTACTCCCCATCTAGCAGCTAAGCACTTTAAACAGGCAAGTAGGCTTAAGCAGGTGAGAGGAACCTGTTGCTTGACCTTCTGTGGTATGGTCCAGTGACACACCAGAGGGAAGGGACAGGCTTGAGAGGTGGAGCCAATCCAAATTCATGAAGTTCAACAAGGCCAAGTGCAAGGTCCTAGACGTGTGTGGGAGAAATCCCAAGCCTAAATACAGGCTGGGTGAAGAGTGGCTCAACAGCAATCTAGAGAAGGACAACTTGGTGGGTGTCAGTTGGTGAAAAGCTCACCATGAGTTTTTCACTGGCACCCCAGAAGGCAGCTGTATGCTGGGCTGCATCAAAAGCAGTGAGAACAGCAGGACAGAGAGGGGATTCTGTCTCTCTGCTCTACTCTCATGAGACCCCAGCTAGAGTACTATACTGAGTTCTAGGCACTCCCAAGACAAGAAAGATATCAAACTGATGGAGCAGGTCTAGAGGAGGCCATGAAGATGATTAGAGCACTGGAGAGCTTGCACTGTGGGGACAGGCTGAGAGACTCGGGGCTGTTCTGCCTAGAGGAGAGAAGGCTCCAGAGAGATCTTAGAGCAACCTTCCAGTACCTGAAAGGGCCTACAAGAAAGCTGGGGAGGGACTTTTGACAAGGGCTTGTGGTGATATGATGAAAGGGAATGGATTGAAGCTGGAGGTCAGCAGATTTTGACTGGAGATTAGGCAGAAATTCTTTCCAGTGAGGGTGAGGAAGCATTGGAACAGGTTGTGAATGCCTCCTCCCAAGGCCAGGCTGAATGTGGCCTTGAGGAATTTGGCCTGATGGAAGATGTCTCCTCCTGTGGCAGAGGAGGTTGGAACTAGATGATCTTTAAGGCTCCTTCCAACTCAAACCATTTTATGGACCAAGTCTGCCCAGTCCCTTGCCTTCTTGTAGCACCAAGAGTGAGTAAGTCCAAGGCAAGAAAAGCAGTTTTCCATCCTCAGAGTGCTGTGACCTGGCACCATCTCAGATGGACTTTGCAAAAGAGAAGAAAGCCCAAAGAGAAAGCTATGTTATTGGCTTTTGTTTGAGATGACAAATTCAGCAGGGCCTTACGGAGGATATCTGCATACTGCTGCTTTACCAACTTCCCTGCCAAGCAGCAGCACTTGAGATATCACAGAGTAGGGAGCACAAGGGTAAGCCCAGGATATGCATTAAGAACAAAAAATGACTGTGCAACCCTCTCTGCCTCTCTTAACTAAATTACAGAATGGTAGCAGTTGGAACTGACCTCTGGAGATCATTTAGTCCAATCCCCCTGCCAGAGCAGGGTCACCTAGAGAAGGTTGTACACAATGGCGTCCAGAGATGGAGACTCCACCAGCTCTCTGGGCAGCCTGTTCAGAGCTCTGCTATCCTCAAAGTAAAGAAGTTCCTCCTCACATTCAGAGGGAATTTTCTATATGTTCAAGTTTGTGCTCATTACCTCTTGTCCTGTCACTGGGCACAGCAAAAAGCCTAGCCACATCCTCCTGACACCCACCTTTTAAATGTTTATAGACATTGATAAAATCCCCATTCAGTCTTCTCTTCTCCAGGCTAAAAGCCCCACGTCTCTCAGCCTTTCTTCATAAGGGAGATGTTCTGGTGCCCTCTTCATCCTTGTAGACCTTTTCTGTACTGTCTCAAGCAGCTCCCTATCCTTCTTGAACAACTTATTAACATGATTATGATGAAATTAACAGCTTGGTCTTAAACGGCAATATATTAAAGTCACTGTCACTGAGGTGAAGGACAAGTGGGAAGAGGGAATTATTTTGGTGTCAGGGCAAGGAGGACATTGCTAGTGGAGGAAGATTTCTCTTCCTGGCCAATTTATTTCCACTGGCAATTGTTTTGTCCACATTTTATTAGGAAGTGATGCAAGGATGTGCTCTAGGACTCAGACCACCACATCTATCTAGTAACTGTGCTCCAGCTAGCTCCAGAAATCTCTCCACACCCCCCAGTATCCCATCCCTGCCACAGCACAGCAACCTGATGTTTCCAAAGCATCATGCTGGAAAGCAAGCTTGAAATGGCTCTCCATGCTGCAGATGTGGTTGATTTATTCCTAATAAGATCAGCCCAGGGACAGGCAGCAGCCTCTGGTGCCCAGACGAAGAGCTCCACTTGCACCAGGGTAGAGAATTCAACTTGGAAAAGTTGCACCAGAGCGTGCACCCCTCCTCTACCCCTGCATGCAAACAGCTAGAGACTTCAAGCCTTTCCCAGCTCCTGCCTTAGGGCAAGGCTTGCAGGCAGAACAAAGAGCTGAAAGGCTGATGGAGAGGAGAGCTTCCGCTCCCTGTGACATCCCACCCTGCTGTATCAGCATCTTCCACTTCTGTCTCCCCATTACTCATCAGTACCACCATGAAAAGCAAAGCACCAAGGAACAAAAGAGAACTAAGAGGTAAGAAGCAACCTGTTGAGCACTTTAAATTTTTATTACTCAATGAAATAATTGAAGAAAGCTGCCACAGGTGAATTTCTCTTCCCACCCTAAATTTTAAGCACATAACCTTGTTCAGACTCAGGGTTTGCCTTTTTGTTTAAAACTTGATTTTCTTCTGATCTTATTGGGAGTTAAAAAAGGCAAACTTTGAAAACTTGTGTTGCCTTCTCTTCTTTTTCTCTGGCAGACTGGTGAAGTTCCTGCTACCTGGGAAAGGGCAAATATAACACCCATCTTCAAGAAGGGAAAAAAGGACTACCCCAGGAACTACAGACCAGTCAGTTTCACCTCTGTGCCTGCTAGGTCACGGAGCAGATCCTCCTGAAGGCTCTGCTGCAGCAGATGGAAAACAAAGCAGAGGTGTCTGATGCCAACCAGCATGGCTTCACCAAGGGCAAATCATGCCTGACTAATTTGGTGGCTTTCTATGATGAAGTCAGAGCAGCAGTGGAAAAGGGAAGGGCAACTGATGTCATCTACCTGGACCTGAGTAAGGCCTTTGACTCTGTCCCACATGACATCCTGGTTACCAAACTGAAAAAACACAGACTTGATGGGTGGAGCACTGCTGGATAAGGAATTGGCTGGATGGTCACACACAGAGAGTGGTGATCAAGGGCACAATGTCCACCTGGAGACCAGTGGCAAATAGTGTCCCTCAGGGGTCAGTGCTGGGCCCAGTGCTGTTTAACATCTTTGTCAGCAACCTGGACAGAGGAGTTGAGTGCACCCTCAGCAAGTTTGCAGATGACACCGAACTGTGTGGCACAGTTGACTTGCTGGAGGGCAGGGATCCATCCACAGGGACCTGGACAGGCTGCAGAGGTGGGCCCAGGCTAACCTCATGACATTCAACAAGGCCAAGTGTAAGATCCTGCACCTGGATTGGTGCAATCCCAAGCAAAACTCCAGGCTAGGTGGCGAGTGGCTGGAGAGCAGCTCTGAGGAAAAGGACCTGGGGGTCTGGGTGGATGAGAAGCTCAACATGAGGCAGCAGTGTGCACATGCAGCCCAGACAGCAACTGTGTCCTTGGCTGCATTAAGAGCAGTGTGGCCAGCAGGGCAAGGGAAGGGATTCTCCACCTTTACTTTGCTCTTGTCAGACCCTACCTAGAGTACTGTGTGCAGTTCTGGAGCCCCCAGCACAGGAAGGACGTGGAACTGTTAGAGAGAGTCCAGAGAAGGGCCACAAAGATGATCAGAGGGCTGGAGCACCTCTGCTATGAGGACAGGCTGAGAGAGTTGGGGCTTTTCAGCCTGGAGAAGAGAAGGCTTTGAGGAGACCTTATAGCAGCCTACCAGTATCTGAGGGGGCCTACAGGAAGGCTGAGGAGGGACTATTCACAAGGTCTTGTAATGACAGGATGAGGGGGAATGGGTTCAAACTGGTAGAGGGGAGATTTAAATGGGATGTAAGGAGGAAATTCTTCACAGTAAGGGTGGTGAGACACTGGCATGGGTTGCCCAGGGAGGTTGTGGCTGCTTCCTCCCTGGAGGTGTTCAAGGCCAGGTTGGATGAGGTCTTGAGTGTCCTGATCTAGTGGGAGGTGTCCCTGCCTATGTGGGGGTTTGGAACTTGATGATCTTTGAGGTTCCTTCCAACCTAAACCATTCTATGATTCTATTTCCCCTTTTCCTGCATCATTTACCTTGCTATGACTCCCTCTCCCTTTTCAAGACTCTTTTTCACCTTCATTGTACAGGAATTGATGTCTTGCTTTTTCTTCCCCACCACTTTTCCTTTAGGGCTCTCTCACCCCAGCTTTTTGATTGCAGGCATCCAGGCCAGTGTTCTCTGTTTCCATCCCTTCCCTCTCATGCCATCTTGCTCCCTTCACAAAAAGCTGTCATTTATACCTTTTCCACTCTCCACACCGAGATACAGACATCTGTCTTCACTCTCTTCCCCATACTGCAGACTTTGAGCCTCTGGGATCAGTTGATGGGTGCAGGCTCCTCTCCCAGTTCAGCCCAGTCATGCATTCAAGCTCTGCTCAGCTCTTTCTCTTCCCACCCTCCACCAAAAAATACCTAAAATCTATTGATCACCCTCTTGGCTCAAGGTCGGTATCATAAGTATTGGGAAGCAGTAGGCTTTGAAGGAGAGATTTATGACTCTTGCCAGCAGCTGTTGGCACAGGGAGGTGGAGGGGGAAAGAGTGAAAAAAAAAAACCCCAAAACCACACTTTATTTTCCTTGCTCTTTATTTGGTTTGTCCTTTCCCAGCCAGCGCAGCATCAATTGCCTTGCTCCCTTGCACTATGACATTCTGGATGGCTCCAACCTGGACCTACTGTCCACACCTAGGCTAAGTTAATGGGCTTTATCTTCACAATTCTGCAAAGGAAGAACTAAGCAGTGGGGGAGAACAACCCCCTGCACCAATTCAGGTTAGGGTTGACCTGCTGCAAAGCAGCTTCATGAAGAAGGGCCTTGAAGGCCTGGTGGAAAATAAGTTATCCACAGGTAAGCAATGTGCCATTGTAGATAAGAGAAGACTGAGAGGGGATTTAATAAATCCCCTCCTGGGAGTACTGTGTGCAGTTCTGGAGCCCCCAACACAAGAAGGACATGGAACTGTTGGAGAGACTCCAGAGGAGGGCCACAAAGATGATCAGTGCTGGAACACCTCTGCTATGAGGGCAGGCTGAAAGAGTTGGGGCTTTTCAGCCTGGAGAAGAGAAGCCTCCGAGGAGACCTTATAGTAACCTTGCATTATCTGAAGGGGGCTTACAGAAAGGCTGGGGAGGGACTATTGACAAGGTCTTGTTATAACAGGACAAGGGGTAGTGGGTTTAAACTGGCAGAGGGGAGATTTAAACAGGATGTTAGGAGGAAGCTTTTTTACAGTGAGGCTGGTGAGACACCAGCAGTTTGCCCAGGGAGGTTGTGGCTGCTCCCTCCCTGGAGGTGTTCAAGGCCAGGCTGGATGAGGCCTTGAGCAACCTAATCTAGTGGGAGGTGTCCCTGTCCATGGCTGGGGGTTGGACCTAGATGATCTTTGAGGTCCCTTCCATCCTAAACCATTTTAGGATTCTAAAACAATCATCTGGATGAGATACTGTCTTTGCTCACCAAAGCTACCACGAAAACAGGGATGTGAAACAGCTTTGAGGCAAGAATCTTGCCAAATTTAGCAGCCAGCAGCCTGAATCCATAAGGTGAGGAGAAGGCATGATAAGATGTCACGGGATGCCTCAAGTCTCTCCACAAATTGTTCCATAACAGGCAAGGATTTAATTGGAATACAGGTTATAGAGGGAGCCTGTGGATTTTCCTGGACATGTGAGCATCCTGGCCCTTGGGTAGGTCATTTCCATTTTCTCTTTTCTTTACTTCTAGACTTACAGATGATATTCTGGGATCCAGAAAAATCATCAAGCCAGATGGAGCCAGAGCACCCTGCTCGTTCTTTATCTCCTCACTGAATAGGGTGGCTAGGAATGGGCTCTCACAAGGATACATTTGGATTCCCACCTCTGTGTGGGAACAACACTCAGGCTGCATCTCCACTGCCACTGACAGTGGAGAGCCACCATTTTATCTTAGCAAAGACCTTCTCTGGTGCCCCTATTACAAGAGGGATAAGGATGTGCTGGGAGGTGTCCAGAGAAGGGCCACAGGAAGGATCAGAAGGCTGGAGAACCTCTCCTACAAGGGGAGACTGAGGGAATTGTGGCTGTTCAGTTTGGAGAGGAGAAGGCTCCAAGGTGACCTTATTGTGGACTTCCAGTATCTGAAGGGGGCCTGCAAGAAAGCTGGGGGGGGGGGGAACTTTTTAGAATATCAGGTAGCGATAGGACTAGGGGGAAAGGATCCAAGCTAGAAATAGGTAGATTCAGGCTGGATGTTAGGAAGAAGTTCTTCACCATGAGAGTGGTGAGACCCTAGAACAGGTTGCCCATGGAGGTGGTGGAAGCCTCATCCCTTGAGGTGTTTAAGGCCAGGGTGGATGAGGCTCTAGACAGGCTGATCTAGTGTGAAGTGTCCCTGCCCATGGCAGGAGGGTTGGAATTAGATGATCCTCATGGTCCCTTTGACCCCGACTGATCAGTTCCTTGATTCTCAGCAGCAGATGACATTACCTCTCTGTCCAAGGGCTGTCTGAGCCAGACAACACCAGTCATGCTCTCCACTGCGAAGAAGCGGCTGGCCTCCTCCCCAACCACACCGAACACCAGCGGATCATTGTCCAGATCCCGGGCCAGCAGCTGAGTCACTGAGGAACCTAGAAGAGACAGAAAGGAAAGAAATTATGAGCAAAACGGGACAGAAAAGAAAGAGTTCAATGGAGGGCTACAAAGATGATCTGGGAGCATGTGCCCTATGAGGAGAGACTGAGGGACTTGGGGCTTTTTGGTCTGGTGAAGAGAAGACTTTGAGAGGATCTAATCGATGTTTATAAATATCTGAGGGCTGTGGATCAAGAGGGTGGGGACAGACTTAGCTGTGCCCTGTGATAGGATAAGGGGCAGTGAGTATAAACTACAGCACAGGAAGTTCCAGTTCAACATGAGGAGCTTCTTTACTATAAGGGTCACAAAGCACTGGAACAGAGAGGCTGGGGAGTCTCCTTCTCTGAAGACTTTCAAGCGCTGTCTGGATGCATTCCTGTGTGACCTGCACTAGATTACAGTCCTGCTCTGGAAGGGGGGTTGGGCTCAATCTCCAGAGGTCCCTTCCAACCCTTAACATCCTGTAAAATCCTGGAAATATTCATTGTGGTAGGGAACTCAGATCTTCTGCCTTCCTTCTTTAAATCATCCACAGACTCTTTTCCTGTGGTGCTACAATGCCTCAAGTGACAAGGAGAGTCAAGCTGTGCATGGGTCTGATTGTTTTCTCTGAACCACAGCTCCTCTCCTTCCTCACCCTTATCAAAAGTCATGTTAGATCAACAGAAGCATGGTTGTCTCGAGCAATAGAGATGGCAGAGGTTCCTCTGGCTGCCTTCTGAGAGGAGCACATATCAACCCTACTTTCTTCCACCAAAAGCCACCAGCAGCTGATATAAAAACATGTCCAGGTTAAAAGTAAGCACTCCAAGGGTGGATGTGATGCTCACAGGTACCTCAAGGGTCTGGGAGTCAGTAGGACCTGGAGCTAGGCACAGAGCTGGAGTTAATTTTAAACACAGTAGCCACAGCAAGGGGTGGTCTTCTTAACACACATGGAGCTTACCCACCCAGAGAGCAAGAAGGCACTAGGACAAATCCATCACTGTCTGAATTATGTTTGAAACTCTCTTATGCAGCATTCCAAATACCCCAGACAACAGAAGCCTTGCTCAGCCATCCCTCTTGGTTGTAAATTTTGCCTTCTGACAGCACCCAAGAGGCAACACAGAGCCTCTGCAGTTGCTGCATAGGAACCACACACCCTCTCTTCCTGATCTCCAAACCCCTCCTGAAGCAGGATGACTTCTACCACTCCAAAAGCAAGGGAGGGTCACCACCCTTGGAGCATCATTTCAACCCCATAAGAACCTTCTTGAATCACTGTGGGCTTCTCCATCACACATAGAATGGTTTGGGTTGGGAGGGACCCCCAGAGGTCATCTACCCCAACCCCCCTGTACTGAGCAGGGACATTCACTACTAGATCAGGTTGCTTGTCAAGCCTGACCTTGAGTAGCTCCAGGGATGAGGCCTCAACTACCTCCCTGACAATCTGTCTCAGTGTTCCCCCCAACATCATGGTGCAGAACTTGTTCCTAACATCCAATCTAAATTTGATCTTGTCTCATTTTAAAGCATTGTCCCTCATCCTATCACTGCAGGCCTTGGCAAATAGCCTCTCTGCAGCTTTCTTGTAGCTCATTTCAGGTACTGGAAAGGCTGCTATTAGGTCTCTCCAGAGCCTTCTATTCTGCAGGCTGAACAATCCCAGCTCTCTCAGCCTGTCCTCACAGGAAAGGTGTCCCAATCACCTGAGTACAAAGTCTGCTGTGCTGGTAGCTTGAGAATGAATCATAGAAGTGTTTCAGATGAAAAAAAAACAACAACTCTGAGATCATCAAGTCCAGCTGTTAACCTAACACCACAATGGCCATTAAACCATGTCCTGAAGTGCCATGTCCACATGTTTCTTGAACACCTCTAGGAATGGTGACTCCACCACCATCCTGGGCAGCCTTTTCCAACACCTGATCACTCTTGCAGAGAAGAAGTTTTTCCTAATATCCAACCTAAACCTCCACTGGGGTAACTTGAGGCCATTTGCTTTTGTCCTATCCCTCGATACTATGGAGAAGAGACCAACCCCTCCTCACTCCAACCTGCGTTCACAGAGCTGTAGAGAGCAACAAGGTCTCACTTCACTCTCCCCTTCTCTGTTCTAGGAGAACAGATGTCAACATCTCATCTATTTGGGAAAAGGAGGGAAGCTCCAGCAGACCAGCTGAGCAAGTAGAGCTGCTGTAGCAATTACCAAGCAGTTGGCCTGATATCAATCATGGTAGAAATAATGGGAAAAGCTGATATGATATTCTGTTAATAACCAATTAAACGATAGGATCATAATTAATGTCAGTCAACACCATTTTATGGAAAATAGGCCTTGTCAAACAAACCTGATTGTGCTCTTTGATGAGATTACACTTTTGGCTGATAAAGGTAACTGCAAGGAAATAATGGACTTCTGTAAGGCATTTGACTTGGCGCTGTGTGACTTCTTGATTAAAGATTTAGTGCTGTACAGCATCAATGAAGCAGGCTAGAGTGAGGGCCAAGCTGCCTGGCAGGTCTCAAAGCCACCAACTCTGCTTGGAGGGACATCCTAGCATGGCAAAGTTGCTGTTGATACAGGCTTAGGTGACAGCACACCAAATAATGTGGAGGAATGAGCAGCCAGGTGAAGCCTCCATCCTATTGAGGCCACATCTGGAGTACTGGGTCCAGTTCTGGGCTCCACAGTTCAAGAGAGACAAGGAGAGAATCCAGTGGAGGCTACAAAGATGCTGAGGAGTCTGAGAGACTTGGGGTGGTTTAGCCTGGAGAAGAGCAGCCTGAGAGGGAATCTGATCAATGCTCATCAATATCTAAAAGGTGAGAGAGTCAAGAGAAGAGGGTCAGATTATTTTCAGTCGTGACCAGTGACAGGACAAAGAGCAACAGGCACAAATTCAAACCCAGCAGGTTCCATCTTAGCAGGAGAAAAAGCTTTGTTGATGTGATGGTGCTGGAGCCCTGAAGCAGACTGCTCACAGAGGTTGTGGAGTCTCCTTCTCTGGAGGGATTCCAAACCCACCTGGACATTGTGATCGTCAGCAAGCTGCTGTGGGTGACCATGCTTTAGCAAGAGAGTTGGACTGTATGATCTCCAGAAGTCCCTTCCAGCTCTTATCTTTCTGATATTCTGTGAATTTCGGCTTGTTTAGTAAAAAAACTGTTTTCATGACTGAACCAAAAGCCTTCAAAAAAGGCTGGTAGACCCCATCTGTGGAGAATAGCATACTGAAACCAGGTGTTTTGAGAGGCCTGGAGGTCCAAGCATACAAGGAGCTCTTTCTGTGTGCTGGCTGGCAGAGCCACTGTTCTTGCTCATCAGACACTAAGAAGAATGATTTTGAGGCTGCATACCTGGTCCTGACAAGGCTGCAGTTCTGCCAACTGCTTGGCTGGTCCCATCATCTTCAGGACTGGATGCAAGAGGAAGTCAAATATGTTCAAGAGCTAGCAGAAGTGTTTTGCACTTAAGGGCTGTAGAAGCTTGAGCTGCTTCATTTATGATAAAGAAGAGTGAGATGACTCAGGGCATCTCAAGCACATGCAAGAAGAGGACAAAATGTTAATACTTGATGACTATTCCAGAGCATGAAAGAACAGCAGGACTGAATGGCTGGCCCCAGGGAACTTTCTATTTGAGTCAGAATAGCAGTTGTTTGGAAAAGAACATCTACAATTAACCACCAGAAACAGAACTCCTTTCACTAACAGAGTTGCAAGTGTCAGGTCAGGATTCAAGAACTTTTGAACAAAGACCCAAAACCCAGAATCATAAAATCACAGAGTTATTTTGGTTGGAGAAGACACTTAAGATCATTAAATTTGTTAACCTGGCACTGACCCATGTCCTTCACAGCACCACATGTAGAGGGCTTTGAAATCCCTCTAGGAACAGGAAATTCACCACTGCCCTGGGCAGCTTGGTCCAGGCTTATTTATCCTTTCAGGAAAATAGTTTTTCCTGTCTACCTAAACCTCTCCTGGCACAACTTGAGGCCATTTCTTCTTATCTTTGTATAAGGATCCTTATCCAAACCACTGCAATCAGACAGTTCACCTGCAATGTTCCCATCTCTTCAGTGAAGCCAAGGCCAGAGATACAAAGTGATACTTGAGTTCTTCAGACTTCAGAGCCTTGATGTGAACCAAGCTACCAGCTGGTTGTATTTTAGAGGACGTGTGAAGCCATGCTTGGGCAAAGGTTTCTTCAGCACAGGAAACAAGCAAGGCTGTGAATGTTCACATGGCAGTGAAAGGCAGTAACTAGGACAAGATAAATCTAGGGCCATGCCTCTCTACTCGAGTTAATGGGAGAAACAGAATTTCCCCTTTTACCTCTCACTCAAGAAAACCTAGGTCAGAAAAATATCTGCAATTCTTTCCAGAAGCACAAATACTTCAAACTTCAAAAGGTCTTGGTCGCATCTCAGTGGAAGAGAAAGGCACTTAAAAATCCTGCTGAATAGGAAAACCATGTCCCACCCAGTTCTAATCATAGTCACATTCATGGTTTGTGTGCTGAGAAAGAAAGAAATCAACCAGCGAGTGAACACTTAACTCCTAGCTCTCCCTTTGCACTACAGCTACCTCCCACTGCTGGGGAGTTCAGCTCCTAAATGCAGGATAACCTGGAGAACAAGGCACTTCTGGACAGGCTACATCATCTCTCCCACATTTCTCACGCCTGTCGGCCTGCAGACATGCAGAAATCAATTCCTGTGAAACAGCATGCTGGGCTTGGCTGCTCTCTGGTCCCAGAACATCAACAGCAAGGACAGACTTCTAAAGAAGAAGAAGTGGGAAACCATGAGGAACATCCAGAGCCTATGCTCTCCTCAACTTTTCTTTCATTTGTCAGAAACAAAAGTGAAGTGTCGCTAGGACATACATAGGACAGCTTTGAACATTAAAGCATAAGCTGCACTGCATCACATCTTAAGCAAACCCTACCCTGCCCTACAAAAAGCTCCTTTCTCCATTCTTTTACCTGTCCATCAGACAGCAATCATAGAGTGACTTAGGTTGGAAGTTACCTCAGAGATCATCTACTCCACCCCCCCTGCCATGGGCAGGGATGCCTCTCAATTACACTTGGTTGTCAAAGGACTCATTCAATCTGGCCTTAAACACCGCCAGGGCAACCTAGTCCAGAGTCTCGCCACCTTTGTACTGAAGAACTTCTCCCTAAGATCCACTCTAAGCCTACTGTCCTTAAGCTTAAAACCATTCCCCCTTGTCCTGTCTCTAGACACCCTTATGAAAAGTCCTTCTCCAGCTTTCCTGTAGGATCCCTTCAGGTATTAGAAGGCAGCTCTAAGGTCCCCCATCATCATCACAAGAGGCATCTCCAAATTCATTACAGAAAAAATACAACCCACCACATGCATAAGGCAAGAGATAAAAATAAGAAATTAAATAGAAGACAGTGAGAAAGAAACCTTGGAAATAAGAAATGAGGCTTTACAGTTGCTTTGCCATTTGGTTTTCTGATTTTTGCGAGCAAGGGAAGGACAACTTTAGACCTGTAATATAAACCAAGCATTCAGGATGCATCAAGAGAGGATCACAGTGGTGTGTGCTGGGCTGCTTCACTACTTCTGCCACCACAGCAAGAGTGTGTGCAAGCTTCCTTCCACTGATTTCCTTCAAACAAATTTCTTTAGCCCTGCTATATCTTTTTTTCCTTTCTTAATTTCACAGAATCACAGAAACATTCCAGTTGGAAAAGACCCCCAGGATCGTCAAGTCCAATCATTATCCCTACTCTACACCCTTAAACCACTTCTTCAAGCACCACATCCAAAAATTTGTTGAACTAAAGGACGAGTAAACTAGCTGCACAGCACAAGCAGACACAGAGGAACTCTCTGTGCCATGGTCATGGAATCATTTTATTTACAAAAGACCTGTAAGATCAAGTCCAACTTTTAAGCCAGCACTGCCAAGTCACCGCTTAAGCACGTCCTGCATCTTCAGGGCTTTGAAATCCCTCCAGGGATGAAGACTCCACTGCTTCCCTGGACAGTCTGGTCCAGGGCTTGACAACCCTTTAGGGGAAGATTTTTATTTTTTCCTAATATCCAATCTAAGCCTCCCCAGCACAATTGGAGGCCATTTCCTCTTGTCCTATTCCTTGTTCCTTGAGAGAAAAGGCGAATCCCCACATCAATCCAACCTCCTTTGGGTGAATTATAGAGAGCAGTGAGGTCTCTCCTCAGCCTCATTTTCTCCAGGTTCAGCAAGCCCAGGTCCCTCAGCTGCTCCTCACCAGCCATGTTCTCCAGACCCTTCACCAGCTTCACTGCCCTTCTCTGGATGCGCTCCAGCACTTCAATGCTCTCCTTGGAGTGCAGGGTCCAATCCTGAACCCAGTATTTGATCTGTGGCCTTACCAGTATCAATTACAAGGGGACAATTGCTTCCACGGTCTTACTAGTCACACTATTGCTGATATGGGGCAGGATGCTGTTTGCTCTCTCAGCCATCTGGAGATAATGCTGGTCACCACTCAACAGACAACAAGAAATCCCATTTTCCAGGGTAGTCACAGGATAGGTGCTGTTGACCCCTCCATCGGTGAAGCCAACCCAAGGCAAACATCTAATCCAGTGATCCTTAGCTCCACAGCTGCCTTCTATGTTCTCTTCCAAAGCAGCACCACATTTCCAAAGATCAGTAGCACCATCACGTGAAGGTGCCTGTATCACAGTGTTGCAGAAACATCTGGGTTGGAAAAGACCCTCAGGATCACCAAGTCCAACCGATAACCTTACTTTACAAGGTGCACCCTAAACCGTATCCCCAAACACCACATCCATCACTGGAAACCCACCAAAACCAGAAGGACCTCACTCAGACAGGGCGTGCAAAGCCCAGGGATCTCCATGTCAAGCAGACACCCTACACAGGGTGCTTGCAAAGACAAATAACATGCCCCGGCTCTCCCTAGGGCCACACTGAGGATGCTGTTTAAGCTACCACAAGCCCAAATGCCAACCTGGCTCCGGCTAGGGCTGAGGAAAGAGAAACAAATTATCCTTTTGAAGTGCAAAGTTATAGGCTCCATTTGTTTCCCCTCCAGAATCAGACAGGGCAGTTAAGTGTCTTGATTCCACCAGATAATCACAATTTATCTTGTCTCCTTTTGCCTTCTTTCTCTCAATCACAGCTATTTCTCTCCCTTTCTCTCACATACACAGATTTCCTTCTTTCTGCACATCTTGAACTTTGATTGACCTTGGGAGATCTTTTTTTGTTGTTGTTGCCGTTGCCTCTTAGTATGGTTCCTGCTTGGATTTTATTAACATTTTTAGGTTTGGCTACTTTATAGGGTGTACTTTTTCTCCTCATATAGGAACTCCTATCTCAGCATCTTGTTCAGATTCTGAACTTGTGCATTGTTCTTGCCCTTTCATTTTGTCAAGGAGGAAAGTAGGCGAAGGGGCTATGCCCTCCTAATTACTTTCGCTTTTGAGTGGAAAATGAGAAAAAGCAAACTCTCCAGAAAGATCCCAGAGCTCCTGGAGGAGCTTGGAAGCAGGGCTAGGGAAAGAAGCAGAGGATGAAGAGGCTGCCAGAGCAAGACACTGGCACAGTTTGCACAGGAATGGGGTAGGCTGTGGTGGAGGGCACTAGGATCCAACAGAGAGGGCAAGTTTCTAATTAGCTGCTTAATAAGATGCTCTCTTAAAAGGTCTGATCTATAACCAAGTGAAGTTAATAGGAGTCTCTGCACTAACTCTTCTGGCTTTTGGGATGAAGACTTCAGGCATCAGCTACACTTCAATATTAAAAGCATTTAAACCCCTGCCTTTAAAGCCAGTGTCCCTTTCTCCTTGGCTCATCATTTCTCACCCCTTCTGAGCTCTGGATCATATCTGTGGGCACAGTCACCACCCAGCTCCTTGGCTCCTCATCTTCTGTCACCAATACAGAGAACAGTGTGGAACTTGCCAACCCTGGAGGCACTGGGCATGCTAGGGAGGGAAGCAGAGGGGGTACAGTTGTTATGCCTGTAGTCCTCAACCAAGACCACAAGCTGGCACAGAGAACCCTCAGTTGCATTTCAGCTCCTCAAACCAGCACAAACTTATTTACACAAAAATAATTTATTACCCACATCCTGCAGCAAAGAGTCCTCTTACACTGAAGCCACCACCACAAGTAGCTGCCAACATATTTCCTTGGCTCTGCCTCCTCCTGTCCTTGGCAAGGAGATGGGACAACCACATATCAGTATCAGGAATATAGTATCAGGTGATAGAATGAGAGGAAACAGTCTGAAATTGTGCCAGAAGAGGTTCAGGTTGGACATTAGGAATTTTTTTTTTTTAATAGAAAAAGTGGTCAGACATTGGAACAGGTCACCCAGGAAGGTGGTGGAGGCACTCAATAAATGTGAAGACATAGAACTGTCTGGGTTGGAAGGGACCTCCAAAGGTCATTCAGTCCAACCTCCCTTGCAGCAGCATCCTCAACTAGATCAGGTTACCTAAAGCACTGTCAATTCTGACCTTTAATATCTCCAGGGACTGGAGCCCAAATCGTCTCCCTGAGCAACCTGTTCCAGTGTTCCACCACCCTCACAGTGAAGAACTTGTTCCTAACATCCAAACTAAATCTGCTTTTGTCTAGTTTGAAGCCATCTCCCCATGTCCTATCACTGTAGGCCTTTGTTATCAGCCTCTCTCCATCCTTCTTGCAGCCCCCTTCAGGTACTGGAAGGCTGCTCTAGGGTCTCCCCAGAGCCTCCTCTCCTATAGGATGAACAAGCCCAGCTCCCTCATAGCACTTTGGGACATGGTTTAACGACCATAGCAGTCTTAGGCTGATGATTTAACTTGATCTTAGAAGATTTTTTTCCTGCCAAAACAATTCATTGATTCTTTGATTCACTTCCATGCACACACTGGATGCTAGCTGCCAGCCAGCAGCCCTGCCCTTCCTCCCTCAGTTGCTCCAGCACAGGCATCTCCAATGAGCCCAGTTTATCACAGCAACCTGTCCTCTGATGCTCTTAGTGTCAGGATGTGATGAAACTGGGTCTTGAAATTCCAACCCTGTTCCCCTCGTTTGTCACCTGCTCCTTTTCTTTGCCTGTAATTAATTTTCTCTTTCACTTTTCAGAAAAAAAACCAAACAAACCAAACAACAAGGAAAATAATAAAAAAAATTTTCCTGAAGATTTTTGAGAAGATGAAATGCCAATATTTCTGTGCTGCTGAGTAATGTGAGAGGGAGGAAAGGACAGTGACTTTCTAGTAAGGAAAACAGAATCTAGTTTCAAGTAGCAGGCCAAAGCAAGTGGGAGCTGCTCCTGTATTTAGGATGAGGCTTTCCCAGCACTGGAGACAGAGAGTGCACAGGAGACCCTACCTGGTGTGAAGAGTGGGATACAAATGTGGGTGTGGTGCAGGTGTCTAGAAGAGCCAACCAAAGCACATTTGGGCTCAGGAAGCCTCTTGCAGGCTCAATAGCATCTCCATCTTCCTTCCTACCTTCCTCCCTGTTGGGCTCAGCCTCCTGGAGTACTTTCCGTGTCCACTTCCCAGCTTAATACAGAAGATGTGGACTTCCAAAAGGCTAAGCACCACATTCCCCAGACTGCTTCTGCTGGCAAGACCTTGTTCCTTGCAGATGGAAAATACTTTGGGCAAAAATCTTCTGGACTTCAGAAGAACAGACTTCAATCTCCTCAGGGACCTCCTTGGCAGGGTGTCATGGGAAAAAACTCTGGAATGAAGGGGGGGCCCAGGAAAGCTGATTATTGCTCAAGGATCACCTCCTCCAGGCCCAGGAGCAGTGCATCCCAAAAAAGAGGAACACAGGTAAGAACACAAGGAGGAACGGAGGGATGAATGAAGAGCTGAATGGAGGGGAATGGTTTTAAGCTGAGGGAGAGTAGGGTTAGAGTGGATCTTAGGAAGAAGTTCTTCAGTACGAGGGTGGTGAGACTCTGGAATAGGTTACCAAGGGAGGTTGTGGATACCTTCTCCCTGGGTGTGTCCAAGGTCTGATTGGATGATGCCTTGAGCAGCCAAGTCTCATTATGAGGTGTCGCTGCCCATGGTGGAGAGGCTTGAGCAGAGGGTTTCTGAGGTCCCTTCTAACCTAAGCCATTCTATGATTTGTCATCTCCAAGTCTTCCTCTCAGAGGGGGTGGCTGCCAGCTCATTTCCATAAACAACCTCAACAGATACTCTCTGGCCTCCTTCTCAGAAAGGGCTCAATCACTTGAGCCCAAACTTTCCAGAACCACACAGCAGAGAAAGTTTCCACTCCCACAATTCAAAGTGAGCTCAGTATTACATGCTTGTCTTTCCAGCTGCTAATGGGAAGCATCAGCTTACTCCACCACCAAAGCCACCTCTGCTCTAATAACTGTGTTGTACAGGGAATGAAAAAGTTGGGAAGTCACCAGCACCATTCAAAAAGGGTCTCAGAATTAAAAACCAGTAAGTGAGAACAGTTTCTGCCATTAAAAAAACAGGAGGCTATCACCAGTTGTGAGGGGGGGAAAAGCCCTGAACAAGATGACCAAGGATCCACATAGATTCATAGAATGGTTTAGGTTAGAAGGGATCTTGAAGGTCATCTAATTCCAACCCCTCCTGACATAGGCAGGGACATCCTCCACTAGACCAGGTCACTCAAGGCCTCGTTCAATCTGACCTCAAACACGTCCAGGGAGGGGGCATCACAACCTGCCTGAGCAACCTGTTCTGATGTTTCACTAAAAGAGTTTATTCTTAATCTCCTGCCTAAATCTGCCCTTTAATATGTTCTCTCTCATCCCATCACTACAAACTCTTGAGAGAAGTCCCTCCCTGGCTTTCTTGTAGCCCACTTCAATTACCGGAAGGGTACTCTAAGGTCTCCTGGAGCCTTCTCTTCTGGCTCAACAGCTCCAACTCTCTCAGCCTGTCCCCATAGGGGAGGTTCTCCAGCACTCTATTCATCTTGGTGGCCCTTCTCTGGACCTGCTCCATGCACTACTGCCATCTCCCACCACACACAGCACGAGAATGGAGCCAAAAGAGAGGTGACAAGGAAGAGGAAAAAGTAATCTGTGTAGTCAAACCCATTTCTGAAAGAGTTTTTTTCAAACTGGGAGGCAAAAGGCACAGCAGAGAGCTTTCCCTAGTCACTCAATCCCTCAAAACCAAGCAGGAGACAGAGCTCGTAATTTTTCTGCTGCATTTACTTTTTTTAAGTGGGGAGTCAGTGTCAAGACCAAATCCCTAAGCAGACCTGACAGCCATCAGTAAACATTGGAGAGAGGCATAACCTGCCTTTGTTCCCCCCATTTAATGTGGAGACTTTTAAGAAAGATGTTTAAAGCTGCTTAAGAGCCCAGCAGCAGGTGAAGAAGATCCAATCATTCCCACCAAGAAGTTCCCACTGCATCCATTTCTGGTGTCTACATCATGAGGGCACAGAGCTGTTGGAGTGAGTCCAGAGGAGGGACACAAAGATCATCCAAGACCTGGAGCACCTCTGCTATGAGGATAGGCTGAAGGAGCAGGGGTTGTTCAGCCTGAAGAAGAGAAGGCTACCTTCCAACACCTACAGGAAGGATGGAGAGGGACTTTCTGTAAGGGTGTCTAGGAACAGGACAAGGCGGGAGAGTAGGTTTAGACTGGACTTCAGAAAGAACTTTTTTTTTTAGTATGAGGATGGTGGGACTCCAAAATGGCTGCTCAGGGATGTAGTGGATGCCTCCTTCCTGGGGGTGTTCATGGCCAGGTTGGATGAGACCTCGAGTGCTCAAATGTAGCAGAGAAGCATCCAAGCCCACGGCAAGGAGTTTGGAGTAGATGATCTCTAAGGTCCCTTCCAACTTAAGCCATTCTGTAATTCCATGAAAATGGAGCTCTAACAGAGGGCTTTTTGGGTGTACTTTGCTATTTATCCAGTACTTCAGCTAACCTGGTGAGAAATGAGAGGGGGGAAAATTAAAAAAAAAATAAAAATCAATGGCATATTGAACTTCTGTGACATTATCATCAAAGCAAACATAATACCTGAGGCTCTCCCAGTAGGTGCTTGAGGCAGGCACTAGCCCGCTGGCACACATAGAGGCGTTTGAAGTCAACACCTAAACCAACATGGTTAAGTAAGAGCAATTTCCCTCTGTCAACCTTCAAACAGGTCTTAGAGCAATGCAGATATCAAGCAAGCTCTCCAAACCCACTTTTAAATGTGTCTATTCATGCCAATGCTGTGTATTTGTAGTGGACGGAGGTCACAGGCTCTGCTCACTTGCTGGCCTCTCCTTGGCTTGATTTAGCAACCATAACTCCCTGACTAGGCTGGTGTATTGCTGCTGAAATCAGGTATGCTTTAGTAGATTGTGTTCTACAGCTGTCTGAAAGGAGGTTGTACTGAAGTATGGGATGTTCTCTTCCTCAAGCAGCTACTGGTAGGACAAGAGTAAATGGCCTCAAATTGCACTGGGGGTAGCGGGGGAGAGGGCAGGGGGGAGGTTATGTTGGATATCAGGAAAAATTTCTTTATTGAAAGAGTGGTCAGGCTGCTCAGGGAGGTGATGGAGTCACCATCCCTGAAGGTGTTCAAGAAGTGTGCAGACATGGCACTGCGGGACAGAGTTTAGTGGACACAATTATGATAGCTTGACAGTTGGACTTGATACATAGATTTATAGAATGGCTTGGGACTTTAAAGATCATCTAGTTTCAACCCCTCTGGCCTGGGCAGTGACACCTTCCCCTAGACCAGGTTGCTCAGGGCTTCATCCACCCTGGCCTTGAACACCTCCAGGGATGAGGCATCCACAACCTCCTTAAACATGTGACAGTGTCTCACCACCCTTGCTGACTTCTCCAACCTTAATGATCGTTGTATCTCCAGATCTGCCTGGAAAAAAGGACTAAAAAACTGCTCAACCACAGGTGAGCAAAGAGCAGCAGGTACAGGCGGTGCCTGCCTGCCTGCCTGCCTGCCTTTCCTCCCTGTCTGCTCAAGCAGGAGTGAGGCAATTCCTGCCCATTGGCTCACCACAAATCTCACAGTCTGTCCCTGGGACAAGGGAAAATGTAGAGAGAATTAAAAAATCAAACTTTTGCTTTCTTTTGTTTGGGAAGGAATAGACTGCATCAGCACGAAAAAGAGAAGCAAATAAAAATGCGTTAAAAAAAACAAACAAAACAACTGAACAAAAAAACCACAAACCCAAAACCCAAACCAGGAGAGTAAACAAGGAGGGGAAAAAAGCATATAAAAAACACACCCTTGAAAAGGAAGCAATTTGGATCTGGTAAGACGTTCCTGGTGTAAAAAGAGTTCTTGCACTTAAAAAGCCCTCTTAAAAGTAATTTCCTCTCCAAACTGCCTGGGAGCCTCATAATTACCAACAATGATCACAGAGCCATTCATTTCATCCTCAAATTAATACATCATGTTGGGAACAATATCGTGTTAATTTATCACAAGATTTATGAAACTTGTTTTTTTTTTTCCTAATGAGTTTTATGCAAATCCAGCTCCATCCATTGTTTGTGCCAAAAGAAAAGGAAAAGTTACTTCACAGAAGCTGCTCCACCAGAAAGCCTCAGTCACTTGTCCTTCCCTCTTCATCCCCATATGGGGAGGAGGAAGGAGAGGTGCTCTCAAGGAGAGCTCAGAGCACAAGTGAGGACAGCAGTTGCCTCACAAGGATGAGGTCTGCAGGAGAGCCAACCATTAATGCAAACAGAATTGGGTGCATTAAGAAGAGTGCGGCCAATAGCTCAAGAAAGATTCACCTTCCCCTCCACTCTGACCTTCTGGAGTACTAGGTCCAGTTCTGAGCTCCACAGGAACCCAGAGACAGGAACCTATGGAACTATTGGAAAGAGTCCAGGAGAGGCTGTGAAGATGATGAGAGGACTGGAGCATGTCTGTGAGGAGTAATGGCTGAGGGACCTGCAGCTGTTTACCCTGGAGAAGAGCAGTCTGAGAGGCAATATGACCAATGCTGATCAGTAGCTA
Organism: Psilopogon haemacephalus; assembly: GCA_013396835.1. Taxonomy (NCBI): domain Eukaryota; kingdom Metazoa; phylum Chordata; class Aves; order Piciformes; family Megalaimidae; genus Psilopogon; species Psilopogon haemacephalus. The sequence goes on from VWZI01010626.1 coordinate 1,228,535, forward strand.
AAGAGTGGGGTGCAAGAGGATGGGGTCAGACTCTTTCCAGTGATGCCAAGTGAAAGGACAATGGGCACAAAATGGAACCCAAGAGTTTCTGTCTGAACAGAAGGTAAAAATTCTTCCCTTTGAGGGTTCTGGAGTCTTGGAGCAGGCTGCCCAGGAAGCTTCTGGAGTCCCCTTGTCTGGAGAGATTCCAAACCCTCCACCACATTGTGATCCTGAGCAACCTGCTGTGGGGGTCCCTGCTTTAGCAGGGGAGTTGGACTAGACGATCTCCAGAGGTTTCTTCCAATTCCCATCATTTTGGGTTTCTGGGATTCAAGGCATTTAAAGGAAATTAACTAGTGGTCCACTCACATCTTTGTCCAAGGGGGATCAAAGAAGCAGGGGAGCAGTAAGGAATTGTGAAATTAAAGTATTGAGACTTTCCAGAGTGGAGAGTTTGTATAGAACAGGTGATAAACACCAAGGGAAGAATAAGCACCAAGCATCATGGGGTGATAAAGGGGGAAATCACACCAGATTAACTTGATATTTTACAGCAGAGCTGTAGGTTGAAGACAGGAATGCACAAGATGTCCTGCCAGTTCAGGAAGGCACTTGGTGCAGCACCTTCTGAAGCCTGAGATTTGTTGAAGATCAGGGCAATACTCAGGGGCATATGCAAGAGGTACAAAGCAGGCATGGCTATTACCAATTCAACCATGGCAGGCAAAGTGCCTTCATTTCTGAGCACTTCCAGCTGAAAATCAGACTGAGATCTTCATCAATACCTATACAGCTTTGCCTAGGAGAATCCAAAGGGACTCTTAAAAACCCCTGAATATTAGAGGCAGACTTGCTCCTGGGAGTTGCTCTCATGCAGCTATTCATGAGATAGACATACAGGAATGGGAGAAAGAAGGATGAACTGAAAAAGCAAAGGAAAATGTGAATTTAGGCTTAGGAGAACCTTTCCAGCAAATCTAGTGAGGTGTTAAATACTGACCAAAGGCCCATCTTCACCTGGAATCTTTTAAAACCAGTCTGGAAAAGATGCTACAAACACAATCCTCAAATAACCCCCCAGAAGCACCAATTAGATGATATTCAAACCCTTATTTAATCAGCTCCTGTAGGGCAAACCCATCCCCTCTGCACGGCCATGCTGCCAAATATCTCCATGAGCCACTTCATGCCTGTCCCTGAAACACCCCCGCCACTTATGTACACCTCCTTCCACTTCACACTCCTGAAGGAAAAATCTTGCTAATGCAGCCTTGATTAACATTTCTGACACAAAGTCTGAACTCTAAATCCAGAGAATATCCTTTTCTATTTTTTTTTTTTTAATAAGAAACAGCCCCAGAAAGAATAAGGAATATTTCCTTTGTTCCTTCTTGCCTCCTCCTGACTTCTCTCTCAAAAAATCCCCAACCAACCAACCAAAAAAAAAAAAAAAACCAACAAAAAAGAAAGACTTCACTATTTAATTAATGAAACACTCAAAGATCAAGGGAAACTGTCACAAGTACCAGGATGGAGGGAGAAACAACCCAGTTCTCCTCTATATGAATACCATGGCTCAGTAGAAGGCAAAATCCCAGATGACGAAGTGATGGTGAGAACATAAAAAGCAGCACGGGCAGCAGGTCCAGAGAGGTGGTTCTGCCAGTGTTCTGCTGAAACTTCACCAGGAGAAATGCATCCAGCTCTGGGGCCTCCAACACAAGAGAGACATGGACCTGATGGAGTGGGTCCAAGGGAAGGGCCACAAAGATGATCAGAGGGATAGAGAACATCCTCTATGAGGACAGGCTTAGAGACTTGGAGCTGTTCAGCCTGAAGAAGAGAAGGCTCCAGGGACACCTTAGAGCTACATTTCAATATCTGAAGGTAACTTACAAGAAGAGTGGGGGGGTTCCTCTTCAGAAGAGCCTTTTGTGATAGGATGGGGGGCCTAGCAACAAGTGTTTTGCCACCTAGACCCATGCAGCAGCAGGGATATTGAGCATCCATGTTTTCAGAGGCATCTGGCAGCTGAACATAAAGACCAAGTATACAGCTGAAGCAAGACTTGCCTATTCCCTTGGAAAGACTGGACAATGCTTGCTTAGGGGATAACAAAGCCAAAATATGCCATCAAGAGAGCAGGATGTTGCCATTGCTCCCAGAAACGGAGGTCCAGGGCAGGTGGAAGACTAAGAACTGCTGCAAACCCAGAGAGCACCAACCAGCTCTGCTGGCAGGAACATTGGTGAGGACTGAAACTAAATCTTATCTCCAAGGATTACTTTCTCTTAGTAGATGAAATGAACTGGTAGGAGCACCAGTGAGATCAGTCAGATGGACAGGAGCTCTTCTCAACTTGGAAAAACAGGAGTACATACTGCAATCTCCTGCTCAGGAGGACTGTGGAGATTAGAAGTTGAAGGTGGTCCATCATCCCCAAACTCACTGCTTCCTCTTGGCCATACAGAATCACAGGATTTTTTGAGGCTGGAATAGACCTCTAAGATCACTAAGTCCAGCCTGTGACCTAACACTACCACATGGACTAAGTGCAACATTCAATCTTTCCTTAGACACCTCAAGGGACAAGGACTCCACCACCTCTCTGGGCAGTCCATTCCAAGGTAAAATTCCGCTTTCTGTGAGGACGTACTTCATAACATCCAACTTAAACCTCCCCTTACACAGCTTCAGGCCATGACCTCTCATCTTGTCAGAAGTTGCCTGGGAGAAAACCCCAATGCCCACCTTACAACAACTTCTCTTCAGGTAGTTGTAGAGTGTGATAAGGTCCCCCCTCGAGTCTCCTCCAGACTAAACAAGCCCAGCTCCCTCAGCTTCTCCTCATAAGACTTTCCCCCCAGTCCCTTCACCAGTCTCATTTCTCTTTCTAGAAATATACTGGGGCAAAAGAAGAGAAGCAAGACCCGAGAAACCTAGTTAATGAGGTGCTTTGCCATTTGGTGCAAATAAATGATTTATGAGTAAGGTGACACACACAGTAGTTTGCATTTCACCCAGACCAGGTAACCTAGCTTTGTGTTAATTAGAAAAGAGAAGCTATTCTACAATTAATATGAGGTCAGAGATAAAGCTTGTTAGATTTGCAACACCTATGGACCAAGTGTCCCAGTACAATCCTGGCACTGAGCAGGACTACAATACACCTGTAAGGTGTAAGCCACCCCCAGGACACTAACGGCAATGATGCCAGTGATGCTAATGGAGAAGCCCTGAGAACATTGGAGCTGAACTGCTCCATTACCACAATGTCAGCTGTGCTCCAGTAACCGAGATGAGCCAGAGTGTAAAATACCACCTCCGAGAGCTGCTTCCTCCGCCAGCCACCCTGTCAAGCTGAGAAGCTGATCAATATGAATAGGAAGGAAAAAAAAAAAAAACCCTAAAAAACAAAACAACAAATCAAACCTAAAACCCAACCCATCAGCAAATTTCACTTGCTCAAGCGAAGTCTGAGCAGGATTCATTCATGTCTTGTTTGAAATCTCATCTGTGCCTTACAAAAGCTGAAACATCCCCGAGGCTCTCAGTCTCACTTGGAATATAAAACCTCTAGTGCTACAGCTTGCCTATGGCCCAGCTGCTCCACTCACTTCAGGGGAACAAATAAATATAGCCATCTCCATCCCAAACATTGCAGAGTATTGTGTGTTCCAGCACATGCTTTGGTATGCACATCCAAGTTCCAAAGCCTAAATGGTACCAGCGGTCAGATTTTTGTCTGCAGGCTTCAGATCTGTAAGCAAATTGGCCTTGGACTGTCACCACCATAACTCTCTGAGATTTCAAAACATGTGCTGGGTGATGAATTCTGCCTCATTGTAATGAAGATGCAGTGAAATCTCTGCTTGATTTATCTTTCTGGAGTTGAGGTAGCACCTCTTGATCTACAAGATAGAGCTGCAGTAAAATCAAGGCTTAGAAAACAGGGCCAGAAACCTGAAGCCCAAGGTAGTCAGCTTTAGAAAAGTTACATTTCCTGTTCTCACCCTTTGAAAAGCAAACAAAAGCTTTAGGAGCATCAAGGGAAACAACCAGATGCTTAGGAGACTTGCTGGAAAAGGTGACAACCTTGGGAAACACAGTCCATCAAACCCTTCATCCACTGATCTTGGCCTTGAAGCTACCTTTCTCCACGCACAGCCCAGCTCCTCAGGGCCAGCAGCAGCTACTACATCTTGGATGAAGTACTTCACATCATCAGAGAATCTTTTAGGTTGGAAAACATCTTTAAGATAATCAGATCCAACCACTAACCCAACACTGCCAAGCCTGCCATGCCCATGGTTTGAGTAGATGATTTCTGAGGTCCTTTCCAACCTTGTCAATAGCTACCTGTGATAGGACAAGGAGCAATGGAGGGAAGCTGCAGCACAGGAGGTTCCACCTCAACACAAGGGGGAATTTCTTTACTGTAAGGGTCACAGAGCACTGGAACAGGACCCCCAGAGAGATTGTGGAGTCTCCTTCTCTGGAGACTTTCAAGGCCAATCTGGATAGATTCCTCTGTGACCTGAGCTAGATTATGGTCCTGCTCTGGCAAGGGGGTTGGACTTAATGATCTCTTTAGGTCCCTTCCAACCCCAGCATCTTAAGATCCTGTGTGATCCTTAGCCATTCTATGATTCCCTCAGCACAACACAGCTTCCAAATCCCTCCAAAGATGGTGACTCCACTGTGCCTCCCTCCTTCTCTCTTCCTTCTCAAATGGCAAAGAGAAGGTGGAGAATGGCTTGGCAGGTGGTGCCTGGCTATCTGAGGCACAAGCTTATCTGCGTCTCCGCCACAGCACGGCAGTAAATTGCTTGTTGATAAATGAGGCTATTTAGGAGCAAGTGATGCCAGCGTTACGGTTATTAATGACGCCGACGTGGAGAGACATTTAAGAGCGGCCCCAAGTTCTATTGTCCTCTCTCCTATGAGTAATGGGCCACTTCAGCTACAGGACTTCAAAATCAGCTTGGGCTGTTTAACAACAGAAACAAAGTAAGGTGGAGAGAAATAGACGGAGCATGCTGGACTGATGGTTCTAACATACTGATAAAGCCAAGCTCCTTCAAGAGAAGTTGGGCGAAGCTCCAATCTTTAGATGGAATTAAACTGAGAGCATTCCATATCTCCAAACACCAAAGCACTTCCACTTAGTCCCTGCAAGATCCCAGTGGTCATATTGTAGAATTTTTTCCGTTGGAAGAGACCTTTAAGATTATCCTGTCCAATCGGTCTCTATCTCTACCAAATGTGGCATTAAGCCATGTCCCTCAGCACCACCTCTCCACCTCTTTTAAACCCCTCCAGGGATGGAAATTCAACCACCTCCCTGAGGAGATTCTGCCCGTATTTGAGAATCCTTTCACAGAATATGCCTGGATTGGAAGACACCTGAAAGATTGTCCAAGTCCAATCCTTGACTTGCCACTTCAGGGTCTACAGTAAACCATATCCTCATGCACCAGGTCCATGAGATACTTGAATTCCTCCAAGGATAATGAGTTCACCACTGCCCTGGGCAAACCATTCCAATGTTTGATAACCCTTTCATAACATCCTGCCTAAACCTCCCCGGTATAATTTGTAACTGTTCTCTCTAGTCCTGTTAGTTGTCGTTAAGGAGAAGAGACTGGCCCCTTCCTCACTCCAGTCTCCCTTCAGTGAAGAGGTTTCTTCTTATATCCAACCTAAACCTCCCTTAATGTAACTTGAGGCCATCTCGCAACACATAGCATCTTGTTCTCCCAGTCTACAATCCTGTGGAGCAGAGCCACCCAAATTAAAAGAGAAAGTCAAGCTGTGACAACATAAACTTGAAGCAGCAGCGGTCCAGCTGTACTCATAACACGTGGCACACCCCAGAGCACGGTGAACATGATATTTTTTGAAGCCTGAGAGGCATTTGCAGGGACATTACCTCATTTTTCACATCACCAATGCCTAAACATGGCCAGGAGGATGAGTAAGAAATTAAAGAAGCTGTTTACAAAGAGGAAAACGTGGAATGAAGCTCCACAATGGCTGGTGGGAGCACAAGGCAGAGCAAGAAAGCACACAGCTATAAACTTGTTTCAGAGTTAATACACCCACGAGTGTTTTCCTTTTTCCTATGACAGCTTACATAGCCTGCAAACAAACATCTGGAGATCTGTTACAGCTGGACCATGATCCCCAGTGGCTAAAGCGTTCAATTAATTTAGCCATTCTCATTTGTGAGTTGTCTGCAAATAGACTTGGATTTGCAGGCATTTCTTTTGTTGTTTGAATGCATCCAGTGAATGGTTTATTAAAAGCATATTTCAGGCAAAGCATTGCCTGCTAAAAGCTCCTACAACTGTTGCTCAGAGTGTTGGCAACTGGCTCTTTGCACCATGTAAACGGTCATTGTGGTCAGGTGGGAACGCCTTTGCATCTTGACAGAATGCAATGTACCTCCCAGAAAGAGTCAATGGAAGCACCTGCACAAAAACATTTCCTTGTGAAGAGTGGTTTGGGTTGGAAGGGACCTTTAAAGGCCAGCTAGCCTAACACCCCCCCCACCCCCCCACCTTAATGGAAAGCAGGCACATCATCAACTAGAGCAGGTTGCTCAGAGCCCTGTTCAATCTGACCTGGAATGTGTCCAGGGATGGGGCATCTGCCACTTTCCTAGGCAACCAGTACCAATATTTCATCAACCCCAGCATGAAGATTTTCTACCTAATTTAATCTAGATTTTCCCTCTTCTATCTTAAAATCTTCACTCCTTGCACCTCAACAGACACTGCTAGAAAGTCCCTGCCCATCATTCTTATAGTACCTTTAAGTCTTAAGAGGCCACAATAAAGAAGATCTCCTTGGAGTCTTCCCCAAGCTGAACAAGCCCAGCTCTCAGCCTTCCCTCATTAACGAGCACCTCAGGAGGTCCTCCTGCCCTCTTGTCAATTTTGTGGCTCTTTTGTGTTTTGGCAGTCTATGCAGTTTTACCTGGTGGCAAAATCACTCAAGTGCAATGATATCAGGCAGGTGCTTCTCTTACTGCAGCCCAGGGCTGAGCCCATCATCACTCTGTTACTTGTCTCTCTGCTCCTGTCTTGGTGACCTGTCCCTCAGTGGTCTTCAAAGCAGCAAGTGCACTGCCTGAATTTCCTTCAGAAACACAAACCAACTTGCCAAGAAGTTATCACAAATAGAAAAAGAATGGGGTTGAATACCAGAATTAACGGACTCCATGCAAAACACCAGTAAAACATCTCTTGATAGATTCCACAACATTTTGCAAGCATCCATGGGGCTCGCTCTTCAGGATCCTACTTGCCCAGGCATGTTTTGTCTCAAAACTCCAAGGAATACTTGCTGCAGGAATTTTATCACAGCAGCAAGAGAAAATGAGCTGAGGAAGGGCTGTTTCCAAGACTGATGTAATCCCTTGGGCACGGAACAAGTCCAAACTCCTTCTTGCCTGTGTACTATAAATTGTAGCCTATACAGTCTTTGTGACATGTCTGAAATCACAAATCCTCCTGCAAGCACAGCTTTAGTCTTCCACACAATGTCAGTCCAAAGCAGTTGTCTCCCTGGCTGCTCCTCCAAGCTTTACTCCAGAGATTGCACCATTTTGGTAGAAGGTGAGAGGCAGCACAATACCCTAAGTATGTCTTTGCTATTTAAGAACAAGTTCTTTCTATTTTTTTTTTTTTTTTTGACAAGTGAAATAGGTTTTTCCACTATCTTTGCCACAGTGTTAAAAAGATAGAGAAGCAAACATCATAGAGACAAACAACGATGCTTGTAAACTCCTCATTTTGCAGACCTAAAGCTACAGGCGTGAACAGCAGCAAGCAGGACTTTGTCCCAGGGATGACAGCAAGACTCAGCTTTCATTTACCACAGTTTTACAAGCTGCCATTTCTCTGTAATTTCTATCCCCTCACTTTGGGGACAGGCAAAATACAAGCCAGACTGACCCGGTTTAAAGAGACAGAATCATAAAGGTCTCTTCCAGCAATGAGTATTCTAAGATCACCAAGTACAACTATTAATGTGGCACTAACAAGTCCACCACTAAACCACGTCCCTCAGCGCCACAAATACATAGCTTTGAAATCCCTCCAGGGATGGGGACTCCACCACTGCACTGGCAGCCTGGTCCAGGGCTTGGACCAGGACTTGTTTAATCCTTTGGGGGAGGACATTTTTCCTCCTGTCCAACCTACACCTACAATTTAAGGTCATTTAATTTTGTCCTGTCACTTGTTACCTGGGAAAAGAGACCAACTCTCACCTTACTCCAATCCTCCTTGCAGGGCTTTGTAAAGAGTAATAAGGTCTCTCCTCAGCCTCCTCTTCTCTAGGCTAAGCAACCCTAGATCCCTCAGCTTCCCCTCGCCAGCCCTGTATCTCCAGACCTTTCACCAGCTTTACTGCCCTTCTCTGGACATCCTCCAGCACGTCAATGTCCTTTGAAAAACCCAAAGATATGAAGTGGAAGACCTCACGTTCCTTGTCCTTTACCCCACTGTACTGCCTTGGGATGTAGACATCCCAAGAGCTCCACTGTCACCCCATCAGAACACTCTGCCTAAGGCACTCATCAACCTAGGACATTACCTATGGTTAAAGCGACCTGAAACAGTCCAGCTCTTTCTGCCAAAGTGGGTCAGTGCTTAAAGGGGTATCTGAGTCTATGCATCCCTTGCCTGATGTCCAGGCAGTGTTCAAAACCCCCTCCTTCAGACATATGTAAAACCAGAGGAAATATTCAAACCCAACCTGCAGAAGAAACTCCACATGACGTTCCAGCTGCTGGGTTGTTTGATGGCAAAAAGAAAGCAATCACTGAGGTTTTACAGACTGTTCTAAAAGTGTAAATCTATGAAGAGAAAAGTGATCCAATAAGTCACAGTTTTAGGCTTTTTCTCTCAATTGCTCCAAGTAAAGGCTTTCCAAGCTGTTCTTTCTCCTGAAACCCTGATTGAGGGAGAAATGGGTATTGACTGCCAAATTCAACACCTACTTGTACATGGCAGAGAAGTCCCAGACACCTCTGCCCCAGCATCTACACCACATACATCGAACATTTTTCCAGCACCAGCCTCTAGCTCATATGCAAAAATCAGCAAGTCTGAAGACATGCTCCTCAAGAGCCTTCTCAGTGATCCATAACTACATTGTCAGCTTCTGAATGCAAATCCAGCTTCCTTCTCTTGAAGGGTTTTGAGTCACACTGCAATGAATAGTGCTGCTCCACAAACATGTGCTAAAGGGATCAAGTACCCCATCTGAAAGTAATACCTGCTCAGAGTAACATTCCCATGAGGAAGAGTAGGGTCTAAACAATGTTTACCTCTTCAGGTACAATGGAAGCAGGGACAGGACAGCTCAGTGCTAAGGTTAACTTATGGAGATGAGCCAGCACCAAGTGCTCACAGCACAGACTCAGCCATGTCCTGGGCTGATTCCCCTCCAGCAGTGTGGGAAGGGAGGGGATTCTGCCCATCTGCTCTGATGAGACCCCACCTGCAGGGCTGGGGCCAGCTCTGGAGCACTCAGCTGAGGACAGACATGGACCTGTTGGAGCAGGGCCAGAAAAGTCAGTGATGGGAGGGACGGAAGCCCTCTGCCATGGGGCCAGGGGTTGAGATACGGGGTTGTTCACCCTGCAGAAGAGAAGGCTCCAAAGAGACATTGTCGTGGCCTTTTAGGACTTAAAGTGGCCCATCAGAAAGGTGGGGACCTTTCCAAGCATGACCTGTTGTGACAGAAAAAAAGGATTATGATTTTCAACTAAAACAGGGAGATCCACACTAGAGAGAAGGAAAAACTATGACACTAAGGCTTTTGAGACACTGGCTCAGGTTACCCACAGAGGTGGTAGAAGCCCCAGCCCTGGAACCATTCCAGGCCAGGTTGTTAAGGGATGTGAGCAACCTGCTCTAGTTGCAGATGTCCCAACTGACTACAGAGGAGTTGAACTTTATGAACTTTAAAGATCCTTCTCAACCTAAACCATTCTATGAATGGTGGAAAACCCATTCACCAGAATAGAACCCTCCCTGTGCTGCCTGACTATTTCTTGCGCAAAGAAAATCCACCCTACTCATTCCGCATGAAGCTGTGATTTGGAGATTGTGAGTCCATGGCCAGCCATTTAGCCTCTTGTGTCTTCAGAAGACATCAAAGGATAAGCAATCCTGTAGCCCTGGGGGCATTACCCCAGTAGCAGGTAGGAGCTGGGAAGCTACATAGCATGAAACACAACTAAAAACCTCAAAGACAAACCCAAACTGATTCCATAAACCCAGATATACAGGCAGTGAACATCTTCCTACCATCCTCAGCAAGAAACACAGCTCTTCAATCCTTCCCATTGAAGGAGAGCTATTGCCCTTCTCTTCTGATTGCCCTTTATTCTAACCCTTGCCCTGATACAGAGAGCATCTAGACCTAGACAGCTCCCAAAATTTCCTCAAATTTAGACTGAGATTATACATGTCATTATGAAAGAGTGCTAATAAACCTTATTAGCCAAGAGCAACTGTGGAAGGAATAAGAGAAGGATTTTCCTAGGGCCCAAAGTGCAAGAAAATCATAACTAACTTAATACCTGTACCAATAAGAGCTGCTTGTGCTAAGTCTATTTTAAAACCAATCTGACTCTTTCACAATTATTACTGAAGACAGCCACACACCAAAAAAAACCCCCAAAACAACAACAAAACCACAATACCACCAAAAATAAATAAAATAAAGGAAAAAAAAAAAGAGTCACTGGCTGCACCAGAGTTGTTCCTCAGGAGCAGGTAACAAAGCTGGCTGGATACTACCAGCTAATGTAGAAAATGTGAGTCAAAACCCCAACTCTGGGCAGCTATAGAGTGCAGTATCACACAGAATCACAGAATGTCAGGGGCTGCAAGGGACCTCGAAAGCTCATCCCGTCCAACTCCCTTGTCAGAGCAGGACCACCTTTACCAGACCACACAGGAACACATCCAGGCAGGTATTGATTATCTCCAGAGAGGGACACTCCACAACCCGCCCTGGGCAGCCTGTTCCAGGGTTCTGTCACCCTCGCAGGGAAAAAATTCCTCCTCATGTTTACGTGAAACTTTCTATGCCTCAGCTTCCACCCATTTTCCTTTGTCCTGTCATCAGGCATCACCCAGCAGAGCCTGGCTCCAGCTTCCTGAAACTCACTCCTTACATATTTATAAACATGAATGAGGTCACCCCTCAATCTCCTCTTCTCCAAGCTGTGGAATCACTGTGGGATTAGACTTGATCCCTTTGTAGTCTACTCTGCCCTGGTAAGGCCACAGCTTGAATATCGTGTCCAGTTCTGGTCCCCTCAATTCAGGAATGGCTTCAAGGAACTCCTTGAGAAAGTCCAGTGCAATGTCACAAAGATGATGAAGGCAGTGGAACATCTCCCTGCTGAGGACAGGCTGAGGGATCTGGGTCTCTTTAGCTTGGAGAAGAGGAGCTTGAGGGGAAACCTCATTCATGTTTATAAAGATGTGAAGGGCAGCGTGGGAAAAACAGAGCCAGGTTCTGTTCAGTGATGTCCAATGACAGGACAAACGGCAACAGGTACAAGCTGGAGCAGAGGAGGTTCCACATCAACATAAGGTAAAACTTTGTCACTGTGAGTGTGACAGAGGCCTGGAACAAGCTGCCCAGAGAGGCTGTGAAGTCTTCTTCCCTGAAGACATGCTACAGGCTTGGGGCAGTGTGGCTGGAGAACTGTCTGGCAGAAAGGGATCTTGGGGGCTGTAAGAGACAGGCAGCTGAATATGAGCCAGCAGTGTGCCCAGGTGGCCAAGAAGGCCAATAGCATCCTGGCTTGTATTAAAAATGCTGTGGCCAGCAGGAGGAGGCAGGTGATTGTCCTCTTGGACTCAGCTTTGGTGAGGCCACACCTCGAGTATTGTGTTCAGTTTTGGGCACCACAATACAAGAGAGATGTGGAGGTGCTGGAGCAGGTTCAGAGGAGGACAAAGAAGCTGGTGGAGGGCCTGGAAAATTAATCTTATGAGAAGTGACTGAGGGAGCTAGGGATGGTTAGTTTGAAAAAGAGGAGGCTGAGAGGAGACCTCATTGCTGTCTATGGCTACTTGAAGGCACATTGTGGAGAGGCTGCTGCTGGTCTCTTCTCACAGTTAATTGGAGACAGAGCAGGGGGCAATGGCCTCAAGCGAAGACTGGGGAGGTTTAGATTGGTCATTGGGAAGAAAACTTTCACAGAGAGAGTGGCCAGGCACTGGAATGAGCTGCCCAGGGAGGTGGTTGAGTCACCCACCCTGGTTGTGCTTAAGGGTCATTTGGATGTGGTGCTTAGGGATATGGTTTAAGGTGAATCTTGGAGAGTAGGATTACAGATTGGACTTGGTGATCCTGAGTGGCTTTTCCAACCTGCGTGTTTCTGTGAGCCTCCTCACCAAAAATATTTTCAAGCAGTCAAAAGACTTTCTGAAAACCTCTTCTTGCTTTTCCAACTCTGTCTCTTGTTCATGTCATATTCCCTTTTTTTTTTTCAGGTTTGGGGATGCCTAGGCATGTGCTTCCATCTCTTCTACCCCTCTCCAAGCATGCTAAGTGGCTTCCTTTGACCTTTCTGGCTTCGGTAACAGCCTTCTGACATGCCTCCAAAATGACTGATGAGTTGGTACGTTGTTTTTGAGCAACTCACGTGCCTCACCAGCACACAGAATGACAGACCTTGGGAACGTAGGCATCAATACTGGAGATTTATAATCAAATCTGTCATGGTTGGAGAAGCTTTTTCCCCAAGAACTACACTGCCTGAAGGTCGCTTTTCCTGGGCAATAAGTGCAAAGAAAGTTTCTCATCCACTTTGGCCTCCACCACAGGGCAAACAGGAGAGCAAAGGGAGAGGGACAGCCACCAGTAAATGTGCCCAGCCTCTGGCTGCCTGAGCAGTCTCAAATATTGCATCTGATCAGTGGGGAGCCTGTTAGCTGCAGTCCCCACTTGGCAGCAAAAGCACACCCAGATTTGAGCGCCCACTCTGATCTCAACCTCCACATTCTCGGTGGAATGAGCAAATATATACAAGAAACAGAATCCATCATCTTGATGCATCCAGACTCCTCTCAGTGGTGCCCAGAGACAGGACAAGGGGCAATGGGCACAAACTGGAACCCAGGAGGTTACATGTGAGCAGGAGGAAAAACTCCATTGCTGTGAGAGGGCTGGAGCCCTGGAGCAGGCTCCCCAGAAAGGATGGGGATTCCAAACCCATCTGAACTTTGTTATCCTTGGCAGCCTGCCGTGCCTCCCCCTGCTTTAGCAGAAGAGGTTGGACTAGATGATCCCCAGAGGTCCCTTCCAATCCTTACAGTTCCGTGACTGCTGTCTGCTCTAGCACCACAAGAAGTCCCACCTGCTTGTGTTCAGCTAAGATGAGAGGTTTGCACACAATATCCACTCCCTCCAAGCCTTACTTCACAAGGATTGAGAACCCGTCGCCACAAAACATTTGATGCATGAGACTACATCTTCCTATGCATAAACACCATCAAGGAGCTCATGGATGCTGGCTGTCTGCTTATACTTCACTGTCAGCATCACACTATTATTTTTGTAGCCTGACTGATACTGCAACTCCAACAGCCAACAGGTGCTGTGGAAATCAGGCCGAACCTTGAAAATACAGCTTCATCCAGCACGTTAACCAAAACTCACTGATTTGTCACCCAAAGACAGCACAGCCACACTGTATCATCTCTCTAGGGTGGGATTTCCCTCCTTAGGATTTTCCAGACATGTCCCCTGGCAACATGCTAGCAAGCTGGGTCTTCTTGTTCGAAGCAAGGTCAATTGGTGGAGCAACTAACCACGTTTGTTATCTTACAGTACATGCTGTATTTTCAGTGTTGCTGGAGATAGCTGGGCTGGTGATGATGGGAGGCTTAAAGGAGGAGAAAAAAGTTCTGGAGCTGACATAGCAGAGGAATATGTTACTAACTACTGCTCCTCAGAGCTGACCTCCAAGGGTCAGCAAATTTTCATAAGAAACATTTTCCCTTTCAAAAGTTTGTGTTGCCAGCTTCCCAAGCAGAGCCCAGACCTGATCAACCACTGGACTTTCTCTGGCCAAAGGGAATACTGGACTACATGTGTCTCTGGGTAAACGCACATAGAGGTTTGAGGGCTGGGCACAAGCCAGCCTCATGATATTCAACAAGGCCAAGATCCTACACGTGGGGCATGGCAATCCCAGACAAGTTCAGGCTGGGTGAGGAGCAGCTTGAGAGCAGTCTGGTAGAGAAGGATCTGGGGGTGTCAGTTGATAAAAAACTCCCCATGAGCCAGCAATGGTCACCGGCAGCCCAGAAGGCAGCTGTGTGCTGGGCTGCATCAAAAGCAGGGAGAGGAGCAGCAGGACAGGAAAGGGATTCTGCTGGTCTGCTTTGCTGTCATGAGACCCCACCTGGAGCACTGCATCCAGTTCTGGTACCCTCAGCATAAGAGGAGCAGGTCCAGAAGAGGCCATGAAGATGAGAACCTCCTCTGTGGAGGCAGGCAGCAAGAGAGTTGGGGCTGTTCAGCCTGGAGAAGAGAAGGCTCTGAGGGGACCTTAGAGCAGCCTTCCAATACCTGAAGAGAGTTATAAGAAAGCCAGTAAGGGACTTTTGACAAGGGATTGTAGTGATAGGATGAGAGAGAGAACAGGTTGAAGCTTGAGGAGGGCAAATTTAGACTGGACATTAGGAAGAAATTCTATACGGTGAGGGTGGTGAGACACAGGAACACATTGGAAGTAGATGATCTTTAAGGTCCCTTCCAAACTAAGCCATTCTGTGAATCTATGACTTTGGACAAATAGCTCAGGCCACAACACCAGAACTGCATCACTGAGGGAATGAGCTACCTACTGCTCTCTCCATTTCTCAGTCTTCATCTTCTAACTTGTTTTGAAAACTGGCTCTTCACTGTTGTGCCAGTCTCCACAAAGAAGGTAAGGAAGGCCATGGCAAAGTCTATATGCTTGCAGTATTTATTTTAAACTATAGAGGTTTGGGGGACTTCCTTACCAAAGGAGCTGCCCTATTGCAGACTAAAGCATTTGGAACAAACAAGGATGTATTGACCCCATCGTTTCTGGACATGCTGGGGATACAGATAAGAAATCCACTCACAGCCTTTCTGCTGCTACACTTTTCTCCCTACCAAGGCTGATGACAGACAAGGTAAGAGCTGGTGAGGAACAAGTCAAGGAGCCCAGCAGGTGCAGTGAGCTTTAGAGCAGGTAGCAGCAAAATGCCTCCTGGGAGCTGCCATGGGCTGGGTGACAATTTCACGGACCAACAGCTCAAACAAATCAAATAAACCATCCCAAGCCAGGACTAGCTGGGGAACTGGCTATGGACTGGCAGCAAAACCAACTTGGTTGGGCTGCCAAAGGCAAAGCCCAGCATGCATACAGACAACAGGCAGGACCAGCAGCTCTCCCCTGAACCTCAGGGGATGCCCCAAAGAGATGTTGTTGGTGAGATGGTCTCCAAGAGGGGAAATTGTCCCACATGCTTGCACATCCCGCTCCAGAGCAAGTTACTCAGGGCATGCCTAAAAGTCAAATTCTTTTCTCAAGACCTCAGAAACCCCAAATACAAGGATGTCTGTCAGAAAAGCTGCCTTGGACAAGGCAACAGCTTTTCTAAACTTCTCAAAGGATGGGTTGATAGTGCATGTGTTGCTCATCTCTTTGCCTGCAGGATGGATCAATTCCATCAAGGAAGGCTCCTGAGGCTTCTAGCCAGGGCAATGTGAATAAAACCAGTGAATCATTTATTCAGTCAATTTTAGCCATCCCTAACAATGAGCTGCCTGAGAGCAGACCACAGATCTCTCTAGTGTATTCTTACTTAAAGCAGTAATCTCTGTGGATAATTCTTCACCCCCAGCTTGCTTAGAAAGCACAGAATATAAAGCTCAAATCATCTGAGAAGGATAAATGGGCAGTGTACCCTTTCTTCCCTTCCTTGATCCTTTCAGATCAAGTTTTCAGGATGAACAGGGATAACTCCAAATTCACTGTTAGTATTCTTGGCTATGTACATAGAACGATCTTGCCTGTGACCTGTGCATGACACATGGATAAAAGAATTCAATCCAAATTCAGACATGCCTCTCCTTTGCTGTGCTTGCCCAGCTTGTCACAAAACCAAAGACCTGCAGCAATATCCTAGCAGAGAAAGAGACTCAGGAGACTGTGTGAACGGTGACAAACTGCTTCAGCACTTCATGCTCAGCATGCTTTCATAGAATGGAATCATGGAATTGTTCTAGATGGAAAAGACCTTCAAGATCATCGAGTGCAACTGCTGTCCAAAACCACCATGGCCATTAAACCAAGTTTCATAGTGCTATGTCCACACATTTAAAATCATAGAATCAGTCAGGGTTGGAAGGAACCACAAGGATCACCTAGTTCCAAACCCCTGCCATGCCCAGAGACACCCTACCCTAGATCAGGCTGGTCAGAACCTCTCCTTAAACACCTCCAGATATGTAGCCCCAGCCACTCCCCTGGGCAACCCATTCCAGGGCCTCACCACTCTCATGGTGAAGAACTTCCTCCTCACATCCAACCTGAATCTTCCCACCTCCAGCTCTGCTCCATTCCCCCTAGTCCTGTCACTACTTGGTAGCCTAAAAAGTCTCTCAGTTTTTCTGTAGGCCTCCTTCAGATACTGGAAGACCACAATAAGGTCACCTCAGAGCCTCCTCTTTTCCAGACTGAACAGCCCCAACTCTTTCAGTCTGTCCTCATAGGAGAGGTGCTCCAGCCCTCTGATCATCCTTGTGGGCCTTCTCTGGACATGCTCCAGTACTCTCACTAGGGTAGAGGGGAAGAATCACCTCCCTCGACCTGCTGGCCACACTTCTGATGCAACCCAGGCTCTGGTTGGCTTTCTGGGCTGCAAGTGCACACTGCTGGCTCATGTTGAGCTTCTCAGCCACCAGCACCCCCAAGTCCCTCTCCTCAGGGCTGCTCTCCAGCCAGTCACTGCCCAGCCTGTATTTGTGCTTGGGATTGCCTCAACCCAGAAGCAGGACCTTGCACTTGGCCTTGTTGAACCTCCTGAGGTTGGCTTGTGCCCACCTCTCCAGCCTGTCCAGGTCCCTCTGGATGCCATCCCTGACCTCCAGCCTGTCTGCTGCACCGCACAGCTTGGTGTCATCAGCAAACTTGCTGAGGGTGCACTCAATGCCTCTGTCCATGGCACCCACAAAGATGTTGAACAAGACTGGTCCCAGAACTGATCCCTGAGGGACTCCACTTGTCACTGGCCTCCACTTAGACAAGGAACCATTGACAGCCATTTTTTAACACCTCCAGGGATGGTGACTCCATCACCTCCCTGGGCAGCCTATTCCAATGTTGACCACTGTCTCATCTCCAATCTAATGCATATTAGGAATTTCCAGGCTGGCTTTTGTGCCCTGGCAATGACTCGGATAAAAAAATATGGAAAAGAACAGGGACAAAAGGCACAGTAAAGGCCTTGAAGCTAAGAGCTTCATAAGCAAATAGGCTTTACTACAACTTCCCTTCAGGATAACAGTCAATCCTTTTCTTTTCCAAAATTTCCCTTGCAAATCCCTTCCATGCTTCCCCCCCCACCCCTTCCTGACTCACTGCTTTGTGCTGAGCCCCAGAACCCTCTGGCCCTCTCTCAAGCAGCCAGTGGATCTCCTGTCTGCCTCTCCCTTGTCATGCCACTCTGCCAGCTGAGCCTTGCCATGATGCTGAGTTCTCTGCCTCACCTGTGCAGTCACTCACCTGCTCATTGCTTTCAGAACAGACCAGCTGCACCTGCATCTCCCCATACAGCTTATTCCCTGCCTTCCCAGAGCATCATTCCCCTGGGAATGGTGGGGGAGGACCACACACATATTCATGTCCCTGCAGACATCAAGCCACTCAACTGACAAGTGTAAGCCTGGCCAAGAGAGGGAGAGCAGAGTAGAGGCAGATTTGCAGGCTCTGATCCTAGGTGCCCGACCCCCTCCTCTCCCTCATTATGGATGAGGTAAATTAGCTGTGACACTCATTAGCTGCAGCTCCTAATTAGTGAAAATTAATATTGGTTTTGATAGAAGTGTTGGCTGAAGCTCTCCCAGGCAAAGGCATTATTGACCTTGTTATCCTGTCTAATAGCAACTTACATCACAGAGACTACTTCTGGTGGAGTTGGCAAACTGTAGCTGGCTCAAAACTCCATCAGCTCCCTTCTCCACTTCATGGAGAGATGATCCCAGCCCATTAGAGCACCCATAGCCCTTTGGTACCTTGTAGCCAACCCCAGCACCATCCCAAGCACCCCAGCGCCTGCTACAATACCTATAGCCCTATTGCTGCCTGCACCATCCCTGACACCATTGCAAGCACCCCAGTCCATGCTACAGCACACATAGCTCTGCTGCTGCCTGCACTCATCCCTGGTATTATAGAATCATGGAATGGTTTAGGTTGGAAGAGACCTCAAAGATCATCCAGTTCCAACCCCCCGCCATAGGCAGGGACACCTCCCACTAGATCAGGATGCTCAAGACCTCATCCAGCCTGGCCTTGAACGCATCCAGGGAGGGAGCAGACACAACCTTCCTGGGAAACCTGTTCCAGTGCCTCACCACCCTCACTGTGAAGAATTTCTTCCTAACATCCCGTTCAAATCTCCCCTCCGCCAATTTGAACCCATTCCCCCTCGTCCTGTCATTACAAGACCTTGTGAACAGTCCCTCCCCAGCCCTCCTGTAGGCCCCCCTCAGATACTGGAAGGTTGCTATAAGATCTCCCCGAAGCCTTCTCTTCTCCAGGCTGAACAGCCCCAACTCTTTCAGCCTGTCCTCATAGCAGAGGTGCTCCAGCCCTCTGATCATCTTTGTGGCCCTCCTCTGGACTCTCTCCAACAGTTCCATGTCCTTCTTGTGCTGGGGGCTCCAGAATTGCACACAGTACTCTAGGTGGGGTCTGACAAGGGCAGAGTAAAGGGGGAGAATCACCTGCCTTGCCCTGCTGGTAATGCCTCTCTTAATGCAGCCCAGGACACGGTTGGCAGCCCAAGGACCACAGCCCATGCTACAGCACTCACAGCCTCATTGCTGCCTGTACCCATACCAAGCCCCCTCCCTAGCAGCAACTCTTTCCCATGGCCAGCACTGGCAAATGGTGCAAATCTACACGCAGTTTTTGGGAGCATATCAGCTCTCTGGAGCAATGCCACCCATCCCTTTCTGCCCATGGATATCGCTCCTCTTGGCTGACCTTTGAGATGGGTGGTCCCTAGGCCCATGTCCAATGCTATCACCCCTTCCACTGGCCTGAGTAATTCCAGACTCAGCAGAGAACTTGCTTGCCACCACCTCCACTCACAGCTCAAGGTACTAAATAAACGAGAATAACTGCAATGCAATGGCAATTACCTTCTAACGAGGAAAGAAACAGGAGCAGCAGCCCTTGAGCTTTGGGATTGCTACCTTTGGAGCCTGGGCCTCTGAAGGTGACTAACCAAGGGACACACATGGCTAAACAAAAGGAAGATACTTGCTACCAAAATATTACACATGAGCAACGCACACACACTCACACACACACACACATTGTATTATTCACAGATTAATAAAGGTGTCAGCTTGCCAGATAAGAAGTTAATCTCCTTCTGAACACAATTAAAGATGCCATTACTCAACAACCTGAGGCCACTTCCACACCCCCGGTGGGTTTAGTAGATAACAGGGATGATTCCACACCAGGTAAAGCAGTTTGCACAGTCAACCACCTCATCACCAGCTCACACAAACCCACTGCCACTCTCCAACCATGTACTGATCATGGAATCAAGCAGGTATGAAGAGACCTCCAAGATCATCCAGTCCAACCTATCACTCAGCCC
>VWZI01010627.1:0-20704 GCA_013396835.1 Psilopogon haemacephalus
TTTCTCACACAAATTCTCCAATTAGCTCAAACCAACACAGCAGCATGGTTTTGTTAGCCTATTATATTCTGATGTCTTTTTTTCACAGAGCTGTCCAGAGCCTCTCATCACTGTGACTGCTGGCTCACTTGTTTCCTTCCGATCAAAATTTTGTCAAAGGAACTCATAAAATGTATCATTTCCAGTGAAAAACTAAGCAGCCAAAAATCTTGACAAATAGAAGTCTATGATTACCATACTTTCCAAATTTAGTATTTACTGTGCATAAACTATCCAGACCTTGCTAAGGATGCTGATGAGAATTCGTAGAGGCATGCAGCTTGAAAAATACCTTTGCAAGCAGCCTACATCACCATACTTTCTTTAGTACAAGATTGCCAGCTTTTCCTGAGCAGCAGGCCTGATTGCACTATTACACAAACTCAAAGAAACTTTTCTTGATTAAAATCTTGGAAAACCTCAGCTTTCTTAAAGGACATGAAAACTAGGATGGTTGTATGTTTTTGTATTTTCCATTGCGTTTTAGATATCTTCTTCGTTTTGATTAATTCCCTTCCTCTTCAATGACTATATTCTTTGAAATAAACCCGGACCAGACTTTTAAACCAAAATTAGTATCCTGTTTCATGATACCATTTTAAATCTTCACTTTTCCAATTCTCTGTTATCTAATTATTCTATGTCTTCAGAGGAAAGAAGGTCATAGTCCTAATTTTTCCCCTTTAATATCTATCACTTTCATTTAGAAGCTCTAATGTTGTTTCCGGTAGCATAACAGCTCATGCACTGTTGTCCAGTTAAAAAAACAATAAATATGTCATCAACCTTAAACCAGATAGTATAATCACCTTTTATTGTGACCTTATCCTTTGCTGTTGATGTGAAATGAACTAAACGTGTTGGGCCTTTTTTTCTTTATTTCCCATATTTGCAAACTTTACCACATACATTTTATATCCAAAGTTGCAAAGCTGTGTTTTTTTAGAGAAGATCTGTCATAAACTTAAAGACAGTTTCAAATTGTCTCTTCTGTATGTCTTCATGAAAACCACATTTTGCCTCTTTCTTCCTTGTGTAGGATACGGTACTTCTCAAAACTTTACAATTTGGTTTTAGTGTTATATCGGTGTCTAAACTAATCAAATTATTTACACCTATAAAATGCATCAAACTCCCTGCTTCTAAAAAAGCAATTTTTAAAGCATGTTTCTAAAGCAATTGTAAATTGCATGACTTGAATTTTCATCCAACTGTCTAAAAAGTTTTAACCCTTTTGGAGCTAAAAGCTGTTACATAGCTCTACTCAATACTTCTATTATTCTTATTTCTTAATTCATTTTAGTATTCTAATGGCTAGTGTTCAGTAATCTTACCACAACTGGATAAAAATGAAGAGCTGCTCCATTCAGTGTCTCAGTTCTAATTTTTCCAGCCCACACTCTGCATATCAAGTAACTACAGGATGGAGTACTGGATGGAATTTAGGAATAGCTACAGATCATCAATACTACAGATTGACAATAATTAATTTACCTTTGTAATATTTACTTCAATCAAATTTCAGAGCTTTACTTTGAATGTTTTTCATTTGAATTAATTTTTATCTGTCAAACTTGTCATAGCTGTTAGATAAAATGTAAAGTTAATGATCAAGCCGTATGTATACATTCACCATGACCCTCTTGAAACTGTTGATAAGAATCCAGTGATTTCAGTTCTAGAGGATTATTTCTTTTTTCAAACAGAGAAACAGTCTAATATAAATGTAAAACTGAATTCACTAATATTCATTTCCTTTTAAGATTGGCGTATTTATTAGATTACAGGAGATTACTGATCAGTGGATATTCCAGTCTGGAGATTGGTTGATATATTTATTTCTGAAGTCATATCAGAATTCATATTTTAATCAATTTCAAGATACAAGACAATAATAGGAGACGCTGAAAGACTGGTATTTTGATATCTTCTGTAACATACTGAATGAGGACCTAATTTTATTTAGCATTTAACTTAGTTCAGTGTTACAATATGAACTACAAACTCTGTGATACCTTGTTTTAGCCAGCACTTCCATTTTAAAGCTGGCATGACATCATCATGGTCTTGAATACTCATCCGCAGATTCAATTTGCTAAACCCGTGACTATGATATTATTGAATTTGTTCACCACTGCCCTTTAAAAGTACCTTAATCTTAAAACATAATTTGACATCCTGACTACCTGAAATAAAGCTATCAATGCAATTCTATATCCATTTAAATAAACATATGTGTTTATGTNATGCATCTTGAAAGGGGCTCAGAAAATATTTTGTTTGGGTTTGTTTGTATGTTTGTTGGTTTATTTTCTATACTCAGAAGCAGTAAAAAAAAAAGGCATATGTTAAATTCAGGTTGAATTAGATCAAAATTGTAATGCAATGGTAAACAAAAATAATAGCTTGTGACTACAAAAGTGATGTTGCAGCTGATATCTCCCTGCTACTATCAGTTTTCTCTGACTACCTATTTATTGCTCGTAGAACATAGTATCAAAATACTTAAAATCTCTAGCCAATATCTTGAATTAGGGAGGTGGAAGATAGGAATGGTATCCCATAAGGAAATCCAGAATAGTTAGATTTTGAAAACTTAACAGTTGCTAACTTTCACTGGGCTGACATTAGTATTTTCTCTATCTCAGAATATTAATGGCACAAAAACTCCCTATACAGAGTCTTCTGTGTGTATTTTCCTGAAGTTGTAAGTGTAAATCTTTATAAGCTTCACTGTACATAAAGATGTATATTATAAAAATTCACAGCTTAAAGTACTGAATCATAGCTGGAGTTGGCTGAGAGAGAAAATCACTGCAGTTATCATTTAATATTAAACTTGAATAAAATTTGAATTCTTTAAGAACCGTGACAGTTGTTTAATCCCACCCATAAGAACCACAAATATTTTTCTATAGAAAGAGTATAGACAAGGAAGAAGCTAAATATCACTGACTAATCTGGCAGCATGTAATTCAATCTGTTGAACTCTTAAGGCTTAAATCAATGACAGTCATGGCAGCCATACAAAGTCAAGGTTAGCATATGTAGAAAGCTGTTGCATGTTTGCAAAATCTACACTTGCCTTCTGGCGTTATATAATGCAAACAGATGAATTATACATTTCTCATTCTCTAATATTTAACAGTTGCTTTTACATATTGCACTCACATTTCAGAGCTATCTTTCCACCCACACAAGTTAGAGAAGTACAGTCCTCTGCTATTTATTACTAGCTTGGAGAAGTATTACACATGTGTTCTCCATTCAGGGGTATCCTCAAAGCAGTCATACTTGGTCCCAGATAGCCTATTCTGGACACCTTCTAAGCTCTCTCTGGTGAGCCCTGAGACATATGCATATACATATACAATCCAAAGATGTGCAAAGCTCTTTTCTGCAAATAAAGCAGTATGTGCATGTGAGAGACTGGAAACATACCAGCAGATAGTCCTTATGGACATCTATAACTAGTAGTCAAGTGTGGAATATTGATGTGGTCATGCAAATGAGCTTGTGAAGATAAGGAAATATTCGCTCCCCTCTCCTAATACCTGACTGTTGAGAAAGACAGAAGGTGAACTATGCCAAGGCAAGAGATGAAGTAACTTTCAGGGTGAATGGGAAGCAAAGAAAGAGCTGTAAATGAGCTATGGCTTAGCTGCTTCCTGGGGAAATGAGCTTACATTCAATATTTTATCCTGGGCAGACCAAATAATCTGTGTAGTCATTGGCAGGAAACAATACTCTAGTGGTAGACATTTCAATAAGCCTTGCCTAAGAATTTGAAAGTGTCTTCTATTGAGGACATGAATCTCAAGTAGCTATCTTTCTTTCCTAATGCCTTAGGTCTAAATATATTCTGTTTTCCATAGAGAGCATCTATAATTTAAATGATTTACTCTGTGCATAAAGACTTTGAATTCTCCAAGTGTTCCTGCTTTTATTTCTCAAAAAAAAAAAAACATTGGAAAAGAACCCTAAGTATACAATCATTCAAGATGCTTTTAGATCTCTGAAGTACTGCTTCAACTTAAAACTATCAACAGAGAAATACATTTTGAAAACAACAAAGTGACGATTGAGTATATGAAAAATATTGAGATGGCAGTATAAGATCAGTCACTTTTCCCAGGTCTTTAATATCAAACCAAAGGCAGAGTTTGACTCAGATTAAGGTTACAATAAATAACAGGATACAAACGTTTGTATTTTCAAACAGTGACTAAAATCACTATGTATGGGGTTATATTTTATATCCACATTATGTTAGAGCAGTATTTCCTTCTGGCATGGTGCTGTACGTATTTTTCTTGTGACACAGGTTTTTTACGGTCTGTGCAAATGTCTCCCATTATCTATAACAGAACCTCACTAATTGATGCAACAAATACAGATGCTATAAATTACTTACTTCCAGCTATAAATTTGCTAGGTATTGGGGGAGGGAGGGTAATAGGGAAGCTATCAGTAGAGCTCTACTAAATGCTTCTTACGGTATTTTGTTTGCTTTTATTTCTGTGGCTGTTGAGCTTTCCCCTTCTGTTTTCCCTCTTTAAAATGGAACTGCATGGGCATCCAGAACTTTCTCAACCTTAATTACAACACTGCCACAAAAGGAATATTGTTGCATCATTATTTATATACTAAGATGAATTATTTTACTTTTTTTTTTTTTTTTTTCATTTCTCCCATTATTTTGGCTACACACGCAAATCTTATCAGAAAAGAGTGTTTTGAGAATAAGTAGCAAAATATTTCAAAACATTTAAGAAGAAGAGTACTGAGCATACTGAGTAACATGAACAGTGGCAATTATGAAACTTGCAGCAGAAGTGAAAATTAACTCCTCTCCTGCCGTGAGTCTCAAATATAATCCAAAGTGCTTCAGTCAAAACATTCCATAAACTGAAGACAGATTATTAGATCTATCTTAAGAACCTCAGTTTTCCAAGAGAAGTATGTCTCAGTTTACACCATCATGTAAAAATAAGCAATTTGAGCATATTCTGTATTTTTTCTAAGTATTTTCTTATGTGTGTATCTGCTATTTTGCAAGAGTTCCTAGAATTTAGGGAGCTTTTGTTAACCAAGACATAGTTGTCAAAATCCCTGTGTTTCTCCTTACACTTCCCAAGACATTGTTAGCTCACAGTTTATACACTCTGTAGTGGATGTATTTTACTTGTTTTCCTCATCCCCTGTGGAACCAGTATGTGCAGAAAATCCTTTCCTGGTAAACCCAGTTGTAAAAAAATTCATAAAAATCTATGAATAGAGAAAAATACTTTGTATGCAAGAAATTAACTTTTACTATGCAACAGATACATTCAATATGGAATAGAAGCTTACCTTTTGTCTCATTTATTTTCTGATGATATGCATGCAAGTGCTTCCCTTTTTACAAATTTATTCTGTTTCTTACACATACAGTACATAAATCTGAACGAAAGAGAGAAAACCTTTTCAGTTTCTTTGCGCTAAGCAAGGCTTATAATTTGCTGTCTTTTAGGAGTAAATTATTCAAAGCATGCATTTGAAATGTACATAGAAACTGTACAACTAAACATGCAAACCAGAATATTGCTCAGGACAATGTGGGAGCAACAAGTGGCCTCAGGTAGTTGAATTAATTACCTATTGTTTTATTTTTATTTTAACTTGAAAGGACGCCATATTTTTGTGTTGTTATATTTAACTAAAAGTAATCTGCTTTTATTTCATATCTTTGCCATGAGGTGATCGGTTACAGTTACTTAAATAAAAATAAATGCAATTAAATGGACCCTAATGACTTCCACATAATTGAGAGACAGATTTTCAGTTTAGGTCTGAGAGTTCTTCCTCATAGTTTAGGTCTATGTGTAAATCTGTGTCAAAGATCTTGCTCTTTATTCAGTTCTTGTGCATCCTTAAAATTAATTTTCCTAAGTAGATTTTGCATATTCTGGTTCTTATTTCAGCAGTGGTTTTACTTTCTGAGTTACGAAGTAAAAACTTAAGTAGGCATTTTTATCTGTTAAAGGTGGGGTTTTGTGTTTTGATTTTTTTTGTGTGTGGCTCGTGTTTAGAATTTTTTTCAAACGTAATCTGTGCCTCTCTGTGATTAATAGAGTCCGACAATGTTTCTTATAATACTATGATGAAACTTTACTCTGCCGTGGTTGTCTTGCGAAATGAAGCACACTAAATTAAAATTCCTCTTGCTAGTCATTCATATTCAGCTATTGACATTCAAAGTCCAGATGGTTGACTTCCTGACTATCCTAATTCAATCTTTTGCATAGCAACTGTTTGCCTATTTGTCATGTATTTTCTCCAGTTGTAAAGGCTTTTTTATTTAATTGGATTCAATGAATAAGCATACATATCTATAATATTTGATAAGATATGTCAGTTAACTGCGTAGGTACATCATAGCTTATCCCAGGATATTTCAAAAAAGCCTGACTGAATGATATACTATTTCACTTGTTTATTTATTTAATGAAGCCATTTCAAATATACAGTCTGTTCAAAATGTGCAGGCTCTTAGTGAAAATGCTATTGAGACTAGTGTATTTGAATTTCATATGGAGGAGATTAAAGGAAGACTATAATCATAGTGTTTAGATTCAATAATTTAATATCCATTATTACTATTAACTGTGAATAGTTCCACCATAAGCTTATTGATGTCTCCTATTTTTTGTTTGGTTTTGCATATTTTGTGACGCAATGCCTTCTATTTCACTACCTTCATAAACTACTCTAAGTAGACCTTTAGTATGTAATGTGCTGTATATCTAAAGCCATTACTAGCTGTCACGATTAAACAGAATATTCCTCCTTGGAGATAAAAGGCTGAGATGAGTGTGACAGTGCAAAACGATATCTTGTGATAGTAAATGTCTAATGTCGTCAATCACAGCATTTTCCTTTCATTTCGTTGGTGAAGAACTGGATAAAGTTTCTAAGATAAACTAGCTAAGTGCTAAATCACAGTGTACACATTTACATAAGATACTTTAAAAAAAAAAAGAACAAAACAAAAAAAATCTACAGAATTTATTCTGTATTCTCTAATATGCTTCAGACTTTTGCACAGTAACTGTGCAATTGAGTGGGATTTCATTTTTTGAATCCTACAGCTGGGAACACTATGTGAAAAGATAATTGTGAGTAAAAAGACCATTTTTGAGTTACCAAAGATTGTTGGAATGAGGAAGAATACTGAGATATTCTATATTTAGTTTCTTCAAATGAATAATCCATTCTAAAAAGTAACATGATGCTTTGAAATTATATTTTTTTAATTACTTTGAAAATGTCCATGATTATGAATTCTGAATTTATTCAAAATTTCAAGGGCAAAAAGAGTACTTCCATATCTTTAAATTGTACCATAAAATATTACATATATATTTATATAATATACTATAAAGATATCATCTCTAATGTTACATTTTTAAATCTATTTCTGTTTTATACTGGTCAAGTTTGAATTCTAGGAAATAGTGATAGTAAACTTTAGCAATGATAATGCATCAGAACATTCATCACACAACTCAAACTTGTGAAAAAAAAATAAAAGAAACACAAAAAACCCAGCCTAATTTGTTTCTCATTCTTCACTTTGTATNTTTTTTTTTTTTTTTTTTTTTTTTTGTGGCTGTCACAAAGCTATGGTGTCAAAGTCTTCTGCAAATAGGCTTAACTAAGGTCATCATACATTGTATTATTACATCAATTATATTATTAAATTATATAAGACAATTATGCATTGTGATTATGATCATAGAATCATAGAATGATTTAGGTTGGAAGGGACCTCAAAGATCATCCAGTTCCGAGCCCCCAACATAAACAGGGACACCTCCCACTAGAACAGGTCGCTCAAGGCCACATCCAGCCTGGACTTGAACACTTCCAGGGAAGGAGCAACCACAACATCCCTGGGCAACCTGTTCCAGTGTCTCACCACCCTCACTCTGAAAAACTTTCTCCTAACATCCCATTTAAACCTCCTCTCTGCCAGTTTAAACCCATTACCTCTTGTCCTGTCATAACAAGACATTGTAAATACTCTCTCCCCAGCCTTCCTGTAGGCCCCTTTCAGATGCTGGAAGGCTACTATAAGGTCTCCTGGAAGCCTTCTCCAGGATGAAAAGCCTCAACTCTCATAGTCTGTTGTCATAGAAGAGGTGCTCCAGCCCTCTGATCATTTTCATGGCCCTCCTCTGGACTTGCTCCAACAGTTCTATGTCCTTCTTGTTTTGGGGGCTCCAGAACTGCACACAGTACTCCAGGTGGGGTCTAATGAGAGCAGAGTAAAGGGGGAGAATCACCTCCCTTGCCCTCCTGGCCACGCTGCTCTTGATGCAGCCCAGGACACAGTTGTTGTCTGGGCTGCATGTACACTGCAGGTTCATGTTGAGCTTTTCATCAACCCAGACCCCCAGGTCTTTTTCCTGAGGTCTGCTCTCAGCCATTTGCCACCCAGCCTGTGTTTTTGCTTGGGATTGCACCGACCCAGGTACAGGACCTTACACATGGCCTTGTTGAATTTCATGAGGTTGACCTGGGCCCACCTCTCCAGCCTGTCCAGGTCCCTCTGGATGGCATCCTTGCCCTCTAGCAAGTCAACTGTGCCTCACAGTTTGGTGTCATCTGCAAACTTGCTGAGGGTGTGCTCGATTCCTCTGTTCATGTTGCTGACAAAGATGTTAAAAAGCACTGGTCCCAGCACTGACTCCTGAGGGGTGCCACTTGTCACTGGTCTCCAGGTGGATGTTGTGCCATTCTCTGCATGTGACCATCCAACCAATTCCTTATCCAGCAGTGGTCCACCCATCAAGTTTATGTTTTTCAAATTTGGCGACCAGCATCTTGTGGGACAGAGTCAAAGGCCTTATTCAGGTCCAGGTAGATGACATCAGTTGCTCTTCCCTTGTCCACTGTTGCTTCGACTTCCTCATAAAAAGTCAGCAAATTTGTTAGGCATGATTTACCTTTGCTGAAGCCAGGCTGGTTACCACCAATCACCTCTGCTTTGTTTTCCATTTGCCTTAGCAGAGCCTTCAGGATGATCTGCTCTATGATCTTGCCAGACATAGAGGTGAGACTGACTGGTTTGTAGTTCACAGGGTCATCCTTTTATCCCTTCTCAAAGATGGGTGTTATATTTGCCCTTTCCAGTCAGCAGGAACTTCATCAGTCTGCCATGACCTTTCGAATACAATGGACAGTGGTTTAGCAACTTCATCTTCCAGTACCCTAAGTATCTGTGGGTGTATCTCATGATTCTACATTATACTAAACTCTTTGGTCTCAACCCTGAGTTGTGTGTGAATAGGGCTTGTCAGTAATTCTTATATCCTTCAAATAAATCTTGCTTTAGTTTTAGGATGACAATATCTTCGGGCAAGTGTATGGATCACAGAGATGCCACTTATGTTCAAAGCCTACAGCTGAGGGTCCTCAGCTGTTTTTCAATTGCTCAAGCTTGCTGTCAAAGAACTTAATTTTTTCAAATGTTTACTGACCAGTGTCCAGAGAATAGCAGCAAGGCTGGCGAGGATTTTGGAGGCATGTTGTACAAGGGGCAGCTGAGGTAGCTGAAGTTGTTTAGTCTGGAGAAGAGAAGGCAAAGGGGAGATCTTATTTCTCTCTACAACTACCTGATTGGAGGTTGTAGCGAGGATGGTGTTGGTCTCTTCTCCAAAGTAACTAATGATAAGATAGGAGGAAGTGGGTTTAAGTTGCACCAGGGGTGGTAAAGTTTGGACATTAGGAAAAACTTCTTTACTGAGAGAGAGGTGAGGCATTGGAACAGGCCATATCTGAAGGTGTTCAAGAGATGTGCAGATGTGACACTTCAGGATATAGTTTAGTAGTCATGGTAGTTACATTATGATTAGACTGTGGTCTTCAAGATCTTTTCCAACCAGAATGATACAATTCTATAAATAATATTTAAAAGAGAGGATAGGCAACTATCTTGTCTACGTTGACTATGATTTATTAGCTGTTTAAAAGGTTCACTAGTTCAAAGTACCTTTTTTGAAAATTATGTGAAATATTCTGAAGTAAATATTCTTGTGAGTTCATGTCAGTGAATAGTTTTGTGTAAGTTGTTTTGTCTCCCTTTCTCCTTACCAATTAAACTCTAACTGTATTAGCACAAAAATTAACATTTATTTCACTGACCTTTATAATTCATTGCATTCAATATTGCTGGGTTATTGTTGTTGTTTTCCTACAGTAAATGTAATATTACAGTTATTGAAGTCAGCAGTTTCAGTGGAAACACTGGTGAACTCATTAAAAGTGCTGCCAGGTGTTGCCAACCCCAGGTGTCAGGATGCTGGATAGTGAGATGTAAATAACTGTTTATAGAAAAACTGCAGTCTAACAAATTACCCATCTTAGACAAACCTAAACTAGTATCCTGTGATTTGGTTTCCTACTTACTTGCTACTACTATGTAGACCAAATTAGAGAAGCATATGCTCCTTCTTAGAAAATATAAATCAGATTAATGACTGCCTCATTAACAAAAGACTTTGCCACAGGTATTACATGCAAAATAGAATTTAAGTGCCAGAATGCACTCCAGTGCTGTCTTCCTATTTCTTTCTTTTTGATTTTAAGGAGCATCTATGTGAGAAAAGTTTACATGTGGCAACATCAACAAAGTGAGAGAGAAGATGGGAAGAGGAAAAGAGACAGTCTTACTCACCTTTCTTTTTCCTCATAAATCAAAATGTTGGAACTCAAAAAATGTAGAAAATATTGCTGTCAGCTAAAAGACTGCATTTTAATAAAACAAATTACATTTGGTAAGCTTTGCAAAAGATTTTGAAAGCTACAATCTTTAAGAATTTTAATACTCTTTGATGTCATACGTAATTTTTATCTACCAAAAGTCTTCTATTTTTGCTTGAATATTAGCATGGCTTTCCTTACCTTAACTGGCACATCCCTGCCTTAGATGTAGTGCAAGAGCACTGAAAGAACATGTTTTAAATGCACCATGTGATAGATAAAGGTGAATGCTTTTGGCAGGCGTGATCTTGCAGCAGAAAGAGCCATGAACAACTGTCAGTAGAGATTTGAACTTCTAAGAAAGGTGAAAGACACTATATTTCAAATAGCCAGAAGATTCATTTTGGTTATGAAACACCTGACATAACGTTCTACAATTAAATATTCATATAGATTGCAGAGGTATCTGATCTCTGTTCTAATCTCAGAAGTATGTCTCCTTTGGCAGAAAATATTCTTGTACACTTAAAAGATTGTAGTCACACTGAATTACAGACCACGACAAATTATTTTTCAACAATTTGTTTCTGAAATACCTCCTTTACAGGTGGGATAAAAAAGTTACGGGTCTATAAAGGCTGTAAATGACTTAGACATGCAATATGCTTGGGAGAAGTTCTTAAATGGGCTAAGTCTTAAATGGATGCTGGTGTGGGATTTGTCTTAGTATAACCTCAGTTGTATTAATATTGTTGTGTTCCCTTCCAGCGCTGACCATTCTATGATTCTATGATAA
The DNA here is from genome assembly GCA_013396835.1 of Psilopogon haemacephalus. Taxonomy (NCBI): domain Eukaryota; kingdom Metazoa; phylum Chordata; class Aves; order Piciformes; family Megalaimidae; genus Psilopogon; species Psilopogon haemacephalus. The sequence goes on from VWZI01010627.1 coordinate 11,582, forward strand.
TATAAACTATACTTTTGTGGTTGCAACAAACAGCTTGAGTGCTACCAACTAAAAGATGAACTTCTAAACAAAAAAAAAAAGGGGAAAAATAGATCCAGTGTAAGCAGTCTTGATGTAATATGGGGGGATAGGACAGGAAAAAAAAAAAAAAAGGAAATTGAAAAGTATAAAAGGAGTACTCTTAAAAAAATGTGTTGAATAGCGATTTAGAATGTTACAAACCAAATAAATTGCAATGTACACAATGCTGCTGTCATTCTTACGCTCTCCTGTTGGCTTAATTGTAGATTTTATCTACTATTTTTGTGCTTGACTGAAATACTGTTCCATGTTTGTTAAGAGTATGTGTCTAGAAGATGTTTAACCATATATACTGCTATTTGTCATGGATTCTTGTCTGAGTGACATGATGAGGTATTCATTTAATTCTTCTGAATTTACCACTGTAAAATTCTATCAGTCTTGTGATAATTGCATTTATACTTGAAGGACATGAAGGTTAAGAACAGAATTTACATGTAATGCAACTGGGAATGTAAAGTGACAATACTAGTCAAAGGATGTGAAAATTTTATGTGTATAGTCTTGAAGGTCTAAAATTTACCACAGCTGTGACAGGACAACAAATAAAAAGCTACAGAATTTTGAGGTTTTAATCACATGTAGGATCAAACAAGTCTTCTTTACAAAACCTTCTTCTATTTGCCCATTCATTATTGTAAGGGAAATGAGGCTCTTTCCTAGGTTCAATCAATATTATCAATATTGTCTGATCCTCAAAATGTTCCATTTCTATTGCAGTCTCACTGTCTTAGAACTGATAACATACATCCTTTTATCATACATTGTCATGAACTAGTAAATGAAGGTAAACATACATATATATATATATATATATATGTATATGTATATGTATATATATATACTTTCACAATTCTGTCTGAGGGCTAATGTCTTCCAGACTGACATTTGTTCTCTGTTATCTTGGTTTATCTAAGCTTTCAAAGTGTTCTGGAAAAGCTGAAAGATCATATAGTTTTCTTTACCTTTGTTATTGTAGTGAGTACTTCAATTTAACATCAGTTGCCTCTGCCAAAATCGTTGGGACCTCTAAATTCTTATACCTAACCCTTACTGCACCATCTTTTCTAAGAGTGATGTTCTGATCACAAAAAATATTTGCTTCTTTCTCCCAAACTAAATTCTGCATGTTTCATAGTGTTTCAATCAGCCGTCTATCGTTGCCTTTATGAGTGACCCTAACAGTGTTTTTACAGCTTTTAAACAAATTAATCCAAAATAAATACTCTGTGGTGTTAACATTACAGAAAAAGTTTTGCATTCCAGTGAGCCTGAGAAATGTTTTATTTCAATTTTTGTACCTAATATTTTCAATGTAATTACACTGATTTGGTGTACACTTCTCAATAAGTCTTGTTCCATATATTAGCAGGACAAAATTTTATGCCTTAGATTTGAGCTACCTTTTTAACAACTGTGTAATCTTTAAGAATTGAAATGCATAGTGAGTGATTAATTGAATATTTGTGTCAGATTTAATACATTATTTCAACATCATCATAACTTTTGAAACTTTACTAAAATTGCCTGGGTTTTGATTATTCCAATTAGCAATGTCATGTGGAATGCTTACACATTATGCAGTAAAATATAGTTTCAGTTAACAGTCAGGAGTCAAGAGGTGAAATATATTTTTCATATTTGTAGAAAATTCTACACTGTCTGATTTGCAGTCTGTCTCCTAAAACAAATCAAATATTCCAGAATAAGTAAATTTGAGTCCTTGACTAGTTTCTGTAGCCCATCTCAAAATAACGTACCTGAATACCTACATACCATGTAGGGAGACATAGGAAGTCAGGAAATGCTTCAGCACAGGGATATGTTCAAATCATTATATCTGAGAAGCCTTTAGTGACTCCCCTCATGCAGAATCTATAAACTGTAGCATCTTGCTGAAGACAAGCATCTGTCCATATTCACAGACTCACAGAATCATAAAGAACAAAGTCAGTTTTAAGAAACAGCCATTATGACAGAGGTGAAAAAGGTTTGCATTTTGGTTATATTTCCACAATTCCAGCATAAGTCTAGGATATGAGAAACTAGATTCATCATCTTCTTAAATTTAATGTTAAAATGTGTATATTTCAGCTATGCAGGCATAGAGAATGCCTCTCTACTGAATGTTGGTGGGTAACAGATAACTGAAATTTAAGTTTAAAACATCCAAGTAACCAAAACATGTAAAACTTATTTCATCTCTCTATCAGAAGTTTCCATAACAGTTAATTATTTAAAGTTTATATGGTGAACTTCATGAAGTGCAAGGAGAACTTTTACTTCTCAATCAGATTAGCAGTACTCGCACTGAGGGTGCAGTAATTAACATTATAGATTGATTTGCAGTACGTGATGGATTTCACATGGAGAAACAAAATTTTCATACCCCATCAGGCTATTGTATTTTTCTGGTGCAGGAAATAATACTTTTGTTACAGCAGAACTAGATTGTGGCAGTAGACATATAATACATATAATACCTATAATTGTAGCTTTGACTGTTACATAAATAGTTCAGAGATTATTTTGACCACAGGTAGATTGATTTTCAAAGTATTCAAATAGTGTTACACCAATAGAAATAACTGCTTCACTTACATGTAACTTTTTTATTTAAAAAAAAAATGTTTTTGAGAGCAAAAAGAAAGTTAAGATGGAAGTTCACAAATTAGCAACTCAGTTTCACCTGTCATCACTTGATGTTATTGAAGACAGTATTATAAACTGCCCATAGCAACACCTCCATCTCTGAAAAAAATAGGATTTTTTTTTTCTCATGTATTTGCAGCTCAAACCTAGCAATGTTGTTACTTTCAAGTAGATAAAAGAAACTAAAACTTAGAGTTTGTGTAGCTGTGTAAGGTGTTACATACTGTGCTGATGAAAGTTGGTGATGTGTTGATAGTTTGACTTTTGTATTTCTTAAAATTCACACTAATTCTTTAATGAAATAAATTTATTTCTCTGCATGTTGTTGATATATCCATCCTTTTCTTTCTGCTTTTTGCATTCCTTTCCGTAGAGGATTGATTCTTAGTTTGTTTAGCTGCACACCAGGAGGCGGTAAAATTAGAGTTATAGAAGCAAAGATTTTCTATCTTGAAAGTATATTCTGCTATGTAGAGTTAGTCCATTCTGCTTAGATGGGTTCATCCATTTCAGAGAGGCCCTGAGAAGACCTTTTGGCCCAAAGGGCACTTTTACACGGTGCATGTTCTGTCCATGCTTACAAATATAAATGAGTTTAATATCTACATTTTTTGAACTGCGGTCCTTCTTACTGTTCTTTAAATATACATAACTTTATAAACATGAATTTTTGATACCTGCTTAAAAGGGTGAAGGCTAGAAAATTTGCCCACAGTGCAGACATATTACTGCAGGTGAAGGAAGAGACATGAACCTTTTCCTGCTTACTTAACTGGCTATAGACTTCTCAGAGGAGGTACAGCAGGGTTCCCCGAACCAGCAAATGCACCCTCCTGTGTTGTTTTGTGTGCAGTTCAGAGAGACAGCAGCACTCCCCATGCTGCTGAAGGGTAGCATGAATTAACATCTTTCCTTAGTTTGGGCTTTACTGATGTGTTTGATTTCTTACGTAGAATTAGAAGTAGCTTTTATCAAAATTTTGGCATGAAAAAAATGCTGTTCACCATAATTGGTTATTATAATACAGAAATGCAAAATATCCAAACATTCTGTATATGAGCTGCATTTGAATCAAAGTAACCTTTCTAATCTTAGCCTTCTAGTTGTAGACACTACACAGTGTAGATTGTGATATGACAATACCTCAGTGTGATAAATATAAAACCTATGAATATCTGAGCCCCCAGAAAAATGTCAATATCCTGATGTGACATTCACAGAGAGAGCAGTGTCCTGTTTGAATTATTAAGCAGCTGTCTGCACTTTTAATGAAACCGTTAAAGATATTTTGTTAACTGTAGGAATTTCAATCCCTTAAAGAATTAAATGATATACATACACCTTCTTTAGTAAGTTTTTGCTTGCAGTAATTAAGTGGTCCCTATATATCTCTGAGAATATCAGTCTCAGAAAGATACTATATATATATAAACATATATAGGTTCATCTGGAAAACATATTTAATATAAAAATGTAATGTCACCCTTTATTGTTTAGTAATATTATGAAGTAATGTAAACTGATAAAACTATAGCATATATATTTTTTTATGCTCTTTTAGTGTATTTTCTGGGCCCCTGGTATTTTAGAACACATTCTTGAATTTATTACTGAACATAACTTTTTGGTTTTTGTCTGCAAATGGCACTGATTTCACCCTTTTTTCCCCCTGAATTAAATCTTCTCTTACAATGCAACAGCAGATGTATTGCCTTCCATATGGAGAAAAGTCTGTGTATCATATTTCCCCATATTGATTTGTTTCTGAGCCTTTTTCAATGCAATTTGCTTCAACATTTTTTATAACAGCTTACGGTGCAATCACCAGGCATGCTTCTAAGACATTTTTACCCTAATTTGAGACAGTCCAAATAATTCCATTCAATAAGTAACACCAGCTTGGCATGAACCGCAGAATATTGTGGAAAAAATACACACCGTATTTTCCACATTTTGCTTACAAAAGAATTATGTAAATCTAAAAAAATAAAAGAACACACTGTATCTTTGGACTAAAAAAAAAAAAAAAAAAAAAAGGGACTATACAATTATTCTGTTCTGAAATTAGCTGAATTTAATAAAAAGCTTTAACAAGCAACACAGTTATGCAGATCTGAGAACTCTGATCCTTCCACTTCAGAAACACAGGCTTGTAGCACTTCATGTAAAGGGAGGGCTTGTCAGCTCTTGGCAACAGAAGTCCTTTCTGAGACTGCAGCCAGTCAATAGAGGACAATTTATACAAACTAGCATTGTGCATAAGCATATTGCCATTGAATGAAATGGCAAAACACTGTTGTGACATTATGGTGATCAGCATAGGGCAGACCACAATTTAGATATTTGAACAACTACCTGTTTTCATGCTGTTCATTTTGCATTGGGTTTGCTTTTTTCTCCCTGGTTTATAAAATGAGAACATATAGACAGATGGCAATGTCCTAGAATGAGAACTACAACAGCAACAAGAAGCAAGAAAATAATACCGCCCCCACCACCCACCCATTTGACCAAGCTACAATATCAGATCTTACGTGAATTTTCTTCATATTTGGATATTATCATCAAAAAACTTGTCTTAGGTTCCATTTTTTTAAGCCCAAACATAACTGCTGCTAATACAGGATTCCTTTATGGGTAAGCATTATTGCTGGATGTCCTGGATAAAACAACAATTTTAACACCCTGTTATCAGATATTTATAATGTGAGTGTATAACTATTTGTATCATCAGGTATAAATGCAAAACTTAAAATTATGTTATCAGAGGTAATGTAGTTAAGACTTTTAACAGAAAAGGGAGTATTCGTACATCTTAATTTGTATTTATCTGCTTACTAATAAAGCATCTGAGCACTATTCTAGGTTTTAGGCAAAAGCAGTCATGAATAGGTAAAAGTCCCCACAATTTTCCTGTGACAAGGTTATTTTTATCTGATTAGTTAGAAGCCATAACTGGGTTAACTCATGAAAGTATGTTTCACAGCCATATTTATTTGTTTCTAAAATCAAAGCTTTTAATTGTATTCAGCAAATACAAATAAAATAGCAGGTTAGCATTTCAGGTTGTATTTTCTACTTTTTTTGCTTGTTTGGTTATTTATTTTGTACAAATTAAATTTAATAGCAATCAACTGATATTTTTAATTTTGATAAAACATGCTTTGAGAGACCAAATATCTTGATCTTGAGTTCTGTACATTTAGATAGAAATGTAAGTAACAAGACAGAAGGACAGAAGTTGCTTGTTTTATTCTTCTCATAGCATAAAATTTATGCATGACTGATCTCTGTAGTTCCTGAGCTATTCGGTGTATTTGATATCATTTTGAATTTCTGGTTTAGCTGGAAAGCAGCTGTATTGTTAATAAGCCTTGCACTGTTATCAGTGGTGCTTTTTGAATAGTGAGCTTCTTTTTATTATTCTGTTGAGACACAAATGATAGGTTTGACTGCTGTTTTCACTACTACTTTTAAAAAATCAGTTTAAGAATGCAATGAAAGTTGTCACAAGGAAATGGAAAATCATTTCAGTACCTAAAGTGTGACCTTACATATTTTGAGTATTTACTGTAACTTAAGAATATAGAATATGTTGGACATAGAATTGCTGATAATAATGGATGAGAAAATGAAACCCCATCTCTCCTTAGTTCTGGCTATTCAGTGTATCTCACACAGCTAGGGATCCAGCAGTTTGATAGTGTTCAAGGATTTCACAATATAACAGGTTTAAAGTGACTGAAGCAGATTTGGACCAGATCAAACAGGGAGAAATGGGACAAAACAGCTGTGGATAATAGAAGGGAACTGAAAGAAGAGCTGAGCACTTTCTGCTCAGTGTTAATATGTCAAAAAGTTTCTTCTCAGTATGTCTTTTGTTGTCACAACTTAAAATCTGAATATAAACTGTATGGGAACTCAGTATTTACAAAAACTGGAAGACTGAGCAGGAAATGCTTACACCACAAAAGCTGCTTGAGAATGGTGCTTTTCGTGAATCTTGCTTGGATATGAAACTAGGATGTAGGTTTTTGTTAGACCACCTCTGTGAAATAAGTATTCCTGACCTGAATAACCTTTCAAGGATTCAGATGGAAGTAGTCAAATCACTTTTTTTCTGCTCAAAATTTAATTCCACATGTACTGATGTCAAATGCAGAGTCCAAGTTGTCATGAGAAGAGGGAGTTAGACTACATATCTTCCTGATTAGAATGAAAATAGCAGTCCTCAGTTTAATTTGAGTTTGTGTTTTCCATTCAAAAGAAACTAAATACTGAGACAATAAGTATTGAGTACAAGGGCAAAAATCTCTCTAGGGCTGTAGTCCTACTTGTTTCTACTTCCTACTCTGTTTATGTAGTTTAAGATCTTGTAAAATGTAGATAATTTTAATTGAAGATGCAGGCAACTCCTTTCATAGACTTGTAACATAACTGGGACTGGAAATGACCTTGAGGAGTATAGTTCAAGAACCTGCTCAGAGCAAGTCTTTTAAAATTAGATTTCTTAGGATTAAAGATTTGCTTGAATCTTGAATGCTTTCAGAAAGACTCTAAAGCCATTTTGGTGAAATTGTTCCAGTATGTGATCCCACCTTAGTTGTATAACATTTTTTTGCTAGTATCTAATCCAACTCAGATCTGTTGCCTGTGATTCTATCTCTGCACTGGACCAAAAAATAAAGATTGTGTCCAGAAAAGCTTTAAGAAATCCAGACAATGTGTAACTTGCAAAACAAAGCTATTATTGAGAAATAAATTTGATTAGACATGTATGTGCCCGTGCATGCTTTTTCAGTAGCTTAACAAAAAGTGGTACATTTTAGATATAACCAACTACTGTTTTCTGTTGCTGAATGAGTGATTAGAAAATTCTGAGACTAAGTTAAAAGAATGCAGTTCTTAAACAATTTTAATGTGAACTTTCTAGAGCTTTATCTCAACTAAGACCACAATCCCAAGCAAGAGTTTATTTCAACTGTGATTTTATTGCTCTTACAGAGATGGCCTTTTAGTAGCTGCTGAAGATCCACAAGCCAGAGATATGTGGAAGGAGAAAAGGGCAGTTAACTGGCTTTCTTAGTGCTCATTAAAAACCACAAGAATAAACTGTAGATACTGATAATTTAAAATTCACTTTCCATGCACTTTAGACTGTAACACCTGATAATGCCAAACTAGATTTAAATAATGTATGAGCTTTGTTCAAAAAATGTGTCCAGGAGGTCAAGGGAGGTTCTCCTCCCCCTCTACTCTGCCGTAGTGAAACCACAACTGGACTGTTGTGTGCATTTCCAGCGGGACAAGGGTATACTAGAGAGTCCAGTGGAGGGCCACAAGGATGGTTAGGGAGCTGGAACATCTCCCTTTACCAGGAAAGACGTTTTTAAAAGGCTCACAAGAGTAAGCCTTTTAACCAGACGTGTTACATTTCCTCAAATAATTTTGTTTAGTCCAAGCATTTTCTTGAATAAGAATCATAGAATCGGTCAGGGTTGGAAGGGACCACAAGGATCATCTAGTTCCAGCCCCCCTGTCATGGGCAGAGACACCCTACCCTAGATCAGGCTGCCCACAGCTTCATCCAGCTTGGCCTTCAACACCTCCAGAGATGTGGCCCAAATCACCTCCCTGAGCAACCCATTCTAGGCTCTCACCACTCTCATGCTGAAGAACTTTCTCCTCAGGTCCAGTCTGAATCTCCCCACATCCGGCTTTGCCCCATTCCCCCTAGTCACTACCTGATAGCATAAAAAGTCCCTCCCCAGATTTTCTGTATGTCCCCTTCAGATACTGGAAGGCCACAATAAAGTCACCTCAGAGCCTCCTGTTCTCCAAACTGAACAGCCCCAACTCTTTCACTCTGTCCTCATAGGAGAGATGCTGCAGCCCTCTGGTCATTCTCGTGGCCCTTCTCTGGACACGCTTCAGCATGTCCATATCCCTCTTGTAATAGGGGCTCCAGAACTGGATGAACTTGATAAAACCAAGTTCTTTCCTGGCATAGGTTCAAGATTTATCCCTCACAGAAAATCATAGAATCATAGAATGGTTTAGGTTGGAAGAGACATCAAAGATCATCCAGTTCCAACCCCCCTGTGCCATAGGCAGGGACACCTCCCACTANCTGAAAAGCCCCAACTCTCATAGCCTGTCCTCAATAGGTGAGGTGCTGCAGCCCTCTCATCATCTTCATGGCCCTCTTCTGGACTCTCTCCAACAGTTTCATATCCTTCTTGTGCTGGGGGCACCAGAACTGCACACAGTGCTCCAGGTGGGTTCTGATGAGAGCAAAGTATAGGAGGAGAATCACCTCCCTTGCCCTTCTGGCCACACTTGCAGGACCTTACACATGGCCTTATTGAATGTCATGAGGTTGGCCTGGGC
>VWZI01010627.1:20734-51884 GCA_013396835.1 Psilopogon haemacephalus
TGTGTGTGTGTGTGTATTAAAATTTGGATATGGGACAGGGGCAGTTTAATCTGGAGAAGACTGAGTGAGAGGATCTTATTAATGGTTACAAATATCTGAAGAGTGAGTGTCAAGAAGGATCTAGTCTCTTTCTTTTGTCTGGTGCCCTAATATAAGACAAGGGACAACACAGAAAGTGGAACACAGAAAAATTACTGAGGGAAATGTACTGTAAGGGTGAAAGGGTACTTGAATAGGCTTCCAAAAGAGGTTCTAGAGTCTTCTCTACAGACTTTCAAGACCTGTTCCCATCTGAACTGCCCTAGACGATCTTGTTTTGGTGGGGGGGGTGACTCAATGATCTCTGGAAGTCCCTTCCAAACCCTGCCATTCTATGATTCTATGAAAGCCCCAGAATTGGTAGGCTGGAAGAATAACTGCATTTAACAGTTAACAAGAATGTGCTTATTTGCAAAAAAAGATTCAAAGCAATAATTATTGTATATTTTCTTTAATTTAAAAATTGCTTATGAAGTATATTTTCTAATTACTTTTAAGTAATTAAATCATGCATACGAAGAAATTAGCTTTTCTAGAGGAATAATTCCCATATAATGTATTTTTTTTTTCTGCAATTTACCCAAGAGACAATGCTCTTGCATTTAATTGACTGGGTTTTTTACAATTTATGACATGAAAATTCTGTTCATAATTTGAGTTGTGCAGATGTTGATCTCATTCTTTTATGAGTACAATATTTCATACAATGTATAGAAAGGCAAAATTTTGATGAACAATTATTGCCACAATTTTTTTAGGAAAGAGAATTCAAGTGGCCATCTGATAACAGCTCCTTAGTTAGGGGACAAGGCTTCTACTTCTTTGGTTTGTGAATAAGCTTTACCACTAGAGGAAAGCACATTTAGTGTCACAGCATGCTTGCTGTACTTCTTTTACCAAGACAAGTTCTAGGGTAATAAGACGGTAAGTGGACTCCCACCCACTCTAGAAACCAGGGCTCTGGGAAAAAAGGAGCCACACATGTTAAATTCCAAGGAAGATTAATTCTTGTTTTTTTTACAAGCATATATATATTTTTTTCTCTATGTAAAAATATAGATACATAACTAATTAGAAGCTCTATGCCACTGCAGTGTGACAAAAAAATATATCTTAAGCCAACACTTCAGCAGTGTGATATATATAGAAGCAAAGTAAGTATTTGAAGGGTACATAAAACACCATATCAGACATAACTGATGCTTTCAAATCTGAGAAATAAAAATAAACGTAAGTGACTACAAGCACTAAAAATAACTTTTTGATCTATCAACTGTATTAGCTTTTCAAATATTCATAAGTAAAATCTGCTATGGTTTGGGGACAGCTTCCCAATGATGGTTCGTAAGCTAAAGCAGAGACAATGGAAAGCAGCCAGCTGTAGTTCTGCGAGCCAGGAAAATCTAGTAAGACCAATGCTTGCTTCTTTTAGAAGGCCATTCTTTAGCTGTAATAGGAGAAAAAAAGTTATAAACATCAGGAGCTTTTGAAACTACAGAAGATGGGCAGTGTGACAGGTATTTTCAGGGAAAAAAGTTAAATATGCAATCAACTTTGCTCTTTGTGACTCGGTTTTGAGTTGACTTGTTGCACATTGTATATTGATTAGTACATAAAAGCTACTCACTTTCAATTGCTTTTTCAGTAATCCATTTCTCACAAAACCAGGGCTTTTCTAATGTCAGCTGGAATTAGGGAGACAGATGTCATCAGGTTGGGATATTTACTTTTGTGACACCTGAGAAGATGTAAACTGGCATGGTTTGTGTTAAGTGTGAAAATTATAACAGAAGTCATTGGATTAGACTTTTCTCAAGAGAAAAAAAGCCAGTTACTGTGTTGCCTTGTACATCTACTGGGACACAGAAGCTTATATATATATACAGTTATATATGTATATACGGTTTGAAACAGAAGAAATGCAAGGGGGGAAAAAAAAAGTATTTTGCTGTCCTTTAACTGCCATCTAAAATAACTGGATTTGCTTCTCATCTCCAGTGCACACAGTTCTTCAGCTCAGCTGAGTTTAGCAACACTGTCATGTGTTGCTAAACCAGTAAATTATTTATGTCCCTCAGACTTCAGGCTGATATAGACCAGTTTAAAGAAAAGTTAAATCTACCCAAGGTAGATTTAATTACAAAATAATGTAAAAGTTTTCAGTTCTTAGCCTAAGACAGCTGATTTTGAGGCTGAGTTGGCATTTAGAAGAATGTAGCAAGAGTACGGGCACAGGTTATTAAAATTTTGTCATGTAGGCTATTTCATAGGCTTGTAGAGGTGACATATATGATTTTGATTTCATTACATGCCAATAATTCTGCTGTTTTTCAAACGAAAAAAATAAATTGGAAGCAGGAAAGAGTGGTGTTTGATACTAATGTGACAGTCTTTATAGTCTAAATATTTCTTTAATATTCCTTGGTATGTTGTGGGAGGGATCTGTTTTAACTGTCAGGAAATAAGTAGTTTAAACTATATTTAAATTTTGTACTTGAACATCTTTTGGAAAATTCATTGCTATCAGAATAAATGCAGGATATTCACGAATATACGGAAAAGTCCAAAGCAACATCAAGCTTTAAAAAAAAAAAAATTAAAAACACAAAAACACACAAAAACCCCCACAAAAAAAAAAAACCAAAAAAAAACCCAAAAAAAACAAACCTGAAAAACAACCAAAAGTGGGAGAACTTTTCTTTATTGACTCAGTGCCTGGTTAATTTTGCATTCTCAAAAGCAATCAATAAGCATATCTATAACAGGAAAATTACCAGATTGGCTTGTGTGAATAAGCATTCTTCCATGGCTAGGTAGTGTGCACAGAAATGAATATAAAACTAATTCTGAAACTCTGTCACTTAAAACTTTTTTATTCTTTTTTCCTTTCTCTTACTTAAACAACTATTTTTATACTTTGAGGTGAACAGAGCTTCCTGTCTAAAATTATTACTTTTTATGTTTTTATCTTGTTATTGTCTTTGATCTCTGTTATTAAATGAGTTTTCAGTATAGTTGTCAATTGTCATCATGATTTTCTGAACTGTACAGTATTGATTCTTAAATCTGAGAAATTGTATCTACAAATGCTGTTATAAATTAAAGATTAATATATATAATTGTGTTGGAATGTCCTCTATTATTCTTCATATTGTTTTGCACACATTTGTACATCTTGTTTGCTTCTTTGGTTGGATCTGCCAAAATGGGACAAAACAGCTGTGGATAATAGAAGGGAACTGAAAGGAGAGCTGAGCACTTTCTGCTCAGTGTTAATATGTCAAAAAGTTTCTTCTCAGTATGTCTTCTGTTGTCACAACTTAAAATCTGAATATAAACTGTATGGGGACTCAGTATTCACAAAAACTGGAAGACTGAGCAGGAAATACATACATCACAAAAGCTGCTTTAAGCAACTGAATTAAGATAATCATTGAACTCTTGTTCATTGAGCTCTTCCAGGAAAACTAAAACACTAGATATTGTTTGGATAGTTTATTTTCCTTTCACTTCTGAATTTATTTAAAAAGTAATTAAAGATTACTTATTAACCTCACAATACTCCTTACATTTTTATATCTGAAATTATGATTCTTCTGAGGAATTAAAACTAGCAGTTACAAGAAACAGAGATGAAAAGCAATTGTTTGTAAATTTCTAGTTTCATCTTTTTGGTCATTTATGTTATGACCAGTTGAAAGCCATTTTCCTCAAAGACTGTGCATTCAGTACACAGTTGGTGTTGTTTGGGTTGTTTCTTTGTTTGTTTTCCCCAGTAGTAGCATAATTCTGTAAGAGTCTTCTTACAGTTTTGCACATAACCTTTTATTAGATAAATGCTATTCCCAAATACTATAGTATGTCTTTAGAATTTATGTGTTTTCTGAATTTTGCTGAGTTTCTGTATTTAGGCATTATTGCCCTTCTTTATTTATTGCCAGCCCTCTGTTTCCATTCTGTTTAAAACTAAAGCCATCTCCTGCATTAGAAAGGAAAGAAAATCTGTTACCAACTGATCTGGAAAACCTTTGCAATACAAAATTGTTCACCTGGTGTACCCAGACTGACTCACTTAATGAATTTATAAAAACAAATAAGCCTCAGCCTGCTTTTAGCCTTATTATAAGCAGCTAAAGGTTACTCTGACGTTCTTCAGAAAAAAATCAATATATTTCCTCACAGGATGCAGATTCTTGAACACAAATTTAATCATTACCTTTTTATGTCTAGTTCTATTTAAAGCAGTAAGAATTACTATTTTCTATGTGACCATTTTGCAAAGGAGAGAAAAGATACTAAAAAACAAAGCAAAACCCTAGAAAAACACTAAACAAATTTTAAAATCCCAACAACTTAGAAAGCTGAGAATATCACTGTTGTAGATAGAAAGTTCTGCTTTGGTGGAGAAAGCATTGGATGTCACAATAAACTGTTGCTACTGGAATTTGACAAGAAAAAAAGTTCCAATAAAGTCTAATAGCTACATTTAACAGATCACAGATACACACAGCATCCATGATGTGTATATTTTTTAAATTACACTTTTCCAGTGGATTTATTTCCATTTCCTTTCATGTCACAAGATGTATACAATTCAGGGATAATTAGTAATAAAGAAACACTAAGTACTAGAAATTATTCTCCTCAATGGTTCCAGACATTTTTTTTTTTAGCCTGGAGGGTTAATTTTATGGCTTTAGAGTAATCATTATTTATCATCTCTTGGTTTACAGGAAAGAATTAGACTTATTAGCTATTAAATTATCCATGAAAATTTGACACTATACTAGACCAAACAAACCCTGGGGCTTGCTGATTTTCCCAGTATGAAACATCTGTGTCTTCAGCTAGAGAGAACTTAACATTGTCTAATTAGATTTCTAAGATTTATAAGGCTCAAATGCTCTAATATTAGAAAGCTGAAAATTGGAGCAAAAGTTGAAACTTACATCCACTGAAGATTATTAAAAAAAAAATTAACAGCACTGTATGTTGCTAAATTCTGCTGTCTTGTAATTCGTGAAGATTATGAGATAATGTATTACAGTTGTAACAACAGGAGTTCAGGGGGAAAATGTGTTCCCTACAATTGTAGGCAGTTGTGGTTTTCAACTTCAGTAATTAAAAATGCTTTATTGAAAATGCTCCAGTAATTATATGTTTATTTTTCTATTCTAATTTTAGTAGTGTTTATAGTCTTTCACACAGTCTGCTGAGGCAAAAGATCAAGTTGGCCTGTTTTTTGTTCTCCATTATTATTGCTCATGGACAGTAAGTGGTAATCGTCACTCATCAGCATAGAAGAAGTGGTTTCGCATTGGCTCTGATCTCAAGTCTGACAGACAGTGAATTAGACACTATTCTATCTCTGATTTGGAGTCAGTATGGCTTTTTGACATGGTAATTAAATATTTCATTGCATCTTTCATTACTGGATCTCAAAATGCTTCAGAAATTTCAGTCTATTAAAAATAACATTATAACAATCATTACTGCTATATGAAAAAAATAATAGAACATTACTATGTAATCTGTAATTACAAATTTGGAAGGTGAGGATTCAGAATTATTTATCTACTATTATCTTGTACAGGATCCCTTTCTTATTAAGTAGACAAATTCTGCTCAGTTAATAAGCAGCTTTTTGATATTTTGGGTTTTCCTCATTGTTCATTGCATTGCTCTATATATGATTTTTTGTAGTCTGTTCAGAACCTGCTCTGAAGAAGAAAGTATTAATTTCCACAAGAGTTCTTTGTTGGTGCACACCACTATATTGTCTCAGTTTTTCACAAACACTAATGATCTTCATAACATCCTTGTGGAAAAGGAGTGAAATTAACCCAAATTTGTAGGAAAAACAAAACAAAAAAACAGCTACTGAGAGCTTAAGTTCATGGATCTTTATAATGTGTGTAATGTTTGCTACTTATTTTCTTAAGTCCAATGTAATGTGTAAGGCTTTATTAATAGAAAATGTTTATCAATTTTCATTTCATTGCTGAGAAAGAAACTTTTCTGCTAAGGAGACCACATCACTAAATCAAGTTATAAAAAAAAACCAAACCACTTTAATTCCATGGGAGGTCCAGTATCCTGGAAAAGTTAAAGAGATTAAGAAATAGTATATATGATCTTGTAGTTTAAAAGTTTGTAATAAGCCATCAGAGAAGTGTAACTTAGTTAATTTTGTGGGGGCGCTCAGACCCTCAGCTTGAGTGCTTGATTTTGATTTCAGTAATGTTCCTTTTACTGCTAATTTTGTGTACCTCCCCCATTATGTTAAAAAAAACAAAACAAAAAAAAATGCAAACCCCAAAAAGATGAACAAAAAAGTCCTGTGAATTTTGACACGAGAATATTTTCTTCTGAAACCTGAAATTTTATCAATGTGGTGGCAAACTCCAGATTCACAAACTGTGAGTATCACAATTTCTAGTATCATACTCCTTCCTTGGTTAGTGTATCTGGGAAAGATTATCATGAGAAGAACCATTAACTTGGTTAGAGCATTCCTCACCACTCCATGGGTTTATTTATGTTTCCTCTTGTTTATCTATGTAAGGATTTGGTGAAAGAGCTGAAATGAGATGTTAACCTAAATGTTACAATTTATGATCATTATTTTTCTAATAGCATTTGTCATAGGTAAATTCTGCAGGAATTCTGCAGCCTAGACAACCTATATATAGACCAGTTCACATGGAGAACCTTAGCAGTGAAGTTCTCTGCCAAGAAGTTATCCTTGATTTAACAAGGATAAATTCTAATTTAATTAACATTTTTAGTGTAAGCACCATGCCATGTTGTATTATTTTCCTATGAGAACATTTAAAAACTTTTATGACTAAGTAATTCCAGAAATTTTAGCTTAAAAAAAAACAACCTTACTGTATATATTTTTTAACTGGAATGAATTATGTTATTAGAGCTTAAAGAGATTGGCGAGTCAATCTTACAAAAGTTAACAGATACATGATTTTAATATCAGGTGGTAATTCGGTGTTGATTTACTGTTCCATTGATGAATATTGGAAAAAACAACAGATGTAACTTTCCCACTGCCTCATAGTGAATTCTATGCTGATTTTCAAGAGACAAGCTTAATCAGATCTCATTCTAAACATAATCTCACTGCTTAAATAATTAAGGCTTTTTTGCTTATAAAATGCTTTTGTCAGAGTACCCTTGCCAAATAGATGATGTACCATTCAGATCTTGTGAATTTACACTATGTCTATTTACAAAAATTTTTTTGAGTTCAACTGCATACACGGTAAATCCAATTTGGCAGTGGCCTTTGACATTCAGATTGCATGTGTAGTGCATGCACATGGGGACTCTTAAGTTGGATATTAGGAAAAAAAATCTTTACTGAAAGAGTGGTCAGGTATTGGAATAGGTTACCAAGGCATGTGGTAGAGTCACTGTCTCTGGAGGTGTTCAAGAAGTCTGTGGACATGGCACATTGGGACGCAGTAAACGACCGTGGTAATCTTTAATTGAAAATTTGACTCAATGATCTTAGTGGTCTCTTCTAACCAAAACAGTTCTATGATATGATTCTTGCAAGTAGGAAACAACAACTATGAATAAATATCTTCACCTTAAAATCTGTTTCCAACAACATTCAGTTTACAGGATTTCTTGCCATTTATGTGTCTTGACAGTAAGTAAGAATATTCTAATCTGACTTTTACAAAAACACAGAATCACAGAACCTTAGAGATTGGAAGGGACCTCCAGAAATCATTGAGTCTGGCCTCCCTGCCAGGGCAGGATCACCTATAGTCATTTGCTCAGGAACGCATCCAGGTGCATTTTGGAAGTCTACTGAGGAGACTCCACAACCTCTCTGGGCAGCCTGCTTCAGTGCTTCATCACCCTCACATAACACACACACATACACACACACACACACACACAAAACCCTAGAGGTTGGAAGGGACCTCCGGAGATCATAGAGTCCAACCTCACTGCCAGGCAGGATCCGTTAGGGTATTTTGCCCAGGAATGCATCCAGGTGAGTTTTGAGTCTCCAGAGAAGGAGACTCCACAACCTCTCTGGGTATGTTCCAGAGCTCTGTCACCCTCACTGTAAATAAGTTTCTGCTTGTGCTGAGGTGAAACCTTCTATGTTCCACTTTGTACCCATTGCCCCTTGTCTTATTGCTGATGACCACTGAAAAGAAATTGGCTCCATCATCTTGACACCCACCCCTCAGATATTTGTAAATATTGATAAGATCTTGTCTCAGCCTTCTCTTCTCCAGACTAAACATCACCAGGTTTCTCAGTCTGTCTTTGCTCAGTCTGTCTTTCCCCAATCATCCTCATGGCTCTCCGCTGGACTCTTTCCAGCAGGGCTCTGCCTCTCCTGAACTGGGAAAACCAAAATTTGATACAGTATTCCAGGTATGGTCTCACTAGGGCAGAGCAGAGAGTGAAAATAGCCTCCCTAGAAGTTGAATATAATCTATACTAATCCACAATTACTTTTTTATGTGCTAATGTTTTTTGTCTTCTAGATGCATATAGGGATATCTGTGAAATTACTTTATTGGTCTCCCTATTTTATATAAAATTCAATATCACGATTTGTCATAATTTCAAAATCCTCTCACAAGTCCATAGTCAGGTGTGATCTACTCTAGGAAAGGTATTTTGAGTGAAAGCAATATTCTCAATACTCATAAAAAATTAAAAAGCACAAGTGCTGCAGCTCTTGACACATCCACTTTAAAGCAGAAAAATAATAAGGCCAAAGTTACTGAGTGTGTGTTTGTTTGCGTCACTATGTTAATTCCTCTCAAACCTCTGCTGTCTAGTTTCCCATATTTTGTATCATGCTTTATGAAAATATTTTAAGAAAGTCTATCATCATTGCATTTATTATTAAAAAAAAACTGTTCTTGTACACCTGTTGTGCATGATTCAAACAAAATAATTGAGACATTATTTTATTTAGTATAACCCATTGCCCTTAGTGCCAGTATCCTTTAAGCACCCCTTAAACTATTAATTTTAAATTTCAAATGAGATTTAGTTTTAAGAATGTTTGATTTATTCTGCTGGAGTATTAGCATCTTGATGCTGCCACCTTCAGGCAGAGAGGAAGGCAATAAAAAGCAAAAATAACTAAAGCTGAATGTGTTATGCATAGTGGGGAAAGCTGTCTCACAAACACTGATCCCACTCTACTTCTTCAACTGAGAACTCCATCATGTATTGATTGCTGTGCCCAAGTCAGCCTCCAACAATCATATCACTTGCAAGTTCTTCTCTGTTTACAAATAACAGATCCAGCAGGGCACCTAGTTGCCTCCCTCACCAGGTCTGTTAGGAAGACAACATGTATGTGAAGAATGTTAAGTGACATTTTATACACCATCATTGGCAGTTAAGATCTTTCGTCATTTAGCTCCTTTAAAACTCTTAGATAAATGCTTTCAGGTGCTAGTGATTTATTACTTCTGATTTTACCTGTTTATTCCATGATTTCTTCCACTGACCCTTAGTTTTGTTTTTCTACTTTTTAAGTCCTGTATAAAAGAAATTGCAGTATGGGTTCTCTGGTCTCTGGAGCACCACAGACAACAAACATTAATTTCGGTTTTTATGTTTCTCTTATACCTTGACCTTTTGCTGACCTTAAAGGCACTGTGATGAACTTTCTGTTTCTGATGTGCTTCAAAAAGAAACAATTACTAGGTTTTGTACTTTTTGTTCTTTTTTCACAAAACTTTTTAATGGTCTGTCATATTTGCATTTCTTCACTTAAAGTGCTGGAGCTTATGGTAACTCATATACAACTTCATTTTTCTTCTCATGTCTGATTGCCATTTTTACCTTCACTCTTTAGCCACAATGGTTTCTTTTTGGAGCTTAAAGCATTTCTTTGTGACTCTCTTCCATTTGTTCTGTCTCTATATTCTTACACGGTTTCTAGATGCATTAAAATTTAGCTTTTTTCCTTGTTTTGATTAAGTTCCCACATTTTGCTATAGTTCTCCTTTTGGAAATGAAGTATAAATATAGTTTTTAGGGTTTTTTAAATGACTTACTCATTTTGGTTTGGTTTGGTTTTGTTCCTGCAAGGATATATTGATTATGTGTGCACTATGATTATTGATAAAGAGCATCTATTCACTAGCAACATCCTGTTCTATCTTCCCTGTACACTGTGCATCCCATTGATTGTCATACTTCTCTTCATCTTCTGACCTCGTTACTGTGTCAACAACCATATTTAATACTAAGAATTCTCATTTCATCATTTTATTTCTTAGTCTTTATATGTGTCATTCTTCACTGTCTTCTGTTTCAATGTCAGTGTATTCTGACAATATCCTGTTTTTTGCTTGAGTATTTCCAACTTATGTTCTGTGATTAAGGATAGGGAAATGCAGGCTATTTTGCCTGTGGTTATACCATGAACACAACAAACTTAATCATATCTTGGTTGAATGCATTTTACATACCTATTGGTGTTCCTTACTTTTAGCTTTAAAAATTTTTTATAAGCTTCTTGATACAAAACTCCAGCAGCCTGGATTTATTAAAGATTAAGGGAAGTCTGACCTTTCTGCGTGCAATCTCTCCCTTCCATAAATGTGCCCTGATTCTGGAGATCTTTATCCACTTTTTGTCACTCTGTGAATCAAACATGTATTTTAACCTTGCCTCCCCAGTAACCTTTATCTGTTTTCTCTTGTATAAGAGGATATATGGTCATTTTTTGAGAAAGACCTGCTACCACCTCATCTTATCAGATTTACATTTCTACAACAAGACAAGGACTTCTGATATGGAAATGAGAGTGTTCTATAGTACTTTGGAAAGACTCTAGTTCTAGTATTATGCCTGCATTTATTTTGCTCTATGTAAAAGGGAAAGATGTTGTTTTATTTTTGGGTTCAATTAATTAATGTGATATTATTTTTCAAAATTAATATTGTTTATTAATTTTATATTAAAAATTCTTTACCAACCCAATCATTAATTTAAATAATAAATTGTTTCAATTGTAATGGTCATGGAATGCATTACATAAATGATATCTAAATCTAGTATTAACTATCAATATATATATAAACATTTAAATCCAATTGAACTCAATAAAACTGGAAGAGAAAGTTTCTTGCAGTTAGTTATCCCACTTGGCCACTATATGGACTCAGGTCTCTTTCCATGTAGGCAGAAGGCTAGGTAAATGAAAGTGTAAGGTATTTACTCATAAATACTATTTCTCGACTTGCAAGGCTACCATTATTGAGAAGTACCCAAAATACTTGTAGGGAGTTATGTCAGTCGACTTTCTGGCTGGCCACTTAGACTTGTGATTCTTCCCCAGCTCCATAGGCTGCTGGGGGAAGAAAGAGGGCAGATGGTTTCAGACCTGGTTCTGGCTTTCCCTGGATGATCTGTGTGCCTCCAGGGCTTGCTCGTCTCAGGAGATGCAGGGCTACTCTGGCAGATGTTGGCAGATATCTTGTAATGTGTCATGCTGGCTGTTGTATGCAGCTGTCACATGAGAGCAATTAAAGTTGCTCCTGGTAAACACAAAGCAGTTTCCAGGCTGGATTAGAGTTTAGGAGAATTATGCTATAAAGCAATAATGGCAATAACATTGTCAGTAGGCAACAGGCACAGATACGGCAGAACACAGACTAATGTTAACGCGTGGAACAATGGCAAAGCACACTGTGTTACCTGCTCATCTGTTTTTATATCAATGCCTGAAATTGGTGGGCCTTTGGACATAGATTATCCAATCAGAGTAGCAGTAAGCTAAGTTTGACCACTCTGATTGGGTGAAGCCACACGCTAGCTATACCATATTTGGGAAGACATAGGCCTAGCACAAGCATAGCACACGCCAAGCACTTGTAACTTGTTTACTACAAAATGAAAACAGGAGCAAAACAACTTGGGTAAGCCAGAATGCTCAGACTCCATGGCTCCAGGTCTTTTGTCCTTTTTCTCATGGTTGCTTCTCTCCAAACAAAGGAAGAAGAGCAGAAAAACATGTCTGGGCAAGCCAGCACATGTAAAAGCCTATTTTCAACTCTGTCAGGTCCACCACGACACTCAGGTGAGACAGTTTCAAGAAAGAAAGCAAGAGATGTTCTTCCAGATGGATATAGACTGCCTAAAATACATTTCTGAAAATATATTTTACTTCTCAACTACACAAATAAATTTGAACAATACCCAAGTGGAAATTTTTATGTAATGTTAGGGTTGCCAAAAGAGAAGTAGGAACATTTCTACTTTATAATCTATGTCTAATCCTTTTTTTATCTTCTAGGAATGATCTCCAAAATATTAAACAATATATGCAGAGAAAGTATGAAGAGGGTATGTAAATATAGGATTTAGTTGTCAAAAAATAGCCAGGCAATGCCATTTAAAATTCCTTGTATCTTGTCTCGCCTCTGGCTTCTGATCTAAAAGGTCTTTGGAAATGCAATTTCTAAAGTTAGTTCCTGCTGACATGGAAACACCTTTGGCAATTGTAACAACAGCCTTTCCATATTCTCACTCCTTAAGTATTTCAAGCTCTTACTTTATAAACCTCCTTAGAGTTTGTATTATCGCTATCATTAGGATTTTTTTTTCTTACTGCAAGGTTGACCTTAGCTTTTCTTCTTTGATGTCAGTCTCAGTTGTTTCATCTTTCTGTCATAGATTAAGATTTAGGTAAATACAGTAGTATTTGAACTAGGCCAAACATACATTACAGCCTGTAACAGGCAGGTACAGAACACTAAGCAGAATGATAGAGCTGGAATTTACGCAGTCTAAATCAGAATCACCCTTTTCTAAACTTTCTCCATCACAATTAATATTTAGAAGATGTAAGCAATAAAAGCTTGGAGCATGATGATTCTGGTTTTCTAAATTTCAGCTCTGTTTCTTCCAATGCTTATACTCCAACTTGTCAAACACTAATATCACTCAGTAAGTTGTGGAAATTGCTGATGATATAAGAAAAACATGTGCCTTAATGTTAGATTGCATTTTCTCTTATTCAGCTGCCATGCACGATTCATTTGTTTGACTGCACTGTGATGCTCTCTTACATTTTAGAATAGTTTTTGTGGAGGTTTTGACAATCAGCAATGTTTATTAATAAAGCTAAACATAATAAGTATTACAGGTAATTATTTTCTTTTTTGTGAATGTATTACCCACAATTGTTTCAGCATTATGATTAACAATAATAAATTGTGTGTTGTTTTCAAACAGAAACATCAATTATTCTTGGGTTTGTTTTTTTTTTTTAGGTTAGGTGAATTACGTAGTTAAACTTTTCCCACCCTTTGCAGTTCATAGTATTGCTGAAAATGTTTAGTCTTCCACTTTTTGCTTTTGTATATTCATGCTGTACATACACACACTATGGAGAAAATTGATAAAGTGATTGTTAGCATGAAGTCATTTATGAAGTTAAAGGCAGTTAGATATAGTGTATTTTTTTTACAATGTAGGAAGAATTTAATTAAAATGAAATTAAATGCTAAATTAAGTTCAAGTTATAAATGGATGTTAGCCAATATACTAGTCTTTTCTCATCAGAAATTAAAACTGTCCAGTAAACTGAATTTAGGTCTTGAGGCTAAGTTTTCCAGAAAATAATTATATGACTATAAAAAAAGGAAACTAAGTTTGGAAGGGTTAAGATGACTTTCTTTTCAGGAGTAGAGAGTGGCATAATTCAGAAAAAAAAAATTGTTCTCCCAAATCCTTAAAGATCGCTAAAATTTATTATTTATTGTAAAATAAATTGGATTTAAAACTGTAGTTTCAGAGAAAAACTCTGTCTTAGTGGACACTTAAATTTTCCATCCATTTACACTATATGTGCTTCTTATAAACATCCCATTGTATTTGTTTCCAGTTATGAGTTTATTTAGACCTAGCTAGTAGTCTAAAAGCTATAAAACATGAAGAATAAGTAATAGCTTTTACGTCAGAATCCTTTTACTATCAAAATGACTAGGCAAGAGAAAAACTAAATTTTAATACAGGAGTTAAAATTGAAAAACAGCAAATGCATCGTGGTGGAAAAAAAATACTTTTATAGTTGTTTCATATGTGAGAATCTGGTAGAAAAAAATTGCCTTTATAGTTGTTTCATATGTGAGAATTAGGAAATAAAGGTGCACCAAAAATGTATTTTCTAGATCTCATTGTATTTGCTATGAAGTCAGTAGGGCTGCTGTAGCTGGAAGAATGGCAGACATTTATTTTAAACCAACTTGCTGAAGTGCAACAGATACATTTACTTTCTTTAAACTGGAAATAATGAAGTTATTCCCTGTTGGCTTTGGTGGGTTTTATCCGAAAGACTTTCCACGGCATTGTCTTTTCCTCCTAATGGACTGGAAGTACAGTTAGAAAGAAAATAACACTCAACATTTCAGTTTAATATCAACAGCATGCTTTACTTCTCTTCCGAATGTGATGTGGAATTTTTTAGGAGTGTGTTGGTTTGAGCTAATTGGAGATTTTGAATGAGAAATTAGACTATTGGCTGAGAGAGTTAAACACAGTGTCACTTCACCGAGTTTCACTGAGAAAGAAAAAAAAGTTGTTTTAAGAACTGTTCTCAAAACAACCAGATTAGCAGTTTGCTTCTGTCTGTGTCTGGCAGCGGCTGCTTCCCTGGCATGATCCCTTTTTTTCTTTGTCTTGGTAGCTAATTCAGAGTAAAATTACTAAAATTACTAACACCTTCTTGCCACTAATCTCTGACTGATCTTCAGCTTATCTGCAGCATCAACAGGTGGTGAGATAAGGCTGGGGAAGGGGGAAAAGGTGGTAGGGGATGGGGTTTGGTTACCCTCTCTTGGGAATTTTGGTCTCCAGGAGGGGTGTGGTGTCTGCATTACCTTTTCACTGTATATATCTGTAAATATCTGTAATATCCTGTAAATATTTGCTTGTATATTTTGCATTGCTGTAAATATAATGCTTCATTTATTAACTTCCAGTGTCCTGAGTTCTAGCCGGGATTTATAAAAGGTGGGGGGGGCAGGTAACTGCTAAACCCACTACAAGGAGAGAGGGGTTTCAACTTAAAATCTATTGCATTTAGAAGAAGTAAATCTGAGTTGCTCCTTTCTCTTATTTGTTTCTTGGGTGAATGATAACAGGACAGGAAGTGTAATATTTGGCATATTTGAGGATGTACTATATGTTATGTAAAAGATGTTATGGTTACATTTTTACTTTCCTACTGTAGAAATTGTGCATAGAACATAATAACAAATCTTGTTGTAAACAACAGAAAGCATTAGAGAAAAGAAGATTGAGAAAGTTAGTTAGATATTTGTTTGTTTGTTTTTTTTTTTCCTTTTGGGCCTTCAGGTATTTTATATTGACTGACAAATTTGGGTAGTCTTTCTTTGCTGGTAAGTGTTAGGAATAGATTCCCGTTTGTGAGAAATATTTTAATATATTGAATTTGTAACAGTTGAAGTGTATGTGTGCTTTCCTAAGTAGTCCTCTGCAGGAAGATTTTCTCATTCCTGATATATATTTCTTCTTTCTAGTGTGGGTTTTTTATTTGTTTGTGTTTTTTTTTAATAAATAGACATTTGTTTTTATGCCTTCAGGGATCAAAGTTGGGACACTAATATTAGATGAATGCAAGTCAGAAACTTACCCATCTTGTGTTTAATGTCCAAAAATTTTGAAAATTATATGAAATCATGAAGCTGCCCTTCTCATCAGACAGAAATTCACTAGTTCAGCTGGCTGTGACTAGTTGTCGCAGGCTGGGAATTATAGTCTTAAAACTCCTCTAGGGACTATGAGGAGAATGTTATTCAATCCCATAATTCTTCTATCTGTTCATAAACTCAAGGCAAGGGCAGCTCACTCTCCTTTTCCTCCCCCTCCAGCCGTGTTTGGGTAGGAGCTGTTTTCAGGTAAATATGTAAGCGGGTAGGCCTGTTCTGGGGCCTAGGAATGGCAGAGGCATGGGGGGAAGGACATGGAGCATTGGGGTTTATAGATTTATTTATGAGATGGGAATAAAATTCAAAGGGGTTGCTATAACTTCTACATCTGCTCTGTAATTTTTTTCATGCATCTCTCTATCCAAAATATAATTCTGTTATTTTCTTCAATTTGTGTGAGAGTTTTTATTCTGTTGGCAGTAAAACCATGACACTAGTATTACAAATGCCTGTTAATATAGGGAAGATGCAGACTGAAAGTATTACAAAAGTTCTGCTACAGCAATGGACTGCTTCTTGAAAGGGACCAGGATAACTGATGAAATGTAAAAGTGTCACAGTTGTGGTTCTAAAGCCTTCTTCCCTGCTAAACAAAAGAAGCATAGTAAATGGTCAACATACGTTCATGTAAATGCTTGCTTCCTCCAGGAAAATTTTAGGTAATATCTTTATTGTGAAACTTCAGACTCCTTCTGTTCATCAAAAAGTACATGCTATCTACTCAGTTTAGAATATTTACCAAAGAGAATTTAATCTGTCAGTCATCTGAAGATCAGACCTTAAACTGAGAGTTTAACTGATACTTTCACAGGAAATAGTTTGGTGGCTTTTTATTCCATTTCAAAGGACATCATAGTTTGCAACAACAGTAAGGGAAAAAATCAACATATATTCAAATTTTTTGTAATAGTCTGCTTTAATCTGTAATAAATGTCATCGACGTGTTTAACTGCTGATACCTAACTATATGTCATTTGAACAACAGTCTGACTAAAGTGTACTAAATGCAGAATATCCACGTTTCAGCTGTGCATGTCAGAACCAAGGCCAAATTTTACTTCTTAACCCAAAACTGATTGTTGAAAATTTTCGGGACTTGCAAAGTTTGCTGACTTCATAAGAATTGGTGATTACGATATATGTAGTACTTTTGGTTAGTAGTTAGGTGTTTGAATGTGTTGATGTCGTCAGCTGGCTTCTACTTCACAGCTGTTAGGGTGAATCTTCCTTTTCTGAATGAATAAAAGAAAAAAGGTTTTCCATTTAAAACCAAAGAAAGGGATAAGTTTAGGAGTAAATTGCTTCCTGTAATGACAGGTGTATTTCCATGCAAGTCTAGAAAGCTATGCTTATGCTGGTAAGAAAAGAAAATGCATATGCATCTTAAAGAAATAATATAAAAATAAAATTTGTTTGGGCATTATTATTATTTCTAATTCACTGTGTTCACTGCTTAGTGGTGATTCCAAACATAAACCTGAAAGGATCACTCACAACCTGCAAATGAGTACTAAGCCCAAAAAAGCAGTCTCAAAGAGATGAGAAAAGCATTGCATTGTAACCAGAACGAAACTTAAATGAACCTTGATTAAGAATATCAACCTAGGTCCTAGTAGACACAGGTATTGATCTAATTAACAGGAAGTGCATAGCTGGATGGAAAGGTCCAATAGAATAAATCCTTTCTTGTTGATGCAGTGCTGGCACAGAATTTAGACAGCGGGAAAAATCTTGATAATATCTCCTGTCTTTTCTCCCAACCCCAGCACCAAATAGCCTCACTGATAGATCAACTAGGAGTGCTTTTCAATGTACATACAGTGTACAGTGTGCTTTCATTGCAAAAAATAGTTTAGCATTAAAACAAACAACAACAACAATGAAAGGTAAAAAAACCCACACATTTTCAGATTTCTAGTTTGCTTTGTAATTTAAAAAACAAGAAATAAAATGTATTATTATGGGCACTATATTATTTGATACACTTAATGTCTTCGGAGTAACTGAATCTCTAGCAAGCCCAACAATACTACCAAAACCCAGAAGTATACATGTCAGTCTCCTTTGTCTGTATCTCAGAGCTCAAGAGTCTTGAAGGCTAAGGTAAGCAGGACTCAAGCTTTTTCAAACTTAGGCATATTTGATCTTCTGTATTTGCATCTTACGCGGTTTCTGTGTACTGTATCAATTTAAACCTTTGTGATGTTTGCATTAAACAGCAACTTGGACTGCAGCAGTTCAGTCAAAGTTAAGGGAAAATGCTCTCTCTGGGCACAGTCTCAGTGATAAATAGGAAGGAAAATTCTGATCAAGAAAAGTGAAAAGAATTAAAACATATCTTGAAAGAGTGTAAGAACAGTATTACCAGATCTATTTATGGAGCCTTGGAGATTTTAGTTTTTGAGCATACACTTACATTTTTCACCTTATTAAATTGTATAATTAGAGACGTAGGCTAGCTAAAGTATTTAAAGTTTTAATAAGTCTGTTTTCATTAGATAAACAGGATAATTAAATGCAAGTGCTACCAATGATACACCATTTCATAAATTCTTTTTTTTTCTTTTATTTTTTAAATTGTTTGCTAGTTCTTGAGAAGTAATAAATGTAAAATATATTTTTTCCTCCCCTGAAAGTATATAAAAGGAGAAAATGGCTACATTTCTGCTAATGGAAATCATGGCAATGACCTCCATTTAAATGAAATTGTACTAGTTCTGCTAAAGAGAACATTTGACCAAACAGCTTATTTATCTCTCAGCCAATATGCATTTTATTTGCCTATCAGCCATTGTAAGGACTGCAAGACTATTACATACTATTTATAATACACTGCTACATTTCCACTGATATTGATTAGTGGCTCTCTATATTGAACAACATATTTTTTAAAAAACTGATACTTTTGTGATAATGTGAAATGTGCTTTTACCGGTTTTCTTTTTTTGGCTGTCAAATTCATATTTAAGTTTTCTGTTTCATACTAAGTTTCAAAAGACATCTATTTGATGTTTACTTTACTGTAATTACAAGAAAGGTGTAGGTACCAACTGCAAAGTACATCCATTTTATACACCCACATGCACTCATACTTGTAGACTCTGGAGTACATAGCCACAGACCTATTGAGTGTGTATAGAACTCTGGAATTTGGGTACACATGAGAACCATTGCTTACAACAGAAAGTAACTCCTGTTCTTACTCAAAAGGACATTTGCTTAGAAAACTGTGTTATGAAAATCTTGAAGGCTAATCATCATAAATAGATAAGATCCATCCCTCCTAAAACACTGAGATGGTCTTTGGTACAAAAGATTAGAAATATAGGTAGGTGGCTTGACAAAAAAAAAAAAAAAGAGGTTAATTTTCAAAGTATTTCAAGGACCATCAGCATAACTGCATATTGCAATTAGATAATGTAACAGTCCATGCATTTTTTCAACTTCGATTCCAGAATTAGTAGTGAAGAAAAAGTTGTGTAGCAGTTCTCATGAAAATACTTCTGAATTAATATAGAAGAATAAAAACCACAGATAAAGAGATTCTTGTTTGTACTGTACTCCCAAAGCTACACATTCTTTGGGATATATTTTATATTTTTAATTTGCTACCCTTTCCTATATTTTTGTAGATATTTCCCTCAATTTGATATGCTCAGTATTACTGGAATTTTCATCCATAATAGTTTTTGGATGATCTGCAGTCTAGACGTAGGTTTTTACAAATCAATTGTATTTTCATTACATTATATTGTAATCATGGATTTGCCAGCTTTCATTTTTGATTCACAGTACTGGTCAAGATCCTGCTTACACATGAACAATTGCATCCAGAGTGATGTAAGTCTAGCCTTCAGTGAACATTTTGTCATTTCAACTTCTATCAAGAAAAGAAAAAGATACAAAGTTGGGGTTTCGTATGCTTATTTTTGGCCATTCTACCATTTCACACTGCTGATGTATAATCATGATAACAATTGTGACAGCACATTTGCAATAATTTTAATTTATTCGTAGCTAGACATTGCTATCCACAAAGAAAACATGTCTAATGAACTCAGTTTGCTTACTTCCCCTCTCATTCGAAAGCTAAGAACATTCTTTCAATTATTTAGGGAAAAATGGGGAAATGTCTCTAAATTAAATATGTAAGTGTAGAATTCCCTTGAACAATGTTCATTCTTTTATCTTCTCTACATTTCAAAATAGCATCATACCTACAAAGCAATGGGTCTTTATGCTTAGAATTAAAGATGATAATTTCTTAACATGATTTATGTCTACAGTATGAAATCCACTGGCTGCATATATGTAAATCTTTTGTGTATTAGTCATGTTATAAATTAAACCAATAGATCTTGTCTTAGTAAATGAAGATTTCCAATGGATATTTGACCTGTCTAATGACAATCTCAATCAAATTATTGTTACATAATTTTGCTTTTATTTCTGTCAAATCAGTCAGTGGCCAACCTTTCTGTTTTGTTGAGAAGTATATGTGAGGTATTTTTTGTAATATATTGAACTGAGAAAAAGTGATAGTAGAGTAGTATAGGGAAGCTTACATTAACATATATTTGTCTACAGATACTTTGTAAACAAAGTGAATCAGCCTCCATTGTAAACTTAGATATTTTTAAAAGTATTCTCTTTCTGACAGTACTAAGCACACAAATACATTCAATACAAAATAGTAACTTCAGATACTGAGATATCACTAACTGTGTATTTAACACTATATCCAGTAAGCAAATTGTCAGTAAAAGGCTGATCTATATGCTGAAAATCACATACCATAATTTCCTTGTGTTTTTTTCTGAACTGTTAAAATTGGCTTGAGTCACCTCCCTGGGTGATGCTGAATCAATGCAAATGCCATAAATAGATCAGTTATTTTTGCTATGTGTTGAACATATATAATGCATCTTCTGTTTGATTCATAATTTTTCCTGTTCATGAAAGGAAGATGGCAAGATTCAAATCTGCTCTCTGGTTCTAATGGATATACTGACCTTGGGTTGGCTTTGAAGATTGTTCATCTGTTAACTAATTTGAACTTTTCTAGGGATGTGAAAAATACAGCAGAGGAAGCCTTCCATTTTCTCATTAAGTTGGGTAGTCAGTGGGACCTCTGGTACTGCTACCAGTTTCTACTTAAATGATGAGTAGATGCTTTGGCCAGCTCTCCTCCTGGATATTTACATTTATAACCATAGCCTACCACTTAAATCCACCTCTTCCCTCACATTATGACCACAGAAACATAGAATAGTTTAGGCCAGGAGGGGACTCTGTTTGAGACACCATTCAGAGTAGGGTCACTATCAGTGTTTGGTCAACTGTCTCAGGGTCTTTTTTTTCTAGTAAGTTTTCCAAGAGTGAAGGTAGTAGGGCCTCTCAGGCACCCTGTTCATTCAATACTTAATGACTCTTATGAGTATATTTTATTTCCTTTTATCTAGTCAGAACTCACTAGAGTCTTGAACTGCAGGAGCTCAATTCCTGAATATTACTTTTGAGTATTACTTTCAAGTTCCTTTCCTGAAATTTTAAGTAAAGGTGATGAGAGTGGATGTTCAAATCTCATAAAACATGAGTGTTTTTTATTACAAGCAGTATTCTTGCAGCATTTTCTTCTCAGATATTATCAGATATTTCAGATATTATTTGACATTCTTGATTGAAACTAAAACATATTGCTTCTTATCATGGTGTTTTCTAGGTAATCTTGTTTCTTTAAATCATGACCCAGAGACCCTTCACCCATCCTGTAATACACCAGTGGCAATTGTACGCTGATCATAAAACGAAATCTGAAGGCAAAAATGCATATATATACAAGGGAAAGCAAAATGCTATGTTAGAAATATAAGTGTTAAGTTAATGCACTCTGTTCTAGTAGATAAGTAACTTGTATATCAAACAGAAATAAATTCTGAGAGAAATAACTGATAACTATATCTAGATGAGAAATATAAATCCATACACCGGAAAATTAATATTCATACACTTCATGAATACGAAGGCTCTATTTACGATCCAGGAAGAGATGTGTGTTTCTTCTGTCTTTTTTCTGATTCATTTAATTATAAGAAGTATTTATGACCAAGCAGGAGTCAGAGAGGATTGTAAACTGGTGTAAGCATAACAACTGTGTTGCCAAAGAATGCTGGATACACTTAAAAGAGACTAAAGTGACATGTGAGGACTCACTTCATCTAAATGCTTAATATTTCAGTTGTGTGTCTTCCATGATACACAGCACACCAACCAGTTGGGAAAAGATAATGCAGATAAATATTGCATGACTTATCAGATGATCTGCACTCCTCTTATTCATGAGTGCAGGGATTTGAGTTACCTTCCCAGTTAAGGAATGTATTGTATTGGTTTATGTACTACACTGATTTAGGTCAATCTGATTACAAAAGAAGGCATTTTTAAAACAATAATATTTTAGAAAAATCAAGTTTTTCTTGATAATTCTGACAGTAAATAATAGGGAAAACTTTTACAGAAAATGGAAAATTAAGGGAAAATAAAATTAATTTAAAAGGTATGATCAGAAAGTATACTGTCCTGTGAGTGAGAAGCATCCCTTTTAATTAGATTTAATTAAAACCTAAACAGGAGATTATGCTGTGCAACAGTAAAGTTTATTTACAGTCCTCAGTAATTAAACTGTACTTCACAGAAACTCTATGAATGTGACTGGTAAAACAAATTTCTACAATAAATAATTAAAGGAGTTTTACCAACCTGATATTTTGCACTGCCAACACTCTTCTTCAATAATGGATGAGGGGGAAAAAAATCTATTGCTCAGATCACAAGATCACAGTTGTATAATTGTCTGGATGAAAAGCATTTGCAAACAGTGCTTACTACTTTGACCTTCATCTGTTTCAAGAAAGGTAGTCCATGCAAAGCTAAATGTTTCTGATGCTGATGGGTGATACCATCCATATAAACACAAAACAAAATAGCAACAACAGCAACAAAAAACCCTAAACAACCAACAAAACAAAACCATTTCTTGATACCAGCTTCAAGGTGATTTCTCTTTCTGATGAAAATTGTCTTCAGCTGGCCATGAGACTTTTAAATCATCAATGAAACTGTGTATTTCTCTCCTTCACACAGTGCACAGCAGTCCTTGTTCCATTTTCATTATTGGTCTCAGTATCAGGCAACCACTGCAACACTTGATGTACTTTTATTGTGATAGTGGAAATGTTTCTGTATCTCTACTTGAAATTGGATTTAGTATATGAAATATCATATAAAAATGAGATACCTTGTTCAATGTCTTGCACATTTTTTTGTATCCAAACCCTCTGCCATGGGCAGGGACATATTTCAGTACATTGGGCTGCTGAAAGGCCCTTCCAACCTGACCTTGAACACTTCCACTAATAGGGCATCCATGACTTCTCTGGGCAGTCCTTGAGTACTTCCTCAAAAATAGTACCTACTTGATGAAAACTTTTAACTGAACTGAAAAAAAACAGAGGAAGAATGTGAGCATACATATGTAATATTCTTTGTGTTGTTCTGTCACCTTCCTTAGAAGAAAGGCAACTTTTGATCTGGAAGGAGGAGTTGACTATGTTCATATTCATTTATATATTGCATGAGGATCATACCTAGATGTTTTAAAGCCTGGTTTTAAAAGTCTGTTTAAGAAACAGACAAAATAGGGCACATTTTTTTAAATTGAAGAAGAGCAATGGGAGAACTGTCAATATTTTTTGCTAGTTTAGTTTGATTTGAAACTGAGAAGGAAGTGGGAAGAAAAGGTTTTATTCCTCTGCTTTTTGCAATGAAAAGTCAGAACTGAGCAAACTTGAGATGGTAAGGCTTTTGCATACTCATCCTCAGATATTTTTCTTGTCTAGTTATTGTTTTCTGTTTTCTGTCCAGCCACCTTTAAGAATGAAAATCCAAATCTCCCAAATCAGGTTTATACGAATATACTTCATTCATTTTGGGCAATGGCTGAGTTACTTGTATTTTACATTGCGTTTCAAGCTTATTCATTTTAAAGCTTATGAGAGAAATCCCCAGAAATTACCATTCTGCAGATTACAATAAGAAAGTGGATGGCGATGATGATGATTTACTATCCCTCACAGCAGCATTTGGCTATAGTGAAGAAATTGCTCCAGACAGTGAGCTTTTAGAAACTCACTGGAATCCAGCAGCTAGGATTTTTTTTAAAGTGTGGCCTTCAACAGATGTTTTTTCACCTCTTATCTACAGGTAGAACCTGATAGCAGGTTTTAGACTGTCAGCACATCTCTAAATTTACTTTGATGCAAGCTGGCAGAAGCAATAGGTACTGTAAAACTAATCTTTCCAATAACATATGTCTCCTCGAAAGAGACAGGACTGTATGTATTAAAAATAGGTTGACTGAAGAAAAAAAATAATATTGACTAGGATTTTCGTATCTGATTTTTACTTTTATGTACTGGCAGCCTTCCTTCTTTCTCGCTTCTCTAGTCCCACGAGGAATAAAGAGGCCTGTGCTCCTAGTATCATATTTTATATATTTTTAATTCATTTTTTATTAATAGTGTAAATACTATCTTTTTTAAAAGGAAGATGAACTCTGGGTTTGTTTTCAAGTTTTTCAGATCCAGAATTCAGTTATATGTACTTTTGAAACAATTCTACTTCTTTCAACCTCACTGGGTAACTAGTATCTATCTCCAGAGTAATATGGTGAATAGTTCTGTGAAACAAATATTAGAGTGACTGCACATAATCATAGTTTACCTTCCAGACACTGTCATATACATGGAGTTTTCCCCTATTTATTAATATGCACAAAAATCTATTCAAGGTTATATTTTTGAGTAGGAGAAGTTGTTTATGTGTATGTAGAGGAGGAATTTCCTAGATCAGTTTTTGGTTTTTGTTTGTTGGTTTGGTTGGTTGGTTGGTTTGTGATTGGTTGGTTGGTTTTTTTACATCAAATTATAAATAAAATACTGATTTAAATGTAATTATGGAAACAAGTTAAATTTTGCATTATTATAAGGGCAACGTGGTACTGCTTATAAGTAATCTATTCAGTTGTGTTGTGTTGTGTTGTAGAGATCTAGATTGCAATCAGGAAATTCTATCTTGAATGTTTCATGCTTCTGTGTAGATCTCAGATTCCCATACTGTGCAGACATCTGAACTGTCTGAATGGGAAGGCTTTCGTAACCTTGATAGTACTTTTGGTATATTCAGGTTCCCTCTTATCTATTAAAAACCTGGGGATTCCACATAGCTGCTGGGTAGCTGTCTGCCCTTACTCTGCCTGCATCTCCTAAAAGAATCACCAAGCCAGATTGTATTTATTTCTTGTCAGGTAGCTCTCACCTGCTCAAGGTATACATTCAGGTATGCAACTGAGATTCCTATTCCCATCAAAGCAGAAAACATGTTAAATGCATAAAGCTGGCACTTACTATTTACAAATAACTCCTAGAACTCTTTTAATTGTTGGGGTTTTTTTTGGTCTCTAACAAATTCTAAAAACGGAAAGTAGCAAAATATTATTTACATATTTAGAGATGAGCACAAGGGCGATAAAGTGATTTGCTATAACCTTTGAAGCAAGCAAGAAACAAGCTTCTATAATGGTTTGTTTTGGTTGGTTCTTAAACTCAGCTGCTTCTCCTTATCCTGAAGAAATAGTCCTATTTTAAAGCAAATGGCTGTCTGGCAAAGACACCTGCTGTTGTTTAAGACCTTTAAACAAAGCTAAAATTATAGAGATAAGATCGTTTCTCCATTCATGGTTTCTCCAATGTAGACTGCTTCTCCAAACTAGAACTCAAGAGTAAGTGTTGTTTCAGTTTAATACAAAATATGTATCTTTCTCTTCTTTCGGCACTACTGTTTTGAAGGATCAGATTAAGAGCATTTTTTCATGCTTCAGGGTAAGTCCAGTTCAAAGTTGAGAATAAAAAACAACCCAGTTTTCAAGTCTTAGCTCATAATTTTCTTAAAACATCACCTTTTAAATTATTATATTTTATTGAAGCTGTCAGTGTAAGTGATATTCCAGGCCTGTGCATAAGATTACAAGTGAAAACCTTTCCCTCTTTCTTGGGCAATGCCAGAATGTCATTACTTAGGAATGCCAGAACCAGGGTCAGATGTTCATGACACAGTATACACAGCAGTGGCATGTTTTGCAATCTGCCTAAACTCCTTACCTAGTTAATGGAGGGAAGAACAGATCCTGAAAACCTGAGTTTTCAGAGGAATTGAGTCTATGCAAATTTAAATTCTTTCCTTCTCTAATCTATGCTGAAATGGGTTACCACCAAGAAGTGATGACTTCTACTGAAAGCAGGAGGTAGCAGATTCTAGCCTCTCCCCATTTAGACATCCTCTGAGGAGTTTTGTTCAGTTCTTTTTCATCATAATCTAGCAGCTGGAGCAGAATAACCTGGCATGGAGACCTGAGCTCTAAATGCTTCATAGCCCAAAGCAGGCAAATCAAAATTGTGGAGAAATACCAAGGAGTGTTCTGATTAAAAACATTTCTGTCCCCTTTCTGAAGCTGAGGCAGAAAAGTAAATTTATGAGTCAGGAAGAGAAAAAGCAATTAGGAATGTGATTCTCACCTAACTCAGCTGGCAAGAGAACAGATATCTGTACTAGTTTTAGAAGGGCTTGTGTATGTGTGTCGTTGCTTGAATTACTTCAGTGGTAGTGTGATGTAAAATTTACCAGAAAGCTTGGTCTGTAGCTTCACTTTTACCCTTGTCTTGGCTAAATATCCAAAGAACTCAAGAGTATGACTAGCAGCAGGACATAGCCGTGACTTGCCCTTGGATGATGCCTTGCTAACACCTTTGACTGTATTTGCTCAGCTGGTGAGCAGCAACCGTCATAGGCCCACCAATAGCTGACCTCACCCATGATGGATGAAGCTGATCCTGGACATACTGGCTAGTATTTATTACAGGGTTTCAGACTGAAGCTGTACCCTGTCAACAGGCAAGCACATGGCTTGCTTTGCACAGGGTCAGCCTAAAGCTTCTATGGCTGGCTGTGCCTTGACTGCACTCTGGGCATACCAGAAATCATTAAGTCAAAATTTCCTGGAAATGAGAGATGGAAGAAGAGTAGCCAGAGGTGGGAGGTCAGAAATTATGTCTCTCAGGTTCCTCAGAGAAAGAACAAAGAGTACATGTTAGATTATTGTTTGTGCAGCTTAAGTGGATTTTAGACTATATGAAGGGTCCATCATACTGTCATGAAGATATTATCTACAAAAACTCTCTTACCAGTACTGTTTGATAGTACACAATATTGAGAAAGTTTAGAGTAAGTAAGCACCTTATCTTCTGAACACTATGTCATGGGATAAAGTTCAATGCTTATGTCAAAAATTATCTTGATGTTGTTCACTTACATGTGAACAATGAATGAAACAGATTATAGTGAACTGAACACCAAGGGTAGATAGGGATTTTTCATCTAAAGGACTTATCTGACATGAATAAGCACCAATAAGCAAGTCATTTAGCTTGGATATTTTTATATTCTTCTGTGAGAGGAGAATTATGAGATGACTCTCATAACTTCAGTGAATATTTAGGATTTTATAAAATAGTTGAAGTTGCTGAGTTTGTAAAAGTTTAGAGTGTTTCAAGTATATTTGCTATTAGTAAGTGAATATAAAAAACAGATATGGACTGAATAACACAAAAGTAACAAAAAGGAGAGGAGTTGTACTTTCAGTTAGTTGAAAATAATCAAATTTTATAGATAAGATGATGATGGTGAGTAATAATACAACCATAACACCTTCTATGTATTTGTAAATTTGAGAATCAATCTATTTGTCAATTTAGAAGAAATATCATAGAATCATAGAATCATAGAATGGTCTAGGTTGGAAGAGACCTCAAAGATCATACAGTTCCAATCCCCCGCCACAGGCAGGGACACCTCCCACTAGATCAGGTCGCTCAAGACCTCATCCAGCCTGGCCTTGAACACATCCAGGGAGGGAGCAGACACAACCTCCCTGGGCAACCTGTTCCAGTGCCTCACCACCCGCACTGTGAAGAACTTCTTCCTAACGTCCCATTCAAATCTCCCCTCTGCCAATTTAAACCCATTCCCCCTCATCCTGTCATTACAGGACCTTGTGAACAGCCCCTCCCCAGCCGTCCTGTAGGCCCCCCTCAGATACTGGTAGGCTGCTATAAGGTCTCCCCGAAGTCTTCTCTTCTCTAGGCTGAAAAGCCCCAACTCTCGCAGCCTGTCCTCATAGCAGAGGTGCTCCAGTCCTCTGATCATCTTCGTGGCCCTCCTCTGGACTGTCTCCAACAGTTCCATGTCCTTCTTGTGCTGGGGGCTCCAGAACTGCACACAGTACTCTAGGTGGGGTCTGACAAGAGCAGAGTAAAGGGGGAGAATCACCTCCCNGATTGCAGTGACCCAGGTGCAGGACCTTACACTTGGCCTTGTTAAATTTCATGAGGTTAGCCTGGGCCCACCTCTCCAGCCTGTCCAGGTCCCTCTGGATGGCATCCCTGCCCTCCAGCAAGTCAGCTGACAACCATGCACACCTCACTGTGCACACCTCTCAGTTTATGGCACTCTGTCATGACCCAGTATCCCAAGACAGCCCTGAGCAGTAGGTAGGGTTGAGTTGAGATTCAAAAATTGCCTTTTAGTAAATTAAAGTGAACCTAGCAGCTGATAAATTTGGTTTATTAGAGCAAATAAAAATTCTAAAATCCCTTGTGCCTGAAGAATACATGGTTGGACCAAAGCAGAGGGAAAATGGTAAGAAAAAAAGAAGAGGACAAAATAGAGAACAAGAAAGGGAAAGGGGAAAAGAGAGAAAGAGAGAGAGAGAGAGATTTACAAAGTAAGAGAAAAAAAGAAAGATGTCACCACTCCCTGGATCCAGCATTGTTTTCAGAGGCATAGTTCAAATCCTTCAGAAGCAGGTGTACATCCCAGCAGGTGGTGGAAGAAACATGGGGACCCCAGAAGTTATGGGGTGGGGGGAGTGTGCCGGGGGGAGAGGGGAGGAGTGGGGCTTAGAGGGGTAGGAAATGGTGTCTCCCCAAATCACAAAAGGAGGTGTGCACAGTGAGGCGTGCATGGTTGTCAGCCCTCCAGTGCAATGTCTGCTATTGACCTTTCAGTTGCGCTGTTGCAGTGGTTTTAAAATAAGGAAAGAGAGAATTCCTTTCTTTGCAGCAGTTACCTCTTTTCATTGTTAAGCCATTCTGCCAGACCAGCAGCACTCCTGGAATGCTATTAAGGGCTATCGAAGCCATCACCCTGTCTATTCAGACCAGGTATGTCATACATTGTTGTGAGATAAGAGAGTTATTAGACTCTCATACACTCAAACTTCAGTAATTTCTGATATTCAAAGTTTGTAAGCCATCTTCTCAGAAAGCAGGTACTTGTACTTGCACAGAGGCTCTCTGACCTTGTCACTTACACTTACAGGCTACACTGAAATACCTGGTTCTTCTGACTCTCTCCCTTCTCTCCTTTCAGAAGTCTTTCCGAAGTCTTTTGAGCACGTAAAAGGAACACTTTTATGAGTATTTTTTTGGCTGAATTGATGCAGCAATATATTATTAAGTTAGTGTAACATTATCAAATTTTAATGAAGCTTCACAGAGTAGCTGAAGTGAACATAGGTTTTATGTTCCATACCTAACAGATCATGAAAGTTTCTGTCATTATCAGTTAGGATACTTTTGATCAAGTTCAGGCAGTTCACAAATCATGTGATATTTTTTCTTCATTTTGTGATACACCTGAAAGATAACAGATTATTAAAGATACTGGTTCACAGTTTCAAAATATGGTTATTGTTGTTGCCAAAGATAGATCTAGTTAGCAGCAAAAAATGTGGTTTGTTAAATTCACTCACATCTGGGCATATCTATGTGATCCTCCCTGTCTGACTGCTGTGAATCAATCACCCCTTTTCACAGAACAGTATTTTTTTGTTTATTTATTAACAGGAATAAAAACCCTGTCCTCCTAGAAAATCTTTATATCAACAGAAATTATGGTCACTGAAATGGTATTTGACAAACAGATTTTTTACTGTAACTGCATACATTTCTGTACTGTGATAGGGTGCAAAATAAACTCTCCTATTCTTCTGTCCTGTAACTTCTATGCCTCTATAAAAAAGAGACTAAGTTATCTGTTAGTATTAATTCAGGCACCAAATAGAGAAAAAGTAAAATAATTTTAAAAGTATATTACTCATCCTGTAAATATTTTAGATCTATATGGAATTTAGATAGCTAAATATATGATGAATAATATAATGGTTTATATGGAAAGTTTAACATATGGACAGTAAATACTACTATAACCAAGAATTTTAGCAATTTAATACTCCTTATAGAATCATAGAATCAGTCAAGTTTGGAAGGGACCACAAAGATCATCTAGTTCAAATCCCCTTGCCACGGGCAGGGACACCCTACCCTAGATTTGGCTGGACAGATCCTTATCCAGCCTGGCCTTAAACACCTTCAGGGATGGGGCCTCAACCACCTCCCTGAGGAACCCGTTCCAGGCTCTCACTACTCTCATGGTGAAGAATTTCCTCGTCACATCCAATCTGAATCTCCCTACGTCCATCTTTGCTCCATTCCTCCTAGTCCTGTCACTACCTGATAGCCTAAGAAGTCCCTCCCCAGCTTTTTTGTAGGCCCCCTTCAGATATTGGAAGCCTACATAAGGTCACCTCAGAGCCTCCTCTTCTCCAGACTGAACAGCCCCAACTCTTTCAGTCTGTCCTCATAGGAAAGGTGCTCCAGCCCTCTGATCATCCCTGTGGCCCTTCTCTAGACACACTCCAGCATGTCCACATCCATTTTGTGAAAGGGACTCCGGAACTGGGTGCAGTACTCCAGGTGGGGTCTCACCAGAGAAGAGTAGAGGGGGAGAATCACCTCTCTCGACCTGCTGGCGACACTTCTGATGCAGCCCAGGCTCTGGTTGGCTTTCTGGGCTGCAAGTACACACTGCCGTGTCATGTTGAGCTTCCCGTCCACCAGCACCCCCAAGTCTCTCTCCTCAGGGTTGCTCTCCAGCCAGTCATTGCCCAGCTTGTTTTTGTGCTTGGGATTGTCTTGATAATTTATAAAGCCAGTTTCTAAATACTGCCATTCAGGGCTCTTTGTGAGGCTACTATCAGCATACCTATGTACAAAAATGACAGAATATGGCTAAAAACTGCTCTTGGTTTTCAGTTTATAGGTATCTTTTCACTCAAGATAAAAAACTTACATTCTATAAAAGATTAAACCATGAAGCAAATGCCAACTATATATTTTATACTTGTTGAA
>VWZI01010627.1:52956-72018 GCA_013396835.1 Psilopogon haemacephalus
TAGAATCATAGAATCAGTCAAGTTTGGAAGGGACCACAAAGATCATCTAGTTCAAATCCCCTTGCCACGGGCAGGGACACCCTACCCTAGATTTGGCTGGACAGATCCTTATCCAGCCTGGCCTTAAACACCTTCAGGGATGGGGCCTCAACCACCTCCCTGAGGAACCCGTTCCAGGCTCTCACTACTCTCATGGTGAAGAATTTCCTCGTCACATCCAATCTGAATCTCCCTACGTCCATCTTTGCTCCATTCCTCCTAGTCCTGTCACTACCTGATAGCCTAAGAAGTCCCTCCCCAGCTTTTTTGTAGGCCCCCTTCAGATATTGGAAGCCTACATAAGGTCACCTCAGAGCCTCCTCTTCTCCAGACTGAACAGCCCCAACTCTTTCAGTCTGTCCTCATAGGAAAGGTGCTCCAGCCCTCTGATCATCCCTGTGGCCCTTCTCTAGACACACTCCAGCATGTCCACATCCATTTTGTGAAAGGGACTCCGGAACTGGGTGCAGTACTCCAGGTGGGGTCTCACCAGAGAAGAGTAGAGGGGGAGAATCACCTCTCTCGACCTGCTGGCGACACTTCTGATGCAGCCCAGGCTCTGGTTGGCTTTCTGGGCTGCAAGTACACACTGCCGTGTCATGTTGAGCTTCCCGTCCACCAGCACCCCCAAGTCTCTCTCCTCAGGGTTGCTCTCCAGCCAGTCATTGCCCAGCTTGTTTTTGTGCTTGGGATTGTCTTGATAATTTATAAAGCCAGTTTCTAAATACTGCCATTCAGGGCTCTTTGTGAGGCTACTATCAGCATACCTATGTACAAAAATGACAGAATATGGCTAAAAACTGCTCTTGGTTTTCAGTTTATAGGTATCTTTTCACTCAAGATAAAAAACTTACATTCTATAAAAGATTAAACCATGAAGCAAATGCCAACTATATATTTTATACTTGTTGAAAAAAAAATATATAATAAGAGAATATAAAACTATTAGAAAGAGAAAGTTAAAATCTTCCACCAAAATTCTAACTACAAGGGTAAAAAATGACACCCAAAGGTAATCAGTGGCAGGTTAGTTTCAGTAAAAATTTCATTTCTGTGATCCTTATTCTTTTAAAGCTGTGTTTAATATGCAGCATTTTAAAATAAAATTATTTACTTTTCTGAGACTACATGTGCTCCTCATAGCCATAAGCATATGAAGCTTTTATGCAGCAGAATGTGTCCTTTATTTTTCCACCAATCTTTCTTCATTATGTGTTTCTAAAGTCATATTTCAGTTTTCCTATGAAAAGTTATTATCTTACAGTGGAATTTGGGATTTGGGTGATAGATAACCAGGGAATAAACTTATCTGTGCTGAACCAGGTGAGTTGGAAGCTTTATTCAAGTGCCTTTCTGTACATCCATCCGGCTATTCTATCCTGTGAGTGTTTGATCTCTTCTAGAAGACAAAGAGATTTTTTTTAAAGAGAAATTGGGAAAGTGATGCATAGGGAATATTGGGTCATAAGCTGCTATTTGCATACTAAGATCTTAATTATAGGTAAGTGCAAATTTCAAAAGTGATGTTAATTTCAATTACATGCTCCACTTGGCCCACTTAAGAGCCCATTACATTGTTCACTCAGTTATCACCATCACGAGGATAAAATTAGGTTGTCCTGTACTGAAGAAACAACTGTACTGTCCTAGTTTTGTGTGAGACAATCCACACATGCTGGAGGAGGTACACTACCTCTTATCACAGAGAGTGTACTTCGTTTTATGTTGAAAGTGGAAGCAGTCAACTATGCAACATGAATCTCTGCTCAAACAGTTGTCTCAAATTTCCTTTTTACATGAAAGTGGTGGCTTCCACTAAGTGTGTGTACACTTAGGTGTGAGTTGCTTGCAGTATAGAAACTATACAAGACAGGTTGTTATTTACTAAGTGCAATTTTTTCCTTACTACTTATTTTTATATGCCAATGATTATTAAAATATAGGAAATAAATAACTCCCTCTTTTAAATTTCCCTGAGCCTTAAATACATAATAATGCAATACAAATTAATGTATTTAGATTACTTCAACAGAAGGCTTTTTTTTTTTTTTTTTTTGGTCCTGATCTGGGTTTATATTAAACTTCAGCATAAATGACATTCCCAAATGTGTTAAATATCTGAAGGACCAAAACCAGAATTAATCATGTCTTGAATAGCTGGCTGCTTGCACATTAATGCCAAACACCTAAGGCAAGTTTATTGTGAAAAAGGAAACCTTTATGCCCTTCAGTCAAGGTACCCTCCACCACATGCATTTACATAAAGTAAAGCATCCCAGGAGGCTTAGGAATCCTCTGAGGTAATAATCTTAGTTGTCCTAGCCAATATACTATTTCTGAGTAAAATAAAAACAAGTAGTTGAGATATCTTCAAGAATAATATGACCTCACTTGTTTGCCTACATAATGAATTGGCAAGAGATATTTAACTTTGTGAAGTACATGGCAATGATGCAGTAAGCTCACTGTAAAAGATGAGTTTTGTTAAGGTTATACATTTCCTGAGCATTTTAATCAAGATGACAAAATAAAACAATCTTTAACATTAATTCATAGCTTTAGTGTTATTTTTCTTTACTAATATATTAATAAATACAATTTCATTGTAATAAATTACAGTTTTAAGAAGATCATGTTTACAGTTTTATGCATACATGATAAACTCATCTCCAGATAAGCAGTTAAATAGATGGCTTTCTTATTAATAGCACAATGATACAACCAAAAGACAGGTAATTTCTATTTTCTGTATAAATAGGCAAGAATTATATACATATGAAAGAAGCATTGGTGTGGAAAATGTTAAAGTAACAAATCCTATTAGAAGAAAGAATTTTCAAATAACTTGTCAGGAGGGTAATGACCTCAATTAATTTTTTGGTGAAATTATAATTAGTATTTTTAATATAGGAATGCTATTGTAAATTGCATATTTGGTGTTATGTAACAGAATGTCTTATTTCC
The DNA here is from genome assembly GCA_013396835.1 of Psilopogon haemacephalus. Classification (NCBI taxonomy): domain Eukaryota; kingdom Metazoa; phylum Chordata; class Aves; order Piciformes; family Megalaimidae; genus Psilopogon; species Psilopogon haemacephalus. Next base: position 55,960 of record VWZI01010627.1, read on the forward strand.
TCTAGCTTGTATTTATATCAAATAAAAATCTTCAAGGTAATAAAGATAGCTTGCTCAGATGATAAATTTAAAATAACGTACAATCCAAAAGAAAGTGAAGTGGGAAAGTTAACTGAGAGTGATCCATTTGTTTTTTCTTTGACCAAAACCATGTCAGTATTGGCACATATTCTTGGATGTAGCCAAGACTGAATCATCTTCAAGGTATAGTTAAATAGACTTTTTTTTTTTTTTTNTATATCTCCTTTGATGTCAAGGCATTTACTGCATGCAAACTCTCTAAATAAATTAGTGAGAAAGTTCTACAAATCATCTAGTTTTAATATTTTGTACACATATATATAAGGAAAGTATAATGTCTTTCATTATCTTTCTGGTCATGTGGTAATTTCTAACCCCAAACTAATATTAGAATAGTAACACCAAGGTAGTTCTACAAGTAATAACAAAGCATATATTGGGAAGGAGGAAAGGTTGCCTGTGGAATCCAACACATCACTTACTATAAAGTTTTAATTATTCATATTGTTATATACTTTCATGAAAATTAATCCTGAATATGCTCAGGAATACTAGAATAGTGCTGATTTCAAATTTGGGAAAAACATTGCAAAGAGAAAAGTATGATCTTGAACCATTTTATTGTTTTGTGTTTTTCCTTTGCTTACATAAAATAGTAGTCTGCAGTCTGCGGTTGCAGATCTGATAGTAGACATGACGAGTTAAACTGGTGCAAGGAAAAGCAACAACAGAAGTCAATAAGGAATATTGGCTTGCACTGACACAGCTAAAAATAAGCTATAGTAGTTGTTAGGAAAGTACCTAACAGATTCTAAGCAGAAAAAATCAGTGTCTGTAGCATTTGCAAATAAACAGCTGCTACCATTCACAATCTACTCCAATTACCTTCTGTTAATCTGGCACATCTTTAAAATGAAGCACTCTGCATATTTTTCCATGTTTCAGACACTGCAGACTTCTCTTCAGGCCCACCAAGAAAAGTCGCTATCACAACTGACCTGTGTAATTGAATGTGAGTTATTTTTTGAAACAGATTTCCACAGAGGGAAAGAGAACTGTGGCCATAGGGAATCCTCAGCATTTAAATTTTTAAACTTTTTGAATTCCGAGCTGATATATAAATGTAAAAAAAAAAAAAAAAATTAATTGATATTGTTGAAAAAAAGTTATTGTTCCTATATGGCAAGTTTATCATTTACATATTGTCATATGAATGTAAATATTCTCAGATACACTTGGGATTTACTGTAACCTAAGGACTAGAATCTAATATAGTTTTGAAGATGAAATGTTTTATGGATGAAGAGCAGAGTACTGTACCACTGAAACACATTTCAACAGACCACTCTTGGCAAGAGCTGCTGTAACTACTTCACAGATGAGGTGAGATCTGGACACTTGAAACCAAGAGCAATCTAGAAATCCTGTGTTTTATCTATCTTTGGAGATACTTAAATTGAACTTGTATCCACTTTTTTGGGGGTTTCTAATTCATCTATCCTTTCAGTCAACCAGTTTAACAAGGCCAAGTGCCAGGTCCTGCACTTGGGTCACAACAACCTATAGGCATGAAGCAGAGTGGCCAGAAACTGCCTGGCAGAAGAGGAGGTGGCGTACTTGTTGAGCACCATCTGAACATGAGCCAACAAATTGCTCAGGTGGCCAAGAAAGCTAGCAGCATCCTGGCCTGTGTCAGGACCAGTGTGGCCAGCAGAAGTAGGAGTGATTATGCCCCTGTACTTAGCCATACCTTGGATACTGTGTTCACTTTTGGACCCTTCACCACAAGGAAGACATTGAGTTGCTGGAGCTTGTCCAGAGAAGGATAACAAAGCTGATGAAGAGTCTAGAGAACAGGTCTTATGAGGAGTGACTGAGGGATGTGGGATTGTCAACTTCCTGTACTGGAAGAACTAAGGGATGGAACCTTTTTGGAAAATACTCTTATTCACTATTGCAACAGCCTACAAACAGCCAGTCAAGAGAACTTCTAGTGCTGGGGCTATGGTGAATTTGTCTTTCTCAATTAAACTACCACTTTCTACTAACCCAATAGGACACTTACCAAATACTCTTGGAACTTAAATAAATACATACTGCTTTAACAGTTCTGACTACCCAACAAAATCCTGACAGAAGCTACTATGACTCAGAAGCCTCGAATCATCTAAATAATAGTGGAAAACATTTCAGATTGAGAAAAGGCCAAAAATTGGAGGACGGAAATGTAGTGTCCACTTCCTATCCCATATTCATCACCAGACTTCAGTTATAACTTCAGAAATTGTTGGGGAGAGTGTTTATATGAAAATAGTAATATAATTGCACCTTTGCTCATACAAAAAAAAATTGGCTAAAATGTAAGACCACAAACTATGTATTGTATGATAATATAATTTGAATATAATTTAGAACAACATTGTAGCAATGATATTACTACACTACTAAAATAAGCATTTTGGTTTAAATAAACCACTCACACACATAAAAATCCCTCAAGTCATAACCTTTTCTGTGGTATCTGCAACAGATCTAAAGTATCTGGTAAACTCAATAATTCAAGTCACTGAAGTGAAGACTTTTTATTACAAGGTAATAAATGAAAATATTGTTTGAACCAAAAGAGTGCATAATGCTGATATACCCAGTTTCTGATATACTATCTCATTAAATGAAATTTCTTAAGAAAGAATGATTGTCACAACATACTTGCCTATAACACACTATATAAATCACAACCTAGAAGGCATCTTCCAAACAGATGACTTTGAGATAGTGTGTTGTTGGTGAAGCCATTGACAAATGATCAGTGCCAAATCATTGACATGCATGATGATGTGTTTGGGTGAAGCCTATAAAGGTTCTTCAATATTTAGTACTATATGCAGCTTTTTATTTTCTATTATTTCAAATTACATGCTTAGGAATTATGTTTTTAAATTTCATGTTCTGTTGCGGGATGCACATCTCATTTGTTGGTTTTTGGTTTTGTTTTTTCCCATTTGCAAGAAAATTCTGCTAAAAGAATATATGCAATCTCTAGCTAGGACTAATGAGTCTGTAGGGTAAGTATCAACATGTTCACCGACACCCACATGAGACGTTAAGGCTTTTCTTACTCAGACGGATCTCTGATGCTGCTGAGCTTGTCTTGCAACTCTGACAGTTTACTTCAGGATTTCAAACCTTTATCAATACTTTTGCTTCTTGAATTTTTGGACAGCTATTCATATCTCAACAGTCTAACCTCTGTGGCTTCTTTCTGTGGATTTTCTCAAAAGTCATTCCATATAATTAAACAATTTTCTCTGAGCCAGCATTATGCAGCTGGACTGTATAAGACAGTGGGACCTCTTGGAGGAGAGTTAAAATTAAACTAGTAAAGGAACATTAGTTTGGAAGGAGTAGAAGTAAGAATGTTGGTAAAAACAAGAAACAGAGTAGTTCTTTATAATAAATTTAATAATGTCATTATGTGAGCTCCACCTGATCCTCAACTATGATTGAGTTCAGAACAAACATAACTGAGTCTCTTTGGATTCTTTATTTAACACAACAACATGGGGACATGTGGCATATAAAGAGCTTCATGTTCTTACTTCTGTCAAAATACCATTTTAGCTACCATAGAGAAGAATAACAAAGAAACTTTCTCCTGTGTTCTTTAACATTTTTAAAAGAGGAGCAGAAAAATATTTCCATGGGAGAAAAAAAAAACAAACCCAAAACAGATCCACCTCTTGTTGTATTTTAATGATCTTCAGACTTGAAGAGGCTTAGAATTTAAGACTTATGCTAAGCTAAGATCAACAGCTGTTGGTTGGGGATTTTTATTTGCTTGTTTGGTTTACTCATTTGACTTTTTTCTACTGGGATTTGTTTTACTATTCATTGAGTCTTTTATAAAAATATGTCTTGTCTTTTTCACTTTGCTTTTTATAGTCTTGACCAGTGTACATTTAAGTTGTTCATCCATCACAGTCATAAGCTATCTTTATGAATCACCTCGTGGTGCCAGTGATGATCGCTGGTCTTGTAGGCAACAAGAAATTGGCTGCTTTTTCAAGGTAGACGTTTCATTAACAATTTATTCTCTGAAAATGGAGATCATTCTCAATACTTTACAAAATAAATTCCAAAATACATATATTCCATAGACAGCATGCTATTTTTTATTTGTTCATGGTTAAATAGAAAAATATTTTCATTTTAGAGAAATATTCTCTTTAAAACAGCAAATTAGTCCCTCCTATTTTATATACAATATCCTTTTAAGAGTAAGCCTATTTGTATAGATGTCTTTAGTAAGGGTTTTACTACATGATACAACTCATTCAAGAGTAACAAAGTCATACCAAATATACTGAATTTGTGTTGAAAGTAATCTTAGGTTTAAATAGGGCAGAGATGAGTGAGGAGAGTTGATTATTTACACTGCATTATCATGCAAAGCTATAGAAAGTTCGTTTATAATATTCCTGTTTTTATGCCAATAAAATCTAAAAGCTTCACATTAAGATCACCCCTCTAATGCTAGACCTTGTACAAGCTGAGAATAATAATCACTGTTTGCAAGAGGCTCTCAGCCCAAATAGATTAGAAAGTGTGGGAGGGAGAAGATTATCTAAATGTCTTATCTCATAATTATCTCTACCATGATTGCTAAAGTGTATTTCAGGTATGAAAAAAAGGTAGCTTGATAAAGGTAAAATGCCATATTAACATTATTAATTTCTCACATCTTATGTGAATGTATCCAAAGGCTCCTCTTTTACAACTCTTCTATTTTGTCAGCAACTTACAAACTGGGGTCTGAAGTCTGGTCTGTGGTTTTAAATTTATGTTAGTGAATCAGTCAAGCTAGAAAGGAAATATTAAAGTATACCTTAAGATATTATCTGCTTTCAAAGTCTGACATAGTTGTCATTAGGTCTGGTGATAGACTCCCACTGTAAAATGGGTGTCTGTATATACAGTAACAGAATTGGTAGTGTAAGTTTCTGTACTATTAGTATTGTGTCTCAGTTTTTTAGGGAACACATAAAAGAATGACTTAGTGGTTTAGCTTTCATCCTTATTCTGCCCTATTTAGTAAAGATACTTATAAGAAAAATATTTACTTATGCTTTTTCCTGTTTTTTGAGAAACTTAAACTGAGATAATCTCCTTGCATCTAACTCTTAGAAAATTTATTTCTTATGAGTTAGAATTGATTACTTCTATTCCTGTCACTGAAGGTTGGTACTAATACTTCATACTAAATTAGATTTCTTCTGTTCACACCTTGTTTCACATTAGATATGCTATATGCAAACAAATACCAAATCCTAGAAAATTTAGTTTTTCAGTCTGTAACATCTTACATACTATGGATGCTTTAAAATGTCTAAAGAAAACAAACCAAAACCAAACACAATCAGGAAGCAAAAAATGAAAATTTGTTTCCTTTGAAATAACAATTTATAGGTACTTATTCAGGGCCTATAGAGAAAGTATATTTTGTATCCTGCTCTGAAACTAATGCAGGGATATCACAAAAATTGTCATACTCAGCGTCATACATGCTAGGAATTTTGTGCTTATTCCACAGCCTCAAAAACAAAAAAAAAGAACATTGTTTTTCTTTTTTTTTTAATAGGACCAATGTTTAGAAAAGTTTTCACAATTTAATTTGCAAAAGATGCTGACTTATACAGAAACACACATATAGATATTTCTTTTAAAATATTGGCGTAGATCCATGGACTTGAATGAAACTATTCACATAAAACTGTGTTCAGTACTTTGATGAATGAGGGACATACTACTATTTTTATTTCTCCTCTGCCCTAAAGCTGATCTTAAATTTAGAAAACAGGCAATATAAAAGAGTGCAGGAAAAAAAAAATATCCTTTTCCATAGTTACTATGGAAGCAGTAAGAAAATATAAGGAAATGGCTTATTGCTAGTCTGTTCCCTCAAACTATTTTGTCTTACATTTTAATTTATTGGCTGAATGGAAGCTTATGTCTGATGACATATTGAGTGAAGTAACATTAAGAAATCTGAGGTTAAAATGCTTTACTTGAAGGTATTAAAAAGTTTGTATGTATCTTTTTTAAACATAATTGTTTAACTTGTTAAAAATTAGTATGTTCCATGAATGCTTTCAAAGCTTTCTAATATATAAACTCCACCCCCAACCAAACAAAAAACCCCAAATAATACAAACCCAGCAATCAACACAACAAAACCAGAAAACCAAACCAGCCAGCCAAAATCACCAACCCCCCTCCCGAAAAAAAACAAACAAAAATCCCAACCAAACTTCAAAATGTTGTGAGCCTGAACATAATCTTAGTTAGTCAATGATTGCTACATTGTGATCTGCACAATGTTTTATTGACATCCACAATTTTGAGCAAGATTTTCATATGGACACTTTTTGTTTAGATACTTTTCCTAAAGCTAAATGAGTAAGTTTCATCTTCTTTGTTCTCATCATCATGGTTTTCTGCATGCTAATGCTTTTGGCAGGAATTTATATGTATTGGAGCAGCTCTTAAAATAACTCTTTTTTTTTTTTATATCCTAAAAGATCTATGAATTTAGAAATTAATCATAAAATAAGTATGTATATATCTAGATGCATGAAATTGCACTTCCATGTTTCTCATGACTGCATTCTGTGATATTAACCAGTTGTATTCTGGTCTTCAGCAAACCATTTAATGTAGTGCTGTCTTACTAAATACACTGAAGGCATCTGCTGACTGTGATGTGCATAAAATGTGTAGCAAAAGAAAGGTTGGGAAAATGCTCCAGACTTTTATCTTATACTGGAGAGATGTTAACCAGCAAAGTTTCTGAAGACTTAAATGGTTGATCAGCATTTTCATGGACGATAACAAAAAATGTAGAAGCAAAGTAGTACTGTTTTGTAATAGTGGATGTTTGAGAATCTTCCTTGGTCAGGTGCAGGATTAAAATCTCATACAGAAGGAACTGAATGATCTGAAGAGTTGGATTAATGTAGGTGAGAACACAGTAGTATAGACTGCACCCTCATGCATCAAGGGATTGAAAGGAAAATTTTCTGCAGTCAAATAGATTTTCAACAGATACTAAACCACAAAGATGAGAAGAATGTGTATGTAAAGGATAGCCAAGACATAACAGCATTGTTAAGAATGAAAAAAATTAACAGCAGACAAAATAGTCCTTGTAAAAGTGCATGCACAGACAAATAATCCGTGTGATTTAGAACATTTCGTTGGGAATGTTTTGATCTGAACCCCTGTTCCAGCAAATGATGTGGAAATATAAAAGTCCAGTTATACCTGAGGTACAGTTTGGTATTGGGATTGAGAAGGTAGCTTCTAATATTTCTTTCCTGGCCCTTTCTATTATTCAGCAGTACGTCCGTGTTAGAAATATTTCTCAGCAGTAGTAGGAATGCTATCAGTTTCTAACACCTTCATCCACAGTTGTCAGTCAAATACTAACTAAGTCTGAGTCAGTGTGTCAAGAATATTCTGATAAAGGTTCAAATAAGTATAAGTTATAGCTTGGTTACAAGTTACAGGGACATTGAGACACAGATTTACATTTGCAGCAAATGATTTTTGTGGATATTTGCTACAAGTAAATTTCAAGTGAATTAGAAACTCTGTGCTGGGAGCAGTGTGGAGTACAGTGAGTGCCTAGGCATAGCTCTTGGGCAACAACAATATAGATCAAAACAGAATACATTCATGTTCACGGGAAGGAAAGAGGATTTATAAGCTAAAATACAGCAGTGTAGGCATGCTGCTTACAGACTGAAGTGGTGTGATGGTGCATGATGCACTAATTGGACCAGTGAAGACTGTGTGAGCACAGATATACTCGAGTGGTATAATCACTTTCATGAAAAGTACAAAGAAGAGGTACTGCTCAATGGTGCCAGCTTCTATCACCTTGTTGCATTTTTAAACCATCACTGCCATCCTTTCTCACACAGGAGAATTTTCTTATAAATACCCATTCTACCATTTGCTGGACAATAATTAGGATGATGATGTCTTTAAAACACTAACATCATTTATATTAATAGTGTAATATTTTCTCACAGTTTAGTATATTTTTTTTTTTACACTTTTCCATGTGTTTTTGTATTTTAAAAAACCCAAAAAACTAACCAACAAAAAAACCCCAACCAATTCAGCTCAGGTATTCTTGCTCTGTATTGGTCTAGTGCTTCCCAAAACAGAGTTTAGTTGCACGACTTTACAATTAAAGTATGTGCTGCTGGATAATGGGCAATCAGAAACATGCAGGTTATACAATGTCTGTTGGAGGTTCTTCTGTGCTTACTCTTCAATTGAATACTTCCGTTATCTTTGCTACAGAATATCGCAAACTGCAGAATGCAAATTGAACATTCTGTTGTAAACTCCTTTAGTTGGCTAGAAAAAGACTAATCCTTAAAACAATTATGTTAGGTAGGGGACAACACTGTTCGCTTTTACAAATTTCATATTTTCTCCCTTTTTCCTATTTGTCTTACTTCTTAACTTTTTTTCTTTTTTTTTTCCTAGTTGGAACAAAAGTAGATATTCTTCAACTATTTTTCTATTTCTACAACTTCAGATTTTTTTTCTACGTTTTTTTAATTTTCTAAAATCTAATCTTATTTTACTGATTTAAGTCACATGTAGAAGAATAAAACCCTCATATTTTAAAAATTGTTGTGTACATTTGATGCTGTAAATCTTCAAATCTCAATAGCTTCCAATAATCTTGAAATCACCTATATGTCTTTGTCAAATACTTAATGTATTTAGTTTGTTTATTTCAAAACATTAGTATTCTTTCTTGCCCTTGCAAATGTCAAGCAGAATTTATTTTACGTACTTGTTGACAGAGAGCATAACAGCTTATTTTTCACTCACTCCTTTAGAAGTGAACTCAGAGTAAAATTGGATCCTTTTAAAGAAGCTGCCCTAGGGGAATAAAAAGGAAGGTGCATCACTTAAGCCTCATCTAACATTTAAAGCAAATTATTTAAACAGAATTTTAGGTGGGTCATAATTACTATACAAGCTTTCTACACATAAGTGAATGTGATTTACCTGCATATTTTTATGCAGAACATAATTACTTGCCAATTTATTGCCAGTTTTGTGGAGTCTATTTTTAGAATTAAATCATCATGTGTGCTTCTCCTTTCATCACATGGAGGACTCATGCTAGGATCTCTGTGCTACTGCTATAGGATGAGTAGATGATATCATCTGCCTGGACTTTTCCAATACTTTTGACACAGTCCTGGACAGTCCTGGACAGGACCTGGATATGGTGAATGTGTGGGCTACCATGAACCTTATGAAGTTGAATGGGGACATGTCTGCGGTCTCAAACCTGGGAAAATATAACTCATTAGTGTAGCTCAGACTGGAATCCAGCTGGTTGGAGAGCAGACCTGGGGACAAGGTGCTGGGCCATCACATTTAAACTATGCTATTAACCAGAAAGGTTGGACCAGATGATCCTTGAGGTTCCTTCCAACCTGGCATTCTGTGATTCCAAAGACAGGTTTCTGTGATGAGGCCTTTGAGCTAAGATAAATTGTACATAAAACAAGGTTTACAGCAACTGAAGTAATTTTATACATAAACTGGTTTTTGAGAAATCTTGAGAAAGTGTGTTTTGATTACTGAAATGTGCATCAAATATTGTCTCTAATAGAAGCTTCCTTAGGAATCATATGCCAAAATGATTCAGTAGGCAGAATCTTATATCAAATCTAAGTAGATGAAGCCCTTGGCTATATGATGGGCAATTCCTGCCCTCATCTCAGGCTTTTTTTATGTACTCAAGGAATAAGCTATTCCTGTTCAGAATTTCTAAACATAACATCTTGCTAATTATTTTGTCTTTTATTTAATCTAATTAAATTCTTAAAATATTTCACCTTTTCATCTTCACTGTCATTTTTCTTGTTTTGGACATCCTGAGTCCAACCTTCCTTCTTATTTCTGGGAACAGCACCCTGACAGATTTCTTCCTATAGAGATACAATCCATCACTCTATTTCTGCACTTCTGCTCTGGGTCAATCTACAGTGATCTAATTAGTCTGACAACTTTTCACAGGTGGTTTAGATAACCTGAGTTCTTTTAGGAGCTAGCTGGGAAAACGTTCTCCAGTTTTTGATATGATTCTGAGCGTATGAGTTCCTATCCATGTCCTGAATTTTCCAAACTGTTCTCTAGAACTCCATTCTCTAAAACTGCTTTGTGTTTTGGGGGGCTTTTTGTCTTTCTTGGGTTGATATGGTATTGTCTTCATCTGATAATTCAGGTACAAAAAACAGTGTAAAAGTGCCATAAACTGGCCTTAAATAACCTTTGCCTCATCATGCTTCCCCTGAAACATGTCATTTGCAAGGAAATTGCTTTGTCAAGCCTAATCTCCACATTGATTTCATTAAAATAAGGAAGCAGGTAATAAGCTATCATCAACCACACTTTTGTATTTACCGTTCTAAGGATCAACATCATGAAGTAAAATATTTATGTACTTTAGGAAAACATTCCAAGTTTTTTTTTTCAATACTGGCTATATAGGAAATGCATATTCCCTTGGGGAAAAAAAAAAAAAAAAGAAGCCACATCTTTAAATCATTCTGATTTATGAAAAGAAACTACACTCTCGTTTGAGTACAAGGCCTCAACTGTAAGTTTTTCTCTATTGACTGTAATCTCAGCACTGCAGATAACTGTTTTCATTGATACAGAAAGTGAACATCCAGCCCAGTGCAATGACTCAGTGTCACTGCAATTCTGTAAAGCAATTCCCTCCTCCTCCTGCCCATCTTAGTGAAAATGTACCTGAAAAATGTCCTTTCAATCCTTTATATATCTGACAGAAAAAAAAAATGGATAAAGAATTGACTACAGACAGCAAATTATTTTACCATTGCCAAGTAAGACTATGACAGAAAAATTGCTTTCCACTGGAAATATATGAGAAGGGTTTCTTTGATCTGTAAATATACAGTCTAAGCTTATTTAACAAATAGCCCTGCCTGCTTTCTGATTGGTCACTAAATTGTAGATAAACATGTTTAGAAATTGGTTCCGAGGCTTCAGAATTAATGAAATACACCACCAAGATGGAGATAGGAGGCCGTAATTTCCTGGGTGTGGAGAAAGGAGATGAAAACTCTTAAACTGCCTTACCACAAGAAAACTTCAGTTTCTTTTTGTCCAGTAGTTAGCATGTTATATCACAAGATCACAGATTTCCTTGCTGTCAACATATGAATTTGCTCTTTGACCAACTTATATTCTTCACAAGTGAGTATACCTTAGGTATCAACATTTTAATTTCTGTGTTGGACTACAGATAAAATTTTTACTGTTGTCCTGTCTTCATTCCCATAGACCTCCTGAATATTAATTCCTGAACCTCCCCTATTATTTCAGTGATGCTTTGCTGTTTCTTTTTTTTTTCCACATTCAGCTGGGAAATATTTTTTTTTCCCCCAATGGTTTTAGAAACTATATGAAGTGACACATAAGCTTCATAAATTTAACAGAAAGGAAACCCTACGTCTTGTCTAATTCTTCCATTCTGTTGTGAACCAAACAGAAATTATTACTTGTCAAATCTGTAGTTTTCATTTGGGCAGCTGCCTAAATATGTCTGGCTAAAGCAAGTTTATTTAATTTTACTGCAATGTATTGTTCAGTATGTGCCCCAAACTATTTGTTAACATTTGCCTTGAGGAGCAAAACTCCAAATATCTGAAAGCTACTGATAACCTCTAGCCAAAGAAATAAATCTATGTTTATGAATATTCTCTGCAGATGAATTGCTGAAGGGAGAGCAAAGTAATTCCAGTTGCTGTCTGTTATAAATGAATAAAGTTAAGGAGTGAACTATTCCCAGTCTAGTAGGATATTGTGGAAACATCTTCATCAACTAATACTTTCCCCCAGGAGAATGACTGAAACTCTGGATTCTAGCATATTCCAAATGAATTCTGGTAGTGCCTGACTAGGCATGTACCCAGAAATATTTATTTTTCAGTACTTCAGAAATATAATACAATTAAAATGTATGCCAAGGTGTATCCGAAGGGACTACATTCAACTCTGAGATTAAAATGACATTCAGTGCTACATTTGATGTCAAGTGAACCTTGACCTAAGACATATCAGAGTTGATGAATTAAAAATAACAGATTGGAGATCAGGGTAGAACAATTTAGAATTATGAATCTTGAGTTTATTGATCTCCCAAAGTGAAATTGTTTTAATAACTGTTGATTTAGGTTGCTAAATTAAAGTTTATTATTTTTACTCATTTTTCTACTAGTACAGAGACATTGATTTTCTAATTTTTTTTTCTCCTTTGATGAGGTCCTGATGTATGACAATGTTCTCTTGATTAGAAGGATGTCTGAATGTACTTAATAGACAGTGCTTCATAGGAATGAAGACATGATGTATGTATATTATAAAAGGTATTCTTAAAGAGGAGGGAGGCCTATTTTCAGGAGCTGTGAAAGGCTTTGTTTCTCTCTAATGAGGCCAGATCTCTGGAAAAGCCAAGTGGCAACCATTCCAGTTATCTGTGTGTGGCAAGGCTGTACCTTCCAATCTGTAAGTTATGAATAATGTACACATTTGGAATATGCTCTAACTTAACATTATGTCCTGAGGATTAGAAAAGCCATTCAGTGGGCATTTTTTGTCATTGTAGTCACCTCAGAAGATCCAAAAAGCAATCAAGGTGGCTTGGCTTTCATTTGCTTTGATCCTTTGCTTTTCCTTCCTTGTCACTGTTCATAAGTCTCCAGGAAAAGTTCCCCATCTGTCTGCTGGCTCTGAAACAGCCTTAATAAGAGCTCAGGGAATTCTCCACCACTATTACAGTGAACTACTGCAGCCAAGCTCAGTGCTACTGTCTGTTTCTGAGTTGTAGCTGTTCACATTGCTCTCTGTCTGACACTCCCAGAGCCATAGAATAGCTGTCAAAATGTGGGGATAGGGCAGGCTGCTTTACATTTGACCAAATGACAACAGCTGCTTTTCAAGGTTTTGAAATGTGTTTTCTTTTTGGGGTATGAAGACCACCGTTTTATTACACTGCAAATTTGTGTGGCAAATGCTACTTTTGATTTGAGTCAAATATTTCTAATTTCTGAAATGCCAAGTTTCCTTGCTTTATACCTTTGCATATGTTTTGTCAAAGTCATTTTTTTACCATAAATAAAAAAAAAAAAATCATGCTTTGTGGTTTTCCTGTGCATATTACAAGTATAACAAAGACACAGGATTATAGTTCTCATCATCTCTTAACTCAGTGGCTGAATTCCTTTTCCTTTTGGTCATGGGAATGGATATTGCCATCTGTACCTGTACCATTAGATTTATTATTTTTTAAAATAATAATAATAATCTTTAGCTCACTCTCTGATTATTTATGGGTCCCATTTTCATTCTCCGTTTCGAAGGTTTTCACAAAGAGGCTGATATTATGACACTGTTTACAAGTAGTGTCAGAAAAATATTTTTGTGGATTGGATTTCTTATGTTTCAGATATACATTCATTTTTTCTATATTTAACACATGATATGAAAACATATATTCTAAAAGATTCCAGAAAACAAAAGTTCATATCAGGTATATCTAAATATTGTAAGAAGAGACAATGGATTTTCTACATGTCCAACTGCATTCTTCTCTTTTTTATTGTTACCTCAAACTTTAATCTGCATTGTTTTTCTGAATGTTGCAAAGAAACTATATCACATGAAACTGCCACTATGAAAAATACCTGAGGGCATTTTTATTTTCTGCTTAAGCTTTATTTTGTCATTTATTTCTATTAACAATCATTAAGCAATTTAATAATTATAAGCCTCATTAGCATTTTAATGAGACTAGTGGCCATTACTAAATGTAATTATATTAGTTTTATTGTATGATATTTTGAAGCTGTGATTAAATTAATTTTACTGTGCTTTGTAGAATCAACCTATACAGATTACTATTCAGTAACCATTTTGTCTTGTTAACTTACAACAAGTCTGTAAAACTGAAGTACCCAGAGGGAAAAAAAGGCAAAATATTCCCTACTGAGGTTAATAATAAAAATAGAAAAATCAAATACTCCTGCTGCCACTAGCTCCAAGATTACCAATATATTCTTAGTGATAACAGTAGTCTGTCAAATAGCATTCATTGTGAATAGCTTTGTGTAATCTATTTTTAATTTTTCAAAACAGCATCAAGATGCTGTGGTGAATTGTTCTTTATATATCCGGGAGAGAATCCTGTAGTGCTTGCTCAGGCAAAACTCCCATTGAGTTCAAATGGAATTTCACCACAGTGAGAACAGCAGGGTGTGTAAAAGCTAAGTATTATTGGTGGCTGTTGGTTTTATTATTATAGTTTTAGAGAGATAAATTGAGTAGTGAGGAAAGACAGTGAGAAGAGGGAAAATGGTACTACAATCAGAAGCACTTAAATTCCTATGATCTATCAGTTAAATTCCTATTAAAAGACACAACAACTGAAGATTAAGTATCTCTGTCCATGGCCAACCTCTGTGAAATCTTCAGCAGAATGCACCATACTAGAGTAGGTTAAACACTAGATAGTGGGTTGTCCTCACCCATTTATCAGAGAAGAACTGCTGTCTTACACTAGCTAGTTCTTGCCTTCTGTCATCATCATGATTGTATCTGAAAGTGCTGCAACACAATCTCTGGACTTCAATGAGCATAAAGTTTCTTAACAAGTTTGCATTTCATTGAGTTGTTAGATGTATTTATCTTTGCATAATTTTTTCCAAGGCTTGTCAAAGTTGAACTACTTGGGCTTACATTTTTTAAATGCAGTGTCTTTCTTTTTTTTCTTTTAATTAAAATATTCTGTCTCTGTTAAAACACACAGCTATGTCTTGGTAAACTTCACATATGAATGTTTCAAAGCAGTGACTTAATTTTGGACAAGTTCTCTCATGCTAAGCACAGAATCACAGAACTTTAGGAGTTAGAAGGGACCTTGAATGATCATCTAGTCCAACACCCCTGCCAGAGCAGGATCGTAGGCCACACAGGAATGAATCCAGGCAGGTTTCAAATGTCTCCATAGAAAGATACTCCACAACCTCCCTGGGCATTCTGTAACACTGTTCTGTCACCCTCTCAGTGAAAAAGTTTTTCCTTATGTTCATGTGGAACCTCCTCTGCTTCAGCTTGTACCCACTGGCTATTGCACATCACTGAGAGCCTGACTCTGTCCTCCTGACACTTGAGCTTCACATATTCATAAACATTAATGAGGTCACCCCTCAGTCTCTTCTTCTCCAAGTTACAGAGACTCATCTCCCTCAGCCTTAAGGAAGTTCTACTTTACTTCCTTAATCATTGTTATGGCTCTGCCCTGGATTTTTGCAAGCAGTTCCCTGAAGTTTTTGCAAGCCCCTCAGGGGCCCAGAACTGGACGCATTCCAGATGTGGCCTCACCAGGGCAGAGTAGATGGGGAGAAGAATCTTGACTTACTAACCACACTGCTGGGGTGAGATAGTGAGGAAGTCTGACCTTGGGTCTCACGGATAGAGGAAGGTGGCCTGGCACAGGCCTCTGGTTTCCCATAACATGGCAGTTACCTCCCACAGGAGTAAGAGATAGAAAAACATCTGGTTAGGAATAAGAAGTTGTCATGAATATTAATGAAGGGGATTGTGCTTAATTATACCAACCAATTAGTATGCATCTAGTTAGGATGGACAGCGTCCTGCAGAACTTATGTTAGAATCATAGAATCATAGAATGGTTTAGGTTGGAAGAGACCTTAAAGATCATCCAGTTCCAATCCCCCGCCACAGGCAGGGACACCTCCCACTAGATCAGGTCTCTCAAGACCTCATCCATCCTGGCCTTGAACACATCCAGGGAGGGAGCAGACACAACCTCCCTGGGCAACCCGTTCCAGTGCCTCACCACCCTCACTCTAAAGAACTTCCTCCTAACATCCCGTTCAAATCTCCCCTCTG
>VWZI01010627.1:80038-113075 GCA_013396835.1 Psilopogon haemacephalus
GAATATTAATTACTTATTTTTTTTCTCCAAATTTGTGTTTATTTAGAAATTGCAGATGGACAAATATGAGGGGAAAAAAAATCAAGAGTAAAAGGAATTTTGTTTAATATAAAATTACTCTGCTGAGTTTGAAAAATAATACATTTTTACATAAAAGCTTATATAATTTTGTCAAAGGCAGTTTTAATTTGTAGACTATAGAACAAATTCTATTTTGAATAAATGCAAATACAGCATTTAAGAAAGCTACCTTTGCATTAGTTAATTTAATTACATCAAAAGCACCTCCAAAACATGTCATATAAATTCAAATCATTCTAAATAGGCAAAAATTGTAAAGTTATTTCTTAAATTTCAAGTATTAGAAATATTTGTAATAATTTTTATTTACTAAAAGTGGGCAGTGTATCTTTAATTTTCGCATTTAGAATAGCCATTTCATTCATTGTTCACTGTGTTGCCCAAGTATTTTTTGCCATTTTTCTCTTTTTAGTGTGTCTGTAATGCAGGAACTGCATACTGTATTTTAAAAGTAAAATTATTGTTTTTCTGATGTGGAAGAGAAATTGTTGAGAATGTAAACAGTGAATATTTCCATGTAATAACAGTAAAGTTCCTAGAATTGATTCTCTGGTTTTCTCTATTTGAAAAACCCTCAACTACTATTCTTTCAATTCTGAACATAAAGTGATTCCATGGTAGGTATTAATGGCTGTGGTAGGCAATTAAACCATCTTTTAAATTGTTTTCAGTCTCACAGTCTTAAGAGTAGCACATCTCTGAAGGCATATGAACAGTGAACATATTAAAAGTGAACATTTACTGGAATTGATATTAAGAAATGCTCACATGAACTATTCTAGAAAACATACACAGTTTTTTTTAAAAATTAAATCTGCTTGGAAGAACATCGTAAGTTGAATTTTCTGGTTCTAATGGAATATTATAAAATTATGTAAGCCTAATTTCCTAGGAAATGCATAGTGTAGTGAAGTCAGATGAGCTGGACAGTAAGAAAGGAGTAAATGTACATTATGTGATAATCAGTTTAAACCTTTGTCTAGTAGTGTGTCAATGTCAATGTCCAGGTACAGAAGCCAATGTCACAAAATGAGGGAAAAAGAGAACGGGCAGCAGTTACATGTGTATGCATCATCTATAGCATCATCTATTTTAGAGATGCTTGGAATTACCTTTTCCTGACTTATGTTCAAATATATTTTTCTGTTTCATTTAAATATTTTTGGCATCCTCGTTATCGCTGTTACCTACAAAGAAAAAAACTTCTCATAAGTAAGTAGAACTACACAAGATCATCAAATCACAGAATCATAGAATGGTTTGGGTTGGAAGGGACCTCAAAGATCATCTAGTTCCAACCCTCCACCATAGGCACAGACACCTCCCACTAGAACTGGTTGTTCAAGGCCTTGTCCAGCCTGGCCTTGAACACCTCCAGAGAGGGGGCACCCACAATATCCCTGAACCATTTGAACTTACTTTTTAATGTTGTTTTGCTGTCATTTGCCACTATCATTGTTTTCATAAAAATTAAAGTTGAAATAAATTCAGAATCTAAGCAATTTGTAAAAAATATTTTTTCATTTTATTGTGAAATCTCTTTGAGATGAAAAAATGGGAATCCGCTTTTTGTGAATATTTCAGTAAAAGGAAGATTGAATACATATCTGACGTTGTCAGGGAAGCAAAGCTGCAAAGCCTCAACTAATTTTTTTTCCTTTTCCATTTTTTTCTTAAAAAAAAAAGAAAAAAGAAAGAAAAAAAGAGACAGTTAATAGTTTATTAGCTTTGATTGCTTCCAAAGTGGAATTTTATTTCAGCAAAATGTGAGTAGTAGTCAGTCGGATCCTTTAATTTACAAGAGTGTAGTATGTTGACTGGAACCAATATATATTCTTAGAGGGAGCATACATGCATGACTAATCTAAAACCTTACATCATAAGTCACTTTCCAGAGTATCAAATGTACTTCTTAGTGCTCATTATACATCAAGGTTCTCCTAATTGTCCTACTGATATTTCCAATAATTCTTTGAAACTACAGCCTTCCTACATCCAAAGTAGAAGACATTATATTTTGTAATATATGTTGTGCTAGTTTGAGGCTATTTGGAATATTTTAAGGAGAAAAAATAGATTATAGCTGTGAAAAGAAAAAACAGTGATGTCTACTTCACACATAGGTTTACTGAGATGTACTAAAGAAAGGATACAAACATAGATAAGACAGTGTGTCTCTGCCTGTGAGTCTGAGCTCTCTCTTCTTGGCTTCTAGCTGGATCTGTGTAACACAGTTAAAGAATTCCACATCTACCACCCCTCACCAATCTTTCCAGTTCACCTTACATATAAGGCAGATTCTGGGATAAGGTTGGAGGGTGAAGAGAAAGTAGAAAGGTGATTGGGAACCCTTCTTGAGGACTCTGATTTCTGGGAGGGTCATTGTGTTTCTGTATTATTTTTAACTTGTGTATTTCTGCGTATAGCTGTAAATATTTATAATGTTTAGTAAATATCTGCTTGTAAATTGTGCTAAGCTGTGAATATAAAGCTTCTTTCCTTAACTTCCAGCCAGCTTAGTCTAGTCTGGTTGAATTAAAAAGTGGAGGGGAGCAGGTAACTCCTAATCCATCAAATATGTGATAAGTTGTGCTGCAACTTTTCCCTGTCATTATTGCAATTTTTTCCCAAAATATTTTTTTTGTACTTTGTTTAATGGTAAGCCATGCTTCATGTTATTGTTTCCTTTTTTTCAGAATAGCATCTGGAGTTTGAGATGTACTGGTATTACTCTCACAATAATTGTGTTAAATAACTGCAGAAAAGATACAGCACATAACTATTTATTATTGTAATTTTGTTGCTGTTGCACTCCAGGGCTCCAGTCTGCTGTATAACAAGATCCCAAGACCTTGACAGTGTAAATGCCCAGGTGAAAAAAGGGTTGCTAAAATTAAAATAAGTGTGAAATGATTTGAATATACCATAGTTTTAATTCCCTTTTTATTTTAAAAATAGTTTTAGATTAAGTAATGCATATTTAAAAACAAAACAAAACAACCCACAAACAACAACCCAAAAAAAACCCTCAAACCAAGAAGACAGCAAACTGATGAAAGGAGAATTGAAAAAGTAACGAAAAGGTAAGAGGAAATAAATGGAGAAAAAAGTGGAAGTTTGGACAAAAAAAAAAGCTATTCTGGACTATTGTCAAAGATTTATAGTTAATGGTACATCAGAGTAAAAAACTGGTGTCTAATAACATCCTGGTAACTGCAGAAGTAATCTCTGCAGCTGCTTGTGTTGGCTATATTCTGCAGCTGCTCCTCCCTAAGAGTACCTTTCCCAGTAGATTAGGAAAACTGTTATTTTGCTACAGAAAACAGGCTCACAATGTTAACATGCTTGTTATTGCAGTAACAATATATTTTCTGGTTTAAGACCTTGCAAAGCAAATTTATAACCGAGTTTAATTTATTTGTGGGGGTGCACAAAGAATGGCTGCACTCATGCAGGTGGTGTGGCATTTTAGCAAAGAGGAAGTTGGGTCAAGGAGGTTTGTGCGTTCTAACGTAAGCTAGGAAGTTTGGACCAGGGAAAGAAAAGTAAAGGCAAGACATGAGAATGGAAGAGCAAGCAGGAGATATGTATTTAGACTGACTGAGCATTCCCAGCACACCTTGGGAGATTTATTTTGAGGAATTGTGGTACTCTGGGGGTTCACACACACACTCACACTAGATTAACCAGACTAACTCAACTGGCTTGAAGTTAAGAAATGAAGCTACATTTACAGCGTGCACAAATATACAGGCATATATACACAATATATACAGATACTTACAACTATATACAATTATCATAGAATCATAGAATGGTTTAGGTTGGAAGAGACCTCAAAGATCATCCTGTTCCAACCCCCCACCATAGGCAGGAACACCTCCCACTAGAACAGGTCGCTCAAGACCTGGCCTTGAACACATCCAGGGAGGGAGCAGCCACAGCCTCCCCAGGCAACCTGTTCCAGTGTCTTGCCACCCTCACTGTGAAGAACTTTCTCCTAACATCCCGTTTAAATCTCCCCTCTGCCAGTTTGAACCCATTACCCCTCATCCTGTCATTACAAGACCTTGTGAATAGTCCCTCCCCAGCCTTCCTGTAGACCCCCTTCAGATACTGGAAGGTTGCTATAAGGTCTCCTCGAAGCCTTCTCTTCTCCAGGCTGAAATTATATACAAGTTAGAAGTAATACAGAAATTCAAAACCCCTACAAAGCAGCAGAACCACTCAGGAGGGATCCAAATTAACTCCCCTCATGTTTCCCACTCCTCCTCCCTTATTTCAGAGGGCTTACATGCAGGGTGAAATGCCAGACAAGGAGTTAAAAGAAGAAGGATTAGTTTGAGTTATACAGGTCCAGGCAAAGGAATTAATGAAGCAAGCAGCATCCAGACAGAGACTGACTTACTTTATGTTTCTTGGTTTTATATCTCTCAGCAGAACCTATGAGTGATACAGACATCATTATTATTTACTTTTCACAGCCAATGATCTAATTTCTCTCATTAAAATACTCCAATTAGCCTCAAAGCAGCACAGAAATGCACATTTATGGTGTTTGGTGGCTTTTTCAGTTGGAGGAAAGTGGTTATTTATATTACTTTAGAGAGTGTTGGTGTTTGGTTGCTATTTGGGGTTTTTAATGAGATCCACTGCATTCTGAAAGCAAATGAGATGAAGCAGTAGCCTTCTCTAGGAAAACAGGTAGATGAAATAGTTACAGATTGTCAATGATTTGCAGAGATGGATGCAAAATGGAGAAGAAACTGAACTAGCAGAAATGAAAAACGAGAGAAATTATGAAAAACAGTTGAAAGAAGCATAGGTAGCACCATCATTTATGAACTGTAGGAGTAGGTATTTGTGACTGAGTGGAATACCTCAGTGACCCTAGGTGCTATTCCTGTAAAGTCATCTGTGTACCTTGAGCAGAAGATGGAAGGGATCCTGGCTGGTTCTGGAACTAGGTAGGTGTTGTAGGTGGACTGTCCAGTGGATAAGGAATTGGTTGATTATTGCATGTAAACGGTAGCGGTTAACAGCTTGATGTCCACATGGAGACAGGTAGCAAGTGCTGAATAATGTTAAAGGGGATGTTCCCAGGCTGAGAAGTTCTGCAGAATAGTTTTATTCTCCTGGTGTAGCAAGCTCTGTGCCTTAACAAGCAGATAAATTATGAGGACCCTTGCTGCTACTTCTTCCTTCTTCAAGTATTATGCCTAGCACGCCTTCTTTTATTCTTGTACTGCATTATGCTGTTACCTGTATCATTTGCCATTCTTTTCAGATGAATTCTAACCAAGTCTCTTTTCTATCATGTTCTTTAACTCTTTCTTCCCCCAAATCTTAAAACTTTCATTTATTTTTATGTTTTCCTGCTTAAACTCCTTCTTTCGTTACCATTCATATTCTTCCACCTCTTCTTTCAATTCCCTTTGTGTCATTTTCTTTCTAGTTCTGCTTTCATGCATCTTATATTGTTCACTTATTCTGTTCTCGTTGTGTATCTCTCAAGGACAGTTTATCAAGGTAAGAAGAAATAGAACTAAATACTTTGCCAGTTCCCTTTTAAAGTTGTTTCCTCTACTAGCAAACTAATTGTACTTGCTAAAACAAGACTTTTTTTTCCCCCATGACTCACTTGTAATTCATTCAAGTATGGAAATGTTAAAGATAGAGCATTTCACAACATAGTCAAACCTAAGCAAAGACATCTTTGTAAAAGTCTGAGAGAAGCTAACATTTGTAACATAAAGTGATTTTTACTGGTAACAATTCCTAACTGCAAGTGTCTGTATGGAAACTGTGGAATAAATTCATGACCCAGTCTGGTGTCCAAATACATGATGCCTAACAAATATTTGCTTGGTGGGAGGAGAGTTGGAGTATACAAAACATTTGAGAGACTGTGAATTAGAAAACTAACTATAAATAATATTTTTTAAAGGCTGTGAATTAGAAAACTAACTATAAATAATATTTTTTTACTGAAAAAAAAAAAGAGTAAATATCAATTCACTTTTATATCTGTGATTTTATAAGTTTTTTAAAACACCTGGCAACTATAGAAAGTTGGGTAATGCCAATTAAGCCTTCTTTAAAAGAAACATTTCAGAATGTTTAAAAACAATTTAAAAAATATCAACAAACAAGCCCAAACCAAAACCACAACTTTCCAAAGGCAAAGGGACTCTTGGAAATGTCAGATGCATGAGGAGTGAAAGAGAATTTTTTTTTTTAATGCTTTTAAAAGATGAACTTTCTTCTTTTCCCTCCTGTTTCATGTTAATTATTGTTAACTATAACACTGCTTTGAGTAACCCTATTTAAAATGGCACACTATAAATCTCTAACCTCTACAGCAGAAATCTTTTTCAGAAGTATATCTTTCAGTGGAAAGTAGTACAGGCATGTGAGACAGTGCTGGCCTGAGTTCCTGCATCTTAATAAATCTGTGCAGTGCACTATGATTATACTGATAATGCATCTGCCTTTCTAATGTGATGGGTATGCAGTAATAAAAGCCCTGCCCCTGAAGTGCAGGATTTGTTAGGTCAGGTGTTGATCTATACTGAGATTTCTATGCTAATTTATAACTTTGGAGTCAGTAACCCCTAGGAGATGCATTTCTCTGCAGTACCGTGTTGTACCAAGGACATGCTCGCAGTCCCAAACCTTTTTCTAGATATTTCAAAATTTTTTTTGCTTCAAAAATTATTTTTCTTTCTCATATTTTCTTAGGTTTTGTATATTCGTATTTACTTGTTTTTATTTACCATTGTGTATATTTTTAAAAATCCACAAGAAATTTCTACCCAGTCATTTCAGCTTCTCACAGTCCTTGGCTTTGAGCTTTTGTGAATGAAATAACTCTGAGGGACTGTATTAAATAAGTAGATGTAAAAAATGACTGAATCACAAGTAGGATCTGTACTGACTCAGAAATAGAGTGAAGTTTATCTTTCAGTGTCCTATCATGTAGGGACATACCTTTGCTCATATAAATGTGATAAATTGCCTATGCATGATAAAAAAAAGTTTCACCAAATAAATCGTATAGAACTCTTTTGCTGACTTCTGTGCTTTTATTACTGCATTTTAGATTGAATTAATCCTGAAATTTTTCCTTAAGGGACAGTAATTTTTTTCTGCCTTTGTTCTTAAGCATATTCAGACAGTTGTAATGACATGGACCTCCCAAAGTAATTAGTAACCTGTTTTTATTGAGTGATGTACCAAACTGCTGATTAGCAACTTTTAGTTGCATGGCTGTACTTACACTTATCCTCAGATCAGTAAAACTCCATTCCCGGCAGGTCGAAGAGAAAGTCAAAGAGACGACTTTCACTTGGTTGAAGAGGATCATGTTAGAGATTATTAGGTAAGCTGGACACACACAAATCTGTGGGACCTGGTAGAATACACCCATGAGTGCTGAGGAAGCTGGCAAATGTTATTGCTAAGTTATTCTCAATCATCTTTGAAAGGTTGTGGACTTCAGGAGAGGTGTCTGAGAACTTGAGGAAAGCCAATGGCATTCCAATCTTTAAAAAAGCAGAAGGACGACCTAGGAAATTACGGGCCAGTCAGCTTCATCGCCATCCCTGGGAAGGTTATTCTGGAGATCATATATAATCATGTGGAGGAAAAGAAGGTTATCAGGAGTAGTCATCATGGATTCCAAAGGGTCAGCCAAGGAGAAATCACACTTGACCAATCTCATAGCTGTCTGTGATGGCATGCCTGGCTGAGTAGATAAAAGGAGAGCAGCAAATCCTGTCTACCTCAACTTCAGCAAGGCTTTTCACACTCTCTCCCATAACATCCTCATTGGTAAGCTTGGGAAGTGTGAGCTACATAAGTGTTCAGTGAGGTGGATTGAAATCTGGCTGAAGGATATACATGGCCCAATCTAGTTGGAGGCCTATAGTTGGTGGTGTTTCCCTGTGGTCTGTACTGGGCCCAGTCTTGATCATATTCATCAACAACCCAGATTAAGGGATGGAGTGTACCCTCATCAAATTTGCTGATGACATGAAACTGTCATGCAGCAAGACTTGGCCAGTCTGGAGAGGTGGCAAAAAGGAACCTAAAGAAATCCAGCAAGGGCACAAGTGTAGTTGTGCACCTAGAGAGGAATAACGCCATGCATTTCTACAGGTTAGGGGTAATGTGGTCTTGTGGCCAGGAAGATACTGATAGGCCAGGCTGGGTTAAGAAGTGGGTGGCAAGATGGCTGAGGGAGGTTCTCCTTCCCGTCTACTCTGACCTGGTAAGGCTACACCTGGAGTATTGAGCATATTTCTTTGCTCCCCAGTTTAGAAGATACAAGAGACTACTGGAAAGAATCCATTGTGCCAAACTGTTTTCAGTTGCATCCAGTGATAGGAGAAGCAGTAATGGGCACAAACTGGAACACAGGAAGTTCCTTCTGAACAGGAGGGAAAAAAATTCCTAAGTCAGTGACATAGCACTGGCACAGGCTGCCAAGAGCAGTTGTAAAGTTTCTTCTGGAGATTTTCAAAACCTGGATGGACATCTACCTGTTCAACCTGATCTAGGTGAACCTGTTTTAGTGCAGGGATTGGACTAGGTGATCTTCAGAGGTCTCTTCCAACTCCTGCCTTTCTGTGATTTTATGTGTATGTTTTTGTATGCAGAAGTTCAAGATTGGGTACATGATAAACAGCTTGAATCTTTTGACTAGCAATGTCGCAAGCTGTATGTTCCTGCCAGCAGCAGATATGAGGGAAGGAACTGGCTATTCTGTGGTTAATTCTTTTCTTTTAAAGCACATTTTTCATCTGTTTCAAGCCTGTCAGAACAGCATGCTGTGTGCACCTTGCTATCTTAAGGCCTGTCAGTCCTTTATGGTTACTAGTCACTGCCAGGCACTTCTTTCTGCTCTAATCTCTCTGGTTCCCACTCTCTACCTAGCACACAAAGCTGAAACACAGGCCTGTGTAGCACTACTACATTTACACTGAAGTAGAAGGTAGCTTGACAGTTAGGATGCTTCTCAGTGTGCTCACTTGTCATAATCTGCAGTTATAGCTGCCCTGGGTGAGGAAAGTCTTCCTGTTCATGTGGTGGTTGTGGGATTAGTTTAACTTTGGAATTTTAATATGAAATTCTAGTACTTTTAAATCAGATTCCAAATAGACAAGTCAGTTACGTTATAAAAGGTACAAATCAGTAAATTATTTTGATATACTCAGGCTGAAGTTCTGCCAAAATGCTCCTCTTGCATGTAGAGGGAGCCTAGTTTCCCTCTGGGGCAAGAGCCAGTGAAAGGTTTTCCTTTTTCTGCCTAACAGTCTTACAGTTTAAATTATTTTTCTGTTTACATTTGTTTCTGTCCTGGAAATAGTATGGCCATTTAATGAAAATAAACATTGTTTCAGACTCATAAAAATGTGTGTATCTCAGTATTAGAGCATTGACATGAACTGCACTTCTCTTGCCAGTAAATACTGTTCTTGGTTTGCTTTTTTTATTTTACTATAACTTTAAAATTTTGGAGGCAATCCTTGCAATTGCATGTGAATGCAGTTTTATGGCTGCTAGTGAGTTATGACGATCAAGTATACAGATTTTTTTACAATGGAAGATGTGTACAATGTACATTTTGATTTGATATGAAAAGAACAAGTTCAAGCTCTGCCATTAAATATTTGTCTTTGTTCTTGCCTACATCTCAATTGTGTATATATATTTTTCATTATGCTTTTACCTTGCTTTTCATCTGACCAAAAAGAAAAACATCCCACACCTACTTATTTAATACAGAAAAAAAAAACCAAACCAAACCAAAAAAAAAAACAAAACCCACCACCCAAAGAACAGAATATGCTAATGATTACTTTTGCTCTTTAAACAGAATTACCTATAAAGTTGTGCTGGTTTGAGGCTAATTGGAATATTTTAATGAGAGAAATTAGGTTATAGCTGTGGAAAGAAAACAATGTTGATGTCTACTTCACTCATAGGTTTGCTGAGATGTACAAGAGCAAGGACATAAATGTAGATAAGACAGATGTGCTCTGGTCTGGGCTCTGGCTGTAGGTTTCTCTCTCTCCTTCATTTCTAGCCACATCTGTGTAACACAACTAATCAATTCTGCTTCTAATCCCTGGTTGCTGATCCTTCTAATTCACCTTACATGTAAGGCAGATTCTGGGATAAGATTGGTGGGTGGGGGGAAGGTGGAAGGGCGCCCCTCTTGGGGACTCTGATCTCTGGGAGGGGTGTGGTGGTTCTGTATTACCTTTTTACTCTATATAGCTGTAAATATTTGTAATATATTGTAAATATCTGCTTGTATATTGTGCTAAGCTGTGAATATAAAGCTTCATTTCTTAACTTCCAGCCAGCTGAGTCTAGTCTGGGTGTATCCAATGTGTGTGGGGGCAGGTAACTCCCAAACCATCACAAAAGTTTATGAAAATAATTCAAATTATTATTTTATAATGCATTTTTTTATATATATATACATATATAAAGTACAGACTTAGGTCAGTTATCCTCAGCCTAGCAGCAAACTTTTTAGATGAATTTACCATTCTACTTTGTTTCTGCTTTTAGAAAAACGAACAAACTAACTTCAATATTTTTGAGTTAATATTGTGAAGAACTGGCAATTAATAAGAGCTAAGGAAAAAATTAAATTTATCATTGTTCTACATCCTTATATCAAACTATATTTTAAACAATAAGGGTTAGAAAATTTAGCTTACAGGAATTATGGAGATATTTTTAACCTTATATGTGTTTCTTATTTGTGCATCCTTAATGTGAAGATTTAGTTCAGATCACGTTTAGTATGGTTTATTGTAGCTAAGCTTAGTTTTGTATTTCTGGTTACTAAATGATTCATTCACCTACATGCAAGATAAGACTCTGGCCTCTATTCAGTGATGTTAAATGTTTGAAATTAACAGATGTGACAAATACTGCTCTTTGCCTGTATGAGTTTTTCTGAACAAGAGAAATAAGAGGTCCTGATACACTCTTGGAGAATCCGATGCCTCTTTTCTTTACATACATGTCTGTGTGCATACTTGTATTAAGACCTGCACAGAAAGTGAATTTGACACAGAAAGCAAACCAGAACTCCCATATCGTACAGAAACTAAAGCTAAAGTGTTGGCATGTATTTGCTGCTTGGGAAGTGAAGGAAGGCAAACTGAAAATGTCCTAGTACATTTTACAAAGTTGAATCACTGATGAATTGCAGGTGAAGAGCTGTGGAGATTAGGGGTTTATTTTTGCAGCCCACACAGAACTATCGTTTGATGACACTTGGCAGTTATTGGTGTTAACTAATGACAAAAGGGCTTGTGTGATTATTAGAACAGAGTTGATTTCAGTATCTCCCATGTGAAGTCCTAGCACAGAGAATTAATCGAAGGTTGCCTTTGAGAAAAAATGTTTTGATATAAGTGCCAGATGAGTGAGGAATCTTCTCAGTGTGTTGGTTAATCATTCTAGTGGTTATTGTATTCTGTTGGATACAGTTTTTAAGCTTTATTTGACTACTATTATTAAACAAAGGAATTCTTTCCACATATTAACAATAGTAGAGAGTCATCTGTTCTCTGTTGCTATTGTTTTCCTCTTAACCTTTACATTGATAGGCAAAATAGATTGAGCTTCTATTCATGGGTGGTGTGTCTTCTAGTCCTTGTGTGCACTTTAAATGTACCTTCAATACTGTCTGCTCTTTCTATTACTGCTAAAGCAGTAAACTACTTTCTTAGCTACTTTCTCTATTTGTATCTAAATTAATTTGGACATTACACCATACAGATTCAGCCCTAGGTTGATACCACTTGAATACTTCTAAGTCTGCTGGATTTGTATATTGTTTGTCACTGTATATGTCTCACAGAATTCTTATCTGTGAGCCGTTTTTAATTTTCTTTTCTTACTGTAAGGCAGCTATATGTACAGACACAGTTTGAAATGCAAACTAGATATATGCACTGGCCCAGAATTTTACTGAGCCAGATTAGCAAGGAATGGTTTCCTTAATCAAGAGAGTAAAAGATATATGCAAATACCAAAGTTGTGTGGTTGCTTTGGTGTCATGCCTGCTGCAGATCTGAAGCTTGTCACTGTAAGCAGAGCTCTGTTCCCTTCCACTGGGTTGGCAGGAGAGATGTTCAAGGTTGCTAACTTTGCATGAGTTGAGTTCTGAAATTAACATTGAGCAACTTTTCTGAGATAAGCGTCTGTGCAAGGTAGCTTATTTATATTCCAGTTCAGAGCAATGAGCTGATGTTGACCAGGTACTGCAGAGTTTAATCTCCAAGTGTGTTATTTAACCTCTTAGAACAGTTTTGATGTCACAGTACTGCTATTCAAGCAGAAAATATTTCTTTGGGAAAAAGTTTTGAGTAGAATAAAAACTTGATTAAACCTCCAAAAGATTATTTTGCCAGCGAGTCACACCCAATTTCTAGGCATTATTATTTTCATTTGGTTAGTAAAGACTTGTATAAATATATGTCTGTACCAGTGGAAGTGTGATAACTGAAACAAAGTTGTTACCACTAATGTTAGTACTATAAAGAACTAAGAACTGTGTTAATTCATATGTTGAATTAAATCTGATTCACAACAATCGTTAACTCTGGAAAATAACAATGTTGAAAGAAAACAAAACCCAAACCCTACAACTTTTTTAAAAGCCCTGAATTTGGAAAGAGAGACTGTATAAAATTCAGGCATCAACCTGTACAAGAACACCTCCTGTTTTAATGACCTAACACATCTGGGAACAGAGAGCTTTAAATTGTCTGAGTTGCATGATCTGAATGAATATTACTGAGTATACTGGAAAAAACACTATATGATGCAAATTACATGTTTTTCACCCTGCGCAAGAAACTAAGCAACAACTTTGCTTCTTCTGTGTTTTAGAAGACTAATTCCTCATAATCTTAGCATTCAAAATGGTCTTTCACTTTTTAAGCTGCTTCTAGGTTTTCTCCTAGTGACGAATATGTATTAAAAATATGGGTTTTAATTTCATTGCTTAAATTGAAGTTATAAATTGCTCAGCAATAATTACTTCATATTTGTGATGTACTGGTGAAGTTTTAAAAAAAAGCCATAATATTACTTTAATCCTAGAACTTTCATGTAGACCTGGAAATCTGAAACAGTACTTGATACTAAGATGTTTTAATGGGTGTGAATACACAGTTACTTTATGATGTCATTTTCATGTAGAATAACAATGTTTTTCTTTGTTTATATTGCTTCTATAATCTTTAGTGCCTTAGTAGCTAAAGACACATGGATGTGGATTATTCATACTATTGTAGCATGTAAGAAATCACATTAAGAATTCAAAGACACTGTCTATTAGAAATTACTGTGAGCTTAGCTACCTTCGTGGATCTTAAAGGCCTGAATTTGTCAGTGTCCTTGTGCTGCTTGATATTTCAGTTACTAGAAATTAGTATTTCTGTATAAGGAAGGGAAAACACAACTAGGATTACCTGTAACATACAAAATGTTTTTTGGTTTGTGGGGGTTTTTGTTTTTTCTTTGTTTTGGGGTGGGGTCTTTTTTGTTTGTTTGTGTTTGTGGGGGTTGGGGAGTTTGTGGTTTGGGGTGGTGTTGTTCTGGATGTGGTTTGTTTTGGTTTTGTTTGCTTGGGGTTTTTTGGTCTGCTGTAGCAACCTCCTTTTTTACATCACAAATGAAACACAGAGAACCTATTTTTGCACTATTTAATCACTGTCTGTAGATATAAGAGAAATGGTATAGGCAAAATGATCAGATCTGTTATATCTGATAAGTCTAATGGAATAAATTATAACCTGGAGATACTGTCACCTTCCTTTCAATGTTTTAAAAGGCTAGCAGAGGTATGTTCAATGTATTATCTATATTATCTGGTCCTAATCTTGGAATTTGACTTTACCAGTAATGAAAGATTATGGTCTTATTGTAATAATTTGTATTTATAGCTGGAGTACTAAAATGGGTTAGAGCTTTTTTTAAAAAAAAATTTCATTAGGTTTTTATTTGTACACATTCTGAAATATTGTTTTTTCCTGTGGTCCCAAGGCAGCATTTCTTAGCTCATTTTATGACAATGCTTCTATTAAGACAGTTTCCACTTGTCCTACATTTGTGATTCTTAATCCATTAAAAAAAACCCACCCAAAAAAACCCAACAGAAACAACAAAACAACCAAAAACCCAAACAACATTATTATGGGTATATTTCTTATTTATGGTATGAAAGGATTCTTATTACATGTTTCAATTCAGAGTTTATTCTCTATTAAATTAATATATTCATGTTGTTTTGACTTCTTAACAGGCAAACAGGCAATAACTTTGAACTGTAGCTTCATGTTTTCATTGAGAACACCAGATCTACAGTACGCAAATAACAGTAAGTGCTTATGCATGTGCTATAACATTTTTTTTTTTTTTTTTGTGAAGAAGTTGTTCATCTTTGTGACATTTACTCTAAATGCATTCTGGAAAGCTATTATTATTACCAGCTATGGTTCACTGTGGAAATTCTACATATAGATTCTCTCAGTGGATGAAACGGTCTTGCTTAGAATATTTACTTAACTTTCACAAGAAGGAAAACTAAGTCAAAGTCCTCAATTCCTGTTGGATATAATTCTCAGTGCTGTCACTGAATTAGGTAATTGTGTTTATAATACTATTTTTGAAGTTATTAAAATCATTAGGAATGCAATGGAAGCATTATTATGTCTGTACAAGAAGTTTTACTGTAGTTTAATGGTTAATAAGAATGAAGTTTTTTTGTTAGGAGAACAAGTGCCAGTTTTCTGAAAGACTACATGATAGTAGCAAACTGGTTTATGATAAGATATTTCTGGGTTACTGCATTTGTTTTTTTGCAACCAGTATTAAAAATAACACTGAACATGTCACTTACAATTTCTAAGTCTTCATTGTATTCATGAAGACACTACTCTTCTTCATAGCTTTTAACAGTATCTGTGCAATGTGAAATTACTATGCAAGTTAAGACATTACATCTTTTGTACATGTATTTTAAACACATACCTGTTATGCAGTTTGATATAAAAAGTAAGTGTATGCCAGTTGATGTTTTTGCCACTAAGAGATTGACTTGGGATGCTTATATATTTTATTAGCTACCAGTTTGGCTTCAGTTTTCATTAGATGTTGAACAGGGATTGTTGGAGCGAGACAAGTAGTCTTGAACTGAGAGGCAGAGTGCAGTGATGCTACAGGATGTTTTTTGCCTCAGGACATCATAGCTTGGGGCAATGTCTGGGCGAGATCAGAAGAGTAAGTGATGTAGTATTTAGAGGTGTCTGGAACAGCCAGTGTCATTACAAAACTGTAGTATTAAGACTATTTCTTGGTTATTTGTTTTTGAACATATTATTAAGTCTCTAGCTCTTTTTTGAAAGTCACATCTTCCTATGAGTAATCAAAGATGATTGTGTTAATCTTTCATTGCACTACAACTTATAGAGATGGATTTAGATAACATATAATTAGGTCATTCAATAAAAAAAAAAACTATGCTGTGTATTCTTAAGGCAGTTTACCTCCAGCAATTTTGGTGCATGTGTTAATTGACACAAATTTGGAATCAGTTGTTCACAATTCTTTTACATAAACAAAGTGTGTAAAAATCTTGTATGGGGAGGAGAGTAGAAATCAGCTCTAATTTGCAACATTAAATGTTGGACTCATGCAGCATCCTAGGAAACACAATAACCTTTCCCACATCGATTTCTTTTTATGGGTTCACTGTTTATTGGGGTTTTTGAAACTTTCTTTATTGCTAGTGGTCTGTTGTACTTGAAAGCAGCAGTGGACTTTAGAAAGATTCTGTTTAGGTATTAACACAACTACATCTCTTCTGATCATCACAAACATTTGTAAACTTGCTTCCTAATGGCAGTGTGGTCTATGT
The DNA here is from genome assembly GCA_013396835.1 of Psilopogon haemacephalus. Classification (NCBI taxonomy): domain Eukaryota; kingdom Metazoa; phylum Chordata; class Aves; order Piciformes; family Megalaimidae; genus Psilopogon; species Psilopogon haemacephalus. Next base: position 96,075 of record VWZI01010627.1, read on the forward strand.
GAGGAAAAATCGTCTTTCTGCATCACATTATACTTTTTTTGTTTTTGAGGGGTTGAGGTTTTCTGTGTTTATTTGCTTTGTTTTGTGCAATTGAAATGAGGTGGTTGTGGGTGGGGGCTCAAAGACCTACCATGATTGTGTTTTCTCAAATGTCCCCAAAGGAAAAAACAAACAAACAAAAACCCGGGACTTGAGTTGCAGAAAAATCAATAGGAAGAATTAAGTTTTCATTTTAGAGCTTTGTGGCAAACTGTTTTGTTTTTCCCTTGGTACCATTTTTATTTTGAACTGGACAATCTGTTTGTCCCTACATGCTATGATATTATTGAGCCAAGACATACCACTTGCTACTCACCTAAGCAGTGAAGAAATGTCAAAGAGGAAAATGCCTGCTGGATGTAGAGATGGTGTTTTGTTCCAACATAGAGATAAATTAATTTTAAAGATTTGCAGGAGTTTCTAGTATTTGATCTTGGATAGAGAAATCCATTTTCTGCTTAACCACTTGCAATTCTACCATGCAGATAAAAAGAGAACTAAATTTCTTTCCTAAACCTAATATTGAATTGTTCTTGCTTGACTTCTAGTCAAGAAATTTGTTGGGGTTTTTTGTTTGTTTGTGTGGTTTTTAAAAATATATTGTAGGTGTTTTTTTCAGGAGTAAGCTGTACTGTCCAACATGTAGACCAAAACAATACCTAGTGAAGCAAATTTGTCCCCTTCTGTCCCCAGTGCTTAGTACATCTAGAGGCTCAAGTTTAGTTTATCCTGACAGCTCAGCTATTCTAATTCATGTTGTTCAAGGAGACCCTTTGAGGATTGCTCTAGTGACTAGAGGTAACTTTTATTTACATTTTCCTGTGTTCAGCTATATTTCTTGCCTGTGTAGAAATACCGTGTGACTTGAAGGAGACAAAGAACAGCAGGGAGCCCATTATCTGGCTGTCTCTTTATATTACCATTCTTATGCATACTTGTTTCACTGGAGAAAACTGATTCTTAGAAGGGATGTTGCATTTTCAGTATGTTATACAATACTGTAAATAGCTGATTTTGATTGAATTAGTAGCCTTATATTTAAACATGAAAAGAAGGCCATAGATTATACTATAATCAAACTCTCTAAAAATCAGTGGGTTTAGATGGATTCTTGGAATTTCGATTAGTAGAATCATAATATTTTTAAGAAAGCACAATACAAACCCAAAACCAACAAAGTTATTTTAATATTTGAATAGGTGAATTAACTGTATCCCCTGGAAAGGAGAGCTTGACATGGCAGAATTTGGATAGAAATGTCACAAAAAGGGTACCATCCACAATTACTGCATTATGATCCAAAAATTAATCAAGAAAATTATTTTTTTTCTTGTTTTTTCTGTGTTCTGCAGTTCTGTCTATTCTGGTCCCTGCTGAGTTTTTATTTGTTGGGTTTCTTTCCTTCTCTATAGTGATTTAATAAGCTATCTTTGGTAAAGTGCAGGAAGAGCTCTTCATTTTGAGCTCACTCTGAATCAGAGGAATGCAAAATAAACTGTGTGGGATTTTTGTTCCTCTTTTAATAGTACAGACTTGGCTGCCAATAAAAAATTACGAAGACTCAACATTTATGAAGATCACAGTGTTGACACTCGTGTACTTTTCCCTTGACTTTGCAACACTAAAATGTTAGGAAACTGGATAATCAATTAGTTGTTTTTACAGAATTACTTTTCCTCTGTCTTCCAAGCTAACCCATCTGGTTATGGTGCTTAGAGTTCAAAAGCCTGTAGTTACAGGTAGCCTCTGAAGGCAGAAACCCAGGTCCTAAAAAGGAACACTGGTATATTTCAACAAAAGCTTTATGGATTTTGGTAAATTATGTAATTTTGGAGAGATCACTTTTATTTTAATTTCAAATGTACTGGAATTCACATAGATGAGACTTTTGTAGAGCAAGAACTGAGTTTGTCATGATATTCAACATAGATTATCTTTCAGATAACCCCCCAATCCACACATACTATGTGCATTAGATTTTTTTTTTTCCTCATAAAGGCGACATTGTTAGCATGGAATCAAAATCATGATGATAGTGTGGGAGATATGCTTTCAAGGGTAAATTTCACAAATGAGGGTCATAACTAAAAGCTCTTCAAGTAGCACAGAACACATTAAACTGGAAGAACAAAGAAAGATGCTGTTGGCAGATCAAAGAAAATGAAAGCATAAAAGATACTCTTAGAAGATCAGTTGGCCTAAATATCAGAACTGTGGTGATATCTTTTCTGTCTTACTCTTCTCTGATTTACCACTTTCATGTATACCTTGATTATTTTAGCCACTGGTATTGTTTCCTTCAAAACATTGCTCATTTTCTGCCTGGAATTTAATGGCATAGTGAGTGCTCAAGCTGAAGAAAAGACTTATATTCTTGTTTCAGAATAAAATGTGATCAGTCTTAGGAGAATTAATTGAGTTCACTTTCTAATGGGAATAACCAATGTAAAATGTAAAACTGCACATTGAGGATGAAATCTGGCATGTATAAAATATTCTTGTGTGTGTATGTATTTTTATACATATATACACACAAATATATATATATATATACACATACACACACATGCACTTTGGCATATAGCTGTAGAAACTGAGATAATATTTGCCTATTTACCAATAGCACATTTCAGATCAGCCACAACATGCATTTTTTCTATGATCAGTAACTTAAAAAGATTTCAGATAAAGATGCTTCTAATGACCATCTGCCTGAAGACTGAATTGAATCCACAAGCCATTCTTTGAATCTTTTTATTTCCTTTTTTTTCTTTCCTTTTTTTTTTCCTTTTTTTTTTTTTAATGAAATTCTTTTGAATAGAGAGTGAATACAAGACTAGATAAATTGGTTTTGTAGCTCACTCTTTTGCAAGGACTTTTCACCTTTCATCTGAATAAGAAATGATCAGCTCTATAAGCATAATAGTCTACTGTGTAAGTAATTCTTTATATTTTGATGAATACACAGGTTTAACTAGTCAGGCAACTGGCTTTCTCCATAGGACTTGAGCTACATGCCAGCCCCCTCATTAAGCACAAAGATCCTGTGTAATTGGGTTGTCCTAAGCTTTGGTTACAGCTACCTTTCTGGTCACATAGGAGATGAGGTTTCAGACTTCATTTTTTATAGTCTTTCTGAGACCATAAGCCTAGGTCCAGGCTAAAGCTGAGGGCACAGTCACTCTCCTAGCAAGGGAACGTTTTTGTAATTAGGAGGAAATGAGCTGCTCTGTAGCAGGGAAATCTGTGTCAAATAGACCAAAATGAAATAAAATGAAAAATCATTTGGCTTTTTATCTTGATGGCATTAAACAACCACAGGGCTTCTTCATAGCAAATAACCCCATCCCCTAAAAAAGTAAATTTTGTTTAGTGACTAGAGTTTTAGCACTGGCCTCTAAAGCATGTATGTAAATAATTTTAAGGTTATATTTTGAATGTAGTTGCTTATAGCTTTATATATAGAAGTGGTTTTTGAAAACAAATGAATTCATTCTGGTTTAGCATGAAATATTATCCTCCTGACATTATACAAATTGAATGTATAAATCAGTGGAACCTTTCAAAATATATGGGGAGCACTGTGTTTTGTTCTATAAAAGCCACTGCTGGCTGAAAGATTGAGACACGAATATATTGCACTCACAATATTGACTGTAGCATTTGAAATTAACAGAAAAGTCTGGTTCCCTTACTATGTGCTGATTAACATAAAGGAAACTTTGCATGAAGAACTGTATGGTAATGAACACACACAAAGAAAATACAAGTAGATCATGCAGGCACAAAAAAAAAACCCAGAAAAAAACAAAATTAAACAAAGCTGCCACCACCAAAAAACCCCACAACCATTCAAACAAACAAACAAAAAAAAACAACAACCAAAAAAAACAACCCAACAGCACTACCCCATGAAAAATAAAACATTTCCAGGTCAAGAAATGCTGTCTGTTAAAACGGTTGGTGGGAAAGCACAGAAGCAAGGATGATATATATTTTGTTATGCACTTCCCAGGCATCTACTTCAGGCCAAATCTGGGAGAGAGGGGCTAATAATTTGCTGAGCAGAGCAGGCCTTTGATTCACTGCACATGAATATCACCACAGAAAAAAATTAAATGCTATTTCAGATTGCTGTAGTAAACATAAATTTTAATTGCTGCTTTCCTTCTGAAAACCCTTTGTTATAGCATGGCAATTATGGCAATGATGCTACAGTATGTGTTAGTTGTCATTTCTAATGCTCAGCCATTAGCCACTATGTCGAGTTAAATTATGAGATTTTGATCTTTTAAGTGCTTTCCCTCAAGCATCCCAGTAGGTCTATGCAAAACAGTCTACACTTTTTCTCTTTTTTCTAAGTGAGGAATACTTTATAAGACCTTAATCTGGTGGAGTGCCCTTTACCCTTCAGTATAGAAGAAGGAGTTTATGCATTGATAAAGAAGAGCAGCAAATCTGTATATCATGAAAGCTATGGGGCGTTGTGTGGTATGAAGCACAGATGGGAAGTACAAAACAGTCTCTGCCCAGAAATTTCCTACTACTTGTTCTGCACTAAGGTCCTTAACTTCACAAGGGCGAAAGAGTAAATCCCCTGCACTACAGGATAATTTATTTATTTAACAAAGCAGTCCAACACCTGGATTTTTAGGAAATATTTATAATTTTCTTGGCTGTTAGTAGCTTGTATAGTATTCATATGTGTGGCATTGCCTCATTCATAGAATGTGGCCTAATAATTTAAAAGATAACTCCAGCAAATTTCCAATATGCAGTTCAAATTATTAGTATTAAATATAGCAAGTTTCAAAATTAATCAATATAAATGCAGCATCAGCATTTCAAAGAGCCCTCATGATTACTGGGGCCAGAGAGGGGAGAATAAAGTGTAGAGAAGGTAATTAGAATGACCTTACATTACTGAACCAATGAGTGGCACTGGATCTTTGTCCAGAAGTAATGGAATTTCTCTGTAAGATGCTGCTTATCAACAGCATATGCATAGAGATATCAATGGAAGTTAATAGGAATACCTACATGTGAATGTAAATAACTAAGTACTGCCTACATTTTCCACAGTTATTAGAGTTTTAGTTGTGCCATTCACAAAGTATTTATTTTTTCTTGTTCTTTTCTTGTCTTAAAGCTTTTAGCACATTAAAAATTTGTTCCAGAATATTCCTTAATTATTAATGTGTTAAAATTTTTATGTTGTTGGTGATTTATATCAGGCATTGTGTCTTTTCTATCAGTAAATAGCTGAGTTTGGAGTTACACTGCTCAAGTAAATGTTTAGTTTTATAATGATTTATAACTTACCATCCTTACCAACTTCTACAGTGGTAACACTGGATGCTAGGTTATCTAAAACAGAATTACTAATGTACATGCACAAATGTTTGGTTCTGCATTTGTGTTTTCGTTTTACAGTTAAGGAAATTGTCTTAAAACAAATATTAGAAAAGTAGACTGTAGAATGCTGTCAATCTAAAATATATGTAAAGGAACAGTAATTTCACCTGTTGTTTTTTTTCCAATATTTCTGCCATTGACTCATCTTCTAATACATTAATAATTTATCTTCTAAAGAAGACTGGGCATTTTGCCTAACATAATGCATGTACACTTGTCTTAAGAAAATTTTCTAAATGCAAATTGATGTGACCGCTGGTTGGAATTTTGAAAAATAAACCTTGTAGTATGGGCTAAATAGGCAAAGTTTCCACTTTTGTTACTTTCTCTTCATGCAAATGGATTAATGTCAGCCCACTTCCGACCCGTATTTCACAGTCTTTGTGGAAATGAGATATCAGCAATACAGTGCCTAATACATGCTGCTGTGTCACAGCTCTCTCCTTCATATCCAGGAGTATTCAGTATTTTTTGTTGGCTAATAGGCTTCTTCACCCCTATCTAAGATGAAAGTCTACAACTACCTGAAGGGAGGTTGTAGCCATGTGGGAGTCAGTCTCTTCTCCCAGGCAACCAGCAACAGAAATAAGAGTCTCAAGCTGTTCCAGGGGAGGTATAGGCCAGATATTAGGCGGAAGTTCCTGACAGAGAGAGTGATTTGCCATTGGAATGCGCTGCCCATTGAGTTAGTGGAGTCGCAGTTACAAGAGATGTTCAAGACAAGACTGGATGGGGCACTTAGTGCCGTGGTCTAGCTGATTGGACAGGGCTAGGTGAAAGGTTGGACTAGATGATCTTGGAGGTCTCTTCCAACTGGTTGATTCTATGATTCTATGAAAAATATCCATGTATACCAAAAAACTTTAAAATATTATCTGAATGGGAAAACTAAGAGCAGACTCCCAAAGTACTTCAATGCAAAAGAACAGAAGTTACCAACAGAAAGATGCTTCAGCTTTGCAAAAGGAAAAACTGATTTTCAAACAGAGCAGAAAAGTTCTCAATAGACAAAGGTGTTGCAAAGGGCATCATTGTCACTCCAAACATATGGAATCAATGGAGAATTCATTCTAAAAGCTGATAATTGGAGTAGCATTATTTGTTTCATTTTTTGTCAAAATAGGAAAGTATACTGGGAATATTTCTTTATAGGCTTTAATGGCTGTTTGAAGATGGCATTGTCACAGTTTAAATGAACTCCACTGATCAAATTAAAATACAAAGAAATGACATGGTTTCTTTTATTAAAGAGCTAAGCTACATAAGAAGTCTAGTGAAATATGATGTCAGAGGATCCTGTCAGAGGACGATTTGATCCTATGAGCTGGTACAGCTAACAGGGAAGGGAAAAATCTAGAAACTGCCTTGTTTTTCTTTAGAAATTAGTCATTGAGAAAATGCTTCATTTTGATAGTCTTCTGATTTTATGCTGAATTCAATGTTCATCATCCAGTTTAAAATATTACTGGAAAAAAGATCCCAAGCAAACCACACTTACTAGAGAACTAAAAATCTCAGATAAAGTGAAAGTGATATGTGGGTATTTGATTTTGTTACTGTTACAAATTCCATTACACATCCACTGAAGTTATCTTTGTTTCTGTATCTTACTGGTCAGTTGGTGTGCTGAACAGGAAAATCATACGTCTAATCTAAAACCTGTTTGTGAGGAAACTGATGTTCACAATGCAACAAATGCAGGCCTTTTCTCAAAGCTGTCAAGAAACTATTGTGAAATATTTCCCCTCCCAACAATTTAAGTAGAAATGTCTAGGCTTATAAGTGAAGCGAATTAATGTGTGTATCACTCAGTATATGGCAAGCTCCAAAATCAGTTACCTGCACCTGTATTGAGAAAAATCAATCTATTTTCACCTAAACTTAAAATATAGTAAGGCAACTATTGTAAAGGTTAGTGCAACTGCAATGTGGATCTCTTCCAGAAGTCTTCTGTATTACAATTATTAAAAAAAAAAATATAATCTAGATTATAGGTATCTATTGTCTGAACTGCAGTCTTCAAGGCTTTTCCTCCAAAATTAGGAAAAAAAACATTTTTTCTTCATTGAAACTAAAGCTTTAAAAGGCATCTAAATTCCTTGCTCAGGTTGTCCCATGTTTATGTTTATTACACAAGAGTAAATCACAGAATCATAGAATGGTTTAGGTTGGAAGAAACCTCAAAGATCATCTAATTCCAACCCCTCTATAGGCAGGGACACCTCCTACTAGAACAGGTCTCTCAAGGCCTCATGCAACCTGCCCTTGAACACCTCTAGGGAGGGAGCAGCCACAATCTCCCTGTGGAGCCCGTTCCAGTGTTTTGCCACTGTCACTGTAAAGAACTTCTTCCTAACATCAAGTTTTAATCTCCCCTCTGCCAGTTTAAACACACTACCCCTCATCCTGTCAATAGTCCCTCTCCAGCCCTTCTGTAGACTCCCTTCAGATACTGGAAAGTCTCTTCAAACCCTTCTTCTCTCCAGGCTGAGGAGCCCCAGCTCTTGTAGCCTATCCTCATAGGAGAGATGCTCCAGATCTCTGATCATCTGCATGGCCCTCCTCTGGAATAAATAAATGCATTATTTTGTAATTCTTTGAAGAATTCAGAGATTTCCAACAATAAGTTCAATGTGCTATTGTAGGAGGGAAGAATTAGTATGTTCAGAAGTTACAACAGGCTGATAATCACTAATTTACTGAGAGCTAAGATCCAGGGGAAAACAGAGCTTAAAAGTGTGCGCATGAGCAGTAGGGAAAGATGGTATGTAACAGATTCCAAAATAAAGGAGGAGCTCTATTCTCCTTTGTTCAGCGTTCTGGGACATCCTGGCCATACATCACAGAATTCTGAAAGCATATATATCGAGAGCCTAGGTAGCAGGGTTGGAGCAGCACCAATCTTATTACCATGATGGTGTGGTTCCTGATGGGGATGCCTACCTTAAGAAGAGAAGTGCCTGCCAACCCTGCAATGTATACGTCTCAGTAGTTTTGCTGGTTAGTTGGATAGTATGAGTATAACTTGCTCTTTGATAAACAGAGTTACTCAGCATTCCTTGTCATATATCTTTCTCTCTGATTTTAGTATTTGTGCAGTTTCCAATATACCTTTCTCTTTATCATTTTAGTATTTGAGCTACAATAAAGTGTTGAAACTGTACCCAGAGAAGGGTACCCATGTGTGAGTGTGTTCCCTGGTCCCCAGAGAACTCACTGGAACAGCTGCATTTAGACACATGTCTTGCAATGTAGCATGTTCAAACAGGAATGAGAAGATCTGTTTTCCTGGACAATTCAGAACTACAGGAAGATGAGAAAACTAAAGCGTATAATAAACTGTAGTGCTGTTTCTCATAGGAGGAGAATTTTTTTTCTTTGTGAGATGAAGCGTGTTTGTAATCCTAAGGTAACTATGTAGTAATAGAAATGATTCAAAGACACATGTTTAAAAATAATTGCTGTCTCAGTAACTATATAGTAATAGAAATGATTCAAAGACACATGTTTAAAAATAATTGCTGTCTCAGTTTTAAATTATTTCACAAAAATTTCCCAAGGGGTTGTATTGCTCTTCATAGTTTTACTGTGGAAGTTCCACTTCCTAATGAAAAAAAAAAAAAAAAAAGTATAGGTAAATTAAACTTCTGTTCTCCATTTCTGACTTGTTTTGGATGCAATCTTTAATTGTCTCAACAGATTCCAATCATTCATGGAAAGAAAAAAAAACTAACAAAAAACCCCCCAAAAAAACAAAACAAGACAGGTTTTATTTATCTCTATTTTTCTCTTCCTTGCATTTATTATCACTTCTTTTTGATATACATTAAACTCTGAAAATGTAATCTACAAGTGAATGGAGGGAAAATAATTCTACAAACCTACCTCTTGTTTCTGAAAGCTGTAAGGAATAAAAGTCCTGACAGAACTGACATGGTGGAAAAAAGCATTTTTTCAGAGCAGTTTCACATGGATGTCTGTAAAGAATCATAAGATTAAAACTGAGCTTGGATTTTTCCTCCAAAATTAAATTCTGTTCTCTCACCAGTTTTCTAATGTCTAGGAAAGATATGGCAGTGTTGCAACCTGGTCAGTTTGAAAAGGAGAAGAAATAAGGATACAGTTTTATTAATTTTCTTTCACTGTGTTGTGTCCATCGCTATTCAGAATTTACTGAAGTTTGTGGTTGCTCCAGCTCCTCTTCTTACTCTTGGGGTAGCTTCATACTGTGGAATACTCTTAAGACTTATGGTAGCTATCCAGACCTAACTCAGAGGATTCCTCTTCCATTTATGTCTCCCAGATGTGCAGCAGCTCTGTAGTTTTTGAAGAATTCTAGAATTTATAGATGAGTGGTCTTTTCCATTATAGATATTACTCTGATAAAAACATGAAATATGATACAACTCTCTATTTCATATCCAGTGAGGAAGATTTTCAGTGGTTCTGTAATCCAAGATGTGCTGGTTTGAACTAATTGGAGAATTTGAGTGAAAATTAGACTATTGGCTGAGAAATGAAAATACATTATGTCATTTCACTCACAGCTTTACTGAGAAAGAAAAAAAAAGTCTTTTAAGAGTTGTAACCCAATATAGATAAGTCAGACAGTTTCAGGCCTCTTTGGGCTGTGGCTGCTTCTCTTGCATGGTTCCTTTGTCTCTGCCTTTGTAGCTAATTCTTAATAATTCAACTAACCTCTTTCTTACCACTTATGCCCCTGGCTGACCTACCTCTGCCTATCTGCTGCATCAACAGGTGGTGAGATAAGATTGGGGAAGAGGGGAAAGGTGGTAGGGGTGGTTGGAAAACCCCTCTTGGGGATTTTGATCTCTGGGAGGGGTGTGGTGTTTCTGTATTACCTTTTCACTGTATATATCTGTAAATACCTGTTACACATTGTAAATGTCTGCTTGTATATTGAGCATTGCTATAAATATAAAGCTTCATTTACCAAATTCCAGCCATCTGAGTCCTAGCTGGGGTTATATCAAAAGGTGGGGGGGTGGGGGGTGTGTGCAGGTAGCTGCTAAAACCACCACACAAGATCAAAGCAGTCTCAACATACCGGAGATTAGTATTTACACAAGCTGGAATGATTTAGGAGATATATACAAAGCTTGATGGATCATATTATACCTTAAAGTTTGTGACACTTTGCAAGCCAAGGTAATCATGGGAATTCTCTTAATTAAAATATGCTTTCCTTATGTGATTTGCTTAATAATAGATTGTGCAGAATTTTGGATCACTTTCTTCAAACGTAATTAGACTTGAAAATTGATTCCACTAAATTTGACTTAAATGTTTTTTCGTGTTAAGCTTGTTAACGTAAGAATACATAAGTAGGAGCATAACAGTGTTGCTAAATTCCAAGTATTCAAAGTGAGAACAATGTTCGTATAAATTACTGAGCTGTCAGATTAAATGAAGCTGAATATTTTAAGTGATTCACTTGCATATTGTTACAAAAGGCACAGATTCAACATTAGCAAAAGTCAGTAGCTCAAGTTAGTGCTCATCTCATTACTTTTCCAAACGAAAGGAACAATAAGAACTACTTTTTTTTTTTTTTTTTTTTTTAAAGTAGGTATGCAGAAGGAATATTAATTAGTAGGAGCATTTTGTTTTCAGATTTTTTTTGTTTGGTTTTGGGGTTTTGGTGTGTTTTGTTTTGTGGTTTTTTTTTTTTTTCAATGCAACAAGTTCTAAAGAAGCATCTCTTAAAAGAGTACTTTCATGTGATGCATATATTCATTTTCTAAGTCATTAATCTATAGGGATAGAATTCTTAATGATTCTATGTATTGTAGTAATATTGTTTTGGAACATAAAATTTAAGAGTACCTTGTTGACCTTTCTTTATGATGAGGAGTTAAATGCTGACAAGTTATCTTTAACTGCATGAGTGAAGTAGTATAACTTCATAGAGTTATTATACCACACTTACTACAAGTCAAGCTTTTATATAGTTTTATGAATTTTGTCATTATGAAGATTGAGTCTAAAAGTAGAGTAACATGAGATTTTAAAATATATGGAAAATAGTTTTAATTTGAGTTCTTAAGGTGTAATAATTAATATAGATTGTTTCAGAATCCTGATAATATGAGCTTAGGGACCATGTTCTTTGGCATGAGTACCAAAGAAATATCCTTGAGGGGAAAAAACCCTTAATTTTATTAAATATGGAGCTATTGAAAATACCTTGTGCAATGCTAAGCTGAGGTATGATTTCACCGCAAAGGTGGAGACAATCTTTCAAGCAGTCATGCATTCCATATCTGAAACAAATTAATTGCTGTAAAAGTAGATCCTGAATTAAGATAAAGCTTGATGACCAGCACTGAAGATCCTGGTTTGGGTTAACTCTTTAGCAGTTTTTTGTGTGCTACTAAAACCAACCAAACAAACAAAATCACAGAATACACTACATCAGACTTCTTATGTAGCAGTTTAAAAGCTGTTCTGTGAAGAGTTTGTATCTTTTTTTTTTTTCCCACTTATTAATTCTTCACTTCCTCATGTCAGAGAAAATAAATATTCTCATCTTTAAGGTGAATGAGCATAATAGTAATCTGTTTTTAGAGACTTGGATCTATACATGGATGCAAACAAATTATGAAATTACAATAGCCTTAATGAGCTGCAGTTAAGCCCCTAGCAGTAGGTGGTGTGGAGTTGCCTAAGAAATGTTTCTGTTGGATGGAAAAGTGCAAAGTGCATTTCAGAATACATATGATGAGATGTGTGCTCCTTGTCAAGTTTCAGCTAACCCAGTTCTTGTTATGCCGTGAAACTAATGGTGTTTCATTGGATTCTTTTTCTTTGCTGGCAGTCTTGCTTTAGGCAAGGAACTTCTGCTGTTTGTTTGGCTGGCTGTTTTAAAAATCACTGCTATTTATTTCCTTTGATTAATTAGTAAGTATTAGTCAGCATAGGGTTTTCTTTGAATGTTCAACTTCTGGCCGGAGTATGATGAATCACTTAGGAACATGACCACTCTTTCCCTACTCTGCTATAGGCAATCTACGCTTTTAAGGGCATAGGGGATGTTCCCAAGAGTGCTGCTTGTCGAGAACACTGCATGGCAATATCTGAATTCAACCTGCAGCTCCCAAAACATGATAGAGCAAGGAAAGGCTCTGTGGATACTCTGATCATAGCAAGTAGAGACTTCAGGGGGAAGCTATTATTCTGGAAACTTGCATGATGTTAGCATAACAGGGGATACTAGTAACTGCTCACAAAGTAATTGTGACTTTGGGGACTGTTACAGCCAACAGAGCAGAGAGCTGATACCAAATAACAGAAACAAGACAAGTTAAATGTGAGCCTATTAGCTGTGTTTGGGAGGTCGGGGAAAGGTCAGATTGGAATCACATTCTGTAAAGTGACCATTAGGAAATTTGTTTTACTAAGCAACTTCTCTTACTTTTTCTCAGAGATCTCATTTCACGTGTGTGCAGAAAAGTATATGTGAAATGTGCTTATTCTAAACTTACTCTATTTGGGATGATATGTTTCTATATTAATTTAAAAAATAAGACCCAAAATTAGAAAATAAGTTTACATCTACAAAAGACTGCATATTATTTCTCATCATGATAATATGCATTGTTAACCTTAATTTTCAGATTAATTTTGTTTTATTTTGAGAATGAGAGTGTAGACCTCTGATGAGCTAGGGCCTTGTAACAGCTGGGTCTTGGACTTGATTTTGTCACTAATTTAAAGTCCACATGTAATCAAATTCCTGAGGTGTTCTGTGCCTTCTACACTTAGAGAAGTGTTTTGTACTTTTGAAATTAAATGCTTTAAGATAGATATTTCTTTCTAGTATATAGAATAGAATAGAATGGAATAGAATACAGTAAGCCAGGTTGGAAGACACCTCCAAGATCATCCAGTCCAACCTGTAACCCAGCCCTAACCAATGGCTCTGAGTGCCCCATCCAGTCTTTTCTTGAACACGTCCAAGGATGGTGACTCTAGGACTTCCCTGGGCAGCCCATTCCAATGGCAAATCACTCTCTGTGAAGAACTTCCTCCTAATATCCAGCCTATACCTCCCCTGGCACAACTTGAGAAGGTGCCCCTTTGTTCTATTGCTGGTTGCCTGGGAGAAGAGACCAACCACTACCTGGCTACAATCTGTCTTCAGGTAGCTGTAGACAGCAATGAGATCACCCCTGAGCCTTCTCTTCTCCAGGCTAAACAACCCCAGCTCCTTCAGCCTCTCCTCATAGGGCTTGTGCTCCAGGCCCCTCACCAGCTTCAGCACCCTTCCCTGGACAGGTTCCAGTCCCTCAACATGTCTCTTGAATTGAGAGGACCAGAGCTGGACACAGTACTCAAGATGTGGCCTCGCCAGTGCCAAGTACAGGGGAAGGATAACCCGCCTTGTCCTGCTGGCCACGCTATTCCTGATAGAGGCCAGGATGCCTTAGACTCTCCTGGCCACCAGGGCACACTGTTGGCTCATGTTCAGCCTACTATCTACCAGCACACCGAGGTCCCTCTATGCCTGGCTGCTCTCCAGACACTCTATCTCTCTGGGGTTGTTGTGGCCAAAGTGTAGAACCCTACACCCTAGCCTTGTTAAATCTCATCCCACTGGCCTCTGCCCACCCATCCAGCCTGTCAAGGTCCCTTTGCACAGCCCTCCTACCCTCCAACAGATCGACACCTGCTCCTATCTTGGTGTTATCTGCAAACTTACTAATCCCCTCATCCAGATCATCAATAAAGATATTGAACAGGATTGGGCCCAGCACTGATCCCTGGGGCACACTACTAGTGACTAGTCACCAACTGGATGTGGCACCATATATTAAATATTAGCTTTTTCACAGCTTTATATGGGCATGTATGAAATTTAAAGAAGGAATTTTCAAGGTTAATAGTGGAGTCTCTAACATTATTTTAAAATGGAAGAATCTTCTTTTAGATAAGCATTTCACAGTACTAGTTTGTGCTGGCTTCATGTAGTGAAAAACAGCAGTTATTTTGGGATGTGCAACAAATACTCATTTGTTGAACTATTTTCTCAGCCTCAATTTGTGCACAGCTAAACTTTCAGGGTAAATTAAACCTATCACTGTAGGTCCAGAAAGCCAAGCAGTATATTGAATACACAGGCAATTGTATATGCTCTTTACCTGTGAAATTACCTGTAACTTGCTTTGTGTTAGCACAAATTAAGAGCCACAAGAAGTAAGTTATTGCCTCCTACTTTGAGCCTTTGCTTTCTGTGTGGTTCAGCCCCTGTGTATGGCTGGGAGAACAGCTGGGTTTCTCTGCAAACTGGCTCAACAGGAGCAAGCCACAGCTCAGCGCTCTGCTCCAATTGCACTAAGTTGTTCTGAGGCCATGGTTCAACAGCAGATTGAATCTGGCTTTAGGATTGCTACTTCTAATCAAGAATATTTCCGCTACATGGTGGTAAGTAAGCACTGATCCAGTACAAACATATTCTGCTAACTCAACAGTTTTCTGGGAATTTTATCAATTTAACGTTATTGTCAAGCTTTATGCCAGGTTGCTGACTATCTGTTCTACTATAGCTGTCATGTAACCAGCACAGAGTGCAAAGCTATCACAGAGGCTATATTGTCTGCACTATCTAATTTGAGGGGGAAATGTGGTTGTGTTCTCATGTCTAATACAAATAAAAATCCCTGTTGCTGTGTGCTGATTCGGTATTAAAGGCTATGGAACTATAACTTGAGAACACGTTTTTTTAATTGTTGTCTCCTGGCAAGGTGTAGACAGGGTGAACATTTATCTTCACAAAAGAGATGCATTGTAGTACTGACATACATACATGGGGATGACATGATTCTGTGAATTTTGGTTAGACAGAATAAGTAGTATCTTGAATTCATTGTATTTCACTGCCTCTTCTCCTGTGCTCTTTTTGTATTCATTATACCCATGTAATTCAAGTACATAGCATACATCTATAGTCACTCAAAAAATACTGTTAGGTAAACATTGGAGTGAAAATGTGCTCTTTCATCTCAATAATGTTTAGACTTTCAGTCTTTGAAAGTGTTGGGTTTCCCTATATTACTAATGAAGTACAGAGGGGAAAGGCAACTTCTATATTGAAACAGATGATATCAATGGAGCATAACACTATTTGGATCATACTATGGAAATCAGTAAAATAGAAACTGCTTACCTTTGGTTGTTATTTATCATGTTCAATCTAAGGATAGTATGTTTTCCCTCCTGTACACATTATTTCTGCTTCTGTTACACACAACTTTACAGCTATGATGCAGTGTTGTGTTTTCCATCAGAAATTGTACAGGACTGTATAGCATGTCAGGCTGAATGTTTGGGATTTTTTTTTAATATCAGATTTAGTCAAATATGAAGAGTGTAGTTTTTCTCAGGTAGTGATGGAATTTACAGTGCATCATAACTTACTGAAAGGTGAAGTCTTCTGCTTCTTAATTTGTCCACAAAAAAGTTCATAGATGTCAAGAAACTGAAAGTATGTGAAGGTTGTAAAAAGGATTGCTCAAAGCAAATATTATGTGATAGTAATGCCTATGAGTTATAGCATTCTTTGCAAATATTCTATGGAAAGCTTTATTAAAATGTAGACAAATAATTTCTCTTGAGCACAACATTCTAAGAAGTGATCTCTAGACCTTAGGAATGACTAAGAGCTTTATTTTCTCCCATTTCTCCCTAGCATTTCTGAGGTATCATATAGCATTTCAGTTTTAATAATGTATAATATGATTATTTTTATTTTTAATTTCCTTTTTTTCCTTTTTTTTTTTTTTCTTTCTTTCTCAGTAAANGTGTATGTGTTTTTTTCTCAAGAAAAGGCTCCAGAGTGAACTCTGGTCTTTCTTTCCCTCCAAAATATAAACACACATTTGCAGTTTAATCTTTTCCTTTCCATCATTCACTTTATTCTAATTTGGGAGACAGTGATGTAAGAAGAATAGCAGCAGATGGGGAATGGAACTGTTAGGATACCTCCTGAATGACCTCTGGAAATTATTAAGACTGATTACTGCAGGCTTCTAGCAGTCATTTCCATTATCCTGGTACTTGTACCTTGAATAAAGACTAGTACATGTATTTTTTTCATTTCCCTAGTGTACTTTGTTTGAAAAGAAAAGTCATCTTTAAAATTGTCATGGTTAAGGAATTTCCAAAAGCTGTGATGTAAAGTTAATGATAACATGAAATAAATACTAAACAAAAGGAAAATATAAGCTATAAGGAGCTGTTTGGGGGGTTTTGTATTGGAAAATTGAATTAAACAGGAATTTGTTTTCAGAAATATTTTCTCTCTTTTTCTGGGAAAATTAAATATCGTCTTATTAAGTGCTTATTAGCATGCTCTTTGTTTGGAAGACCTACATTAGTTATCAGGTTTACAGTTTATGCTAGAAGTAATAAATATATAGAGGGAGAATATACCTTCAGTGGTGGGCTATATAAAACAAAATACTGTCTACCACAGCTATATATATTGGAGTCCATGGGGTTTTTTTCCCTTTTTTTCTTTTTTTTTTT